>JAODUO010000343.1:242500-332500 GCA_025642075.2 Ridgeia piscesae
TACATTTCCCTTTGAATCTTAAACCTTGAATATATATGTATATATATATATATAGTCCGTTAATTATATATATGTATATGATTATATATATATATATTTATATATAATTAACGGACTATATATATATACATATACGATTTGAAACGGTGACATAACTAGCAACTTTTCGACATTGGCGGTTGATACGAACATGTTTATACGGATTAAAAGGGATGGCGATAGGCAGTAATCACAAGATGATATTTACTTTGGGTTTTGGGAAGTGGCAAAACGTAAGTGCCTCCACACATGACTTGGAAAATAACTTGCACACTACTTATTTGAGGGATTAGTACAAATGATACCATAACATATAATACTTAATACGCCTTAATATGTATAATAGCATATACTATATAATAAGTCATTACTATTACGGTATTATATGTCAGGTAGGATATATTGTTGCAGTTAATTTGGCGGATTATAGATAATGACATTAATACGTTATTGTAGGTATTTAGAACAAATCACAGTACGCGACTACAACACCATGCAAACATGGAACTTCGTATGTGACAATTGGCTAAGACCAGACGATGGTGATGACGTCACCATGTGCACTCTAAAGCCGACGAAGCACCTGCCATACAGATATACCTTACGTGTGAAGTCTTTCCAGAGCCTACGTGACCAGCATCTCTTGTTGAGCATCTTCTTGTGCCCTAGACACAGCACGTTCACACGCGTCCAGCGCCTGTCGTGTGGGTTTGCGTTAATTATTTCTGCAATGCTCGTAAACATAATGTTCTACCGCACTAAGACGTCCGACATACACGACGAATTAATATATGATGAAATGAAATTAGATGTAAGGCAGATGGTCATCGGTGTACAGAGCGCTCTTATGACGCTCCCGCTCAGCATGTTGACTGTGCTGATATTTCGTTTTGTAACTCCAAGTGATGCGAAGTTTGAAGTGCGTTTGGGCACCGATAACTATTCCAAATTAATTGAAAGCTCGAGTGATGAAGACAACAACGTAAACGTAAATAATGAAAATGTATACAGTCAGTTGGCCATCACGAATAATAATGTTGATGATAACAGCAGTGACGGTGATTCAAGCTTCACTAACGAGAGTGACTTGGACAATGAAAACATTAATGATGACAACAGTGACAGTAACTCAGACGAATCTGACGAGAAAAATTCAATTGTCTTAGATAGCAGTGTTGGTGATGGCAGCAATGGCAGCAGTGACAGTGATTCAAGCTTCTCTGGCGAGACTAAATCGGGTGACTTGGATAATAACGAGTCAAGCGCTTCACACCAGAGTGATGTAAACAATGCGAATCAGTACAAGCCATTTAGATTACCACGATGGTGGGTCTATATCGCTTGGGCATTAACGATGAGCACATGCGCCCTATCGTCATATGTCGTCTTGATGTACGGACTGACGTTTGGTATGAACAAAAGCGTGGCTTGGTTAACATCGTTTCTGGCATCAACAACGAACAACTTTGGGATCATTCAACCATTAAAGGTGGCCATCATTGTAATTATCATGACTTTGTTATTCAAAAGCTCCCGTCGGACCAGTTGCTGATATCACGCCTCGGATCAATATTGGTAAGTCACTTTCCTTTTGTACATCACATAACGTTTCGTGAGAAAACAACTGTCTTAACATTCCAGAGAAATTCATACAGAAGAATATACCTCTCAACGCACCCAAAGTGTATAGCATAGTCATGGACTTTAGATCTTGTCCACATGACAGTCACATGTGTTCAAAAGTGAACCTATACATTTTCTATCCTATGAACATTTTGGTTGACTTTGACTCATCAGGTCCTATAATAACTTGTATGAGCAACTGTGGTCATTTCCATAAATCCTAGATGGTCACTGTTCAGACGTTAACATAAACCACTTTTCTTAGAATGAAATGTAATACATAATTTTAGGGGTGTTTGGGTATGTATAATTACTTTCTTACATTACATTTTCAGTTTAAGATGAGATGCTGAAGGTCAGGTAACGTTCAAAGTTGATCTCTCGGCGGACAACACATGGACATTTCCATGTAATTATATTCTAGTGTATTCATGAATATAAATGGATACTCTTACAATGTTTGAAACAGCCGTTCTTGAGAAAAGAGCATTCAGTCATTACTTAAATTATTTGAAACACCTAGTCACATATGTTACATAATTTGTAATTGCATATACGTTTGCATTAAGATTTATCTCTGAAAGAAATTCTTGCTTAGGTAATTATGTGTGAAAGGCATTGTATTTTATAAGGGATAGTCCCTATAAAACGATACGTAAAATATAGCTTTGCACGATAAGCTATCATACTATATTAATAAGTGCCGACAATGCGTAATAATCTTCAATATAATAATTTACCTATTCCCACTCATCATCCATTTAATCAGGATCAATAAACAACCCTCGACATTATCATGCATTTTCGTCTACATCTTCGTCCTCCCATCATCAAAATCCTCTTCAGCATTCTCCATCTCGACACCCTCCATACACCGACACAGAACGGCTTAAGCTGAAGAGTTTAGGTTTTTCTGTGTCGGTGTATTGATTACAGCAACCGTCTTCGTCAGTACAGTTACTGTGTGCACGAAATATATTCTTTCTCGCAGCCACATACTTCAGTGCTGCATTCCTTGCCCTGCCCTCTACACTCAAATTGAATCACATCACACAGGTATTCTGGACCTAGGTCAGCCTACGCAATAACAGGAGCTGGGACGATTTCCCAGATCTCCTAGCCGAACTGAGGGATATAGGCTGACTTGTCTGGTGGGGAGGCTTGCTGGTCTATCGCTTTTTCCCGCAGCATGTCATATTGCCCAGCAGAATATGCAGGAACAGTGTGGTTGATGTTGGAGGAGGGCTTTGAATGTGGGACCTTTCTTCTTGTTGATGAAGAGTGTAAAGCGGGCAGACTCCATGGATGTCCCTGGTGGTTGTATGATGAAAACAAGGCTTTTGCCGTCTCCATCAGATCCGCCTGCGTCGGGTCCACGTCCCCCAGTGCATTAGTCTAGGAAATCTTTAGTGAGGAAGTTGTTTAGCGCATTGATTGATGTGAGGTCATTTCGCAAGTGCCGAGGGCAATAGGACAAATACGTTTGTGTCTTCGCTAGGTACACGCATCATGCTTTTGCCAGAGATGGCAGCATCAATAAGATAGAATATCATGGTGAACTCATAACCAAAATGATCCATCGTCCCGAATCTCCTTCGTCAAGATCCCTCCTGCATTGAACGTAGATTCCGCTTATTGTTCTTGCTCTTTATGATAATATTTGTGTGTGCTTCTCTTGTTACAAATGTTCTGCCCAGAAATGTCAAATGTTCATCATATTGTGCAATAAATATGTTTCACTAAAAAGGTACAATATTAAGGGTGATACTTTACTAGTTATGGCACAGTAATTCTTAAATAGGTTCATTCCTTTTTAACATATATACAATGATTCGCACATATAATCACTCAATGCAATAAATCCCCTCAAAGAGAAATATGAATGCCAATGTTATTAACAATACTTGTACTATATACTATGTGTGACTACGTGGTTCAAGTAATAGCTATAGCAAATATTGTGGTTCTAGTGTATTTTTAACACGTGACCTGTGGCCATCTTGGATTTATGCAAGTTACCAGAGTTGCTCATATTTGGCGCATGGGCACTCAAACTGAAATTGTTCTAGGAGCTGATGAGTGCAAATCAACCAAAACGTCCATAGGAGAAAACATGTATAGGTTCACTTATGAATACGTGGACACGTTCTGAAATGTATCACTATGCGATAAACGTTGGGTGCGTTGAGAGGTATGTTCCTCTCAATGGATTTCAATGACATTTTAACACAGTTGTTTTTTGGCCCAACCTAATTTTTTTAGCAGGTATGCGTTGTTGATTTCAAAATAATTGGCCCTCCCTAGTGTGTGTGTGTGTGTGTGCGTGCGTGCGTGCGTGTGTGTGTGTGTGAGTGAGTGAGTATGAGTGTGTGTGTGTGTGTATTAGGTATGGGTGTGTGTACGCACATTGCATGTTTTGTATTTTTAGCTCATATTTATAACCAATTGTGCTTATGCAGGAGACAATAGGCTGCAGTGGTAACACGCGCGAAATTTGTTAAATAATGCTAGATAAGTGAACATGTGAAATATAAACACTTTTGTTTACTTTTCTAAAAAGCCGCCACAGAATAAATACCTAACTGGTATTGGAGCATTTTTACGCATTTATTTGGAATGTAATGTTGTTCCTGACCATTGTCGCGTCGTAAAATTGCAGATGAATATGTTTCGTCACGTCGTGAAGAGAGATGGTTAAAGACGGCAGTTTGAAGCACGACGAACCACAACATGTTGAATGGAAAATAAAACCACCGGGTGTGTGCGATTACACTTCGACACTAAATATATTGCAATTCTTCAAACTTCCTAATGGTCTCTCAGTGTTCGCACGTGTTTCTACACGGAATGTGATTAATGTGTTTTGCGTTTTCGGATCAACTCAATAAAAACTGCCAATTGGTTAAACATGTAATTAATTAATTACAATAATTAGCAACAATCAGTTGGTCTGTCTCACATTGAACGAAATGTAAATCGGCTTGTCGAATGTAATGATAATTGTTTGGCATACACTTTCACATACCTGTTATACGTTTGAACTTGCTAATCTATCGAATGTTGACGAATTTACAAACATATGTATATAATTAAAGTGTTGCTTATTTGAATAGGTGTTTGTTGATAAACATATTTCTACAAGGTTGGCGTGGTGCTAACATTTCTACATAACGTGCATGCGGACGCGTACAAATGCACACTCCCGTACATATGAAGACTATCACTAGCTTAGACTAAATGTCGATTTTATTTTTAAACATATTAACACTACTAGCACCTACACAATCAGCTGATAATATGTTCCATCCAAAGACTGTTATTTGTGAAAATGAAAATGGTCTAATATCTAGTCTACTTTGCTTATTTACCAGTATAACTCCACGTCCTGCTTTCGACACCTTATTAGACAGCTGCAGGTTTCTCGCAAGGCAGCTGACGCGGAACGGGCAAATAATCCCCAACAGATATCTAGTGAATGGCACATCACCCAAATCACGGCACAGGTTCTACCAATTTTAAATTTCAAACACCCAGGAAAGATTAACACGCGACTGAAGCACATTAAATCATCCGTGTAAACTCAATCGCCAGTTGAAATGAAATTAATACAGGGGCTGGCAAGTAAATTTACGGGTGGAGTTATGGACAGCATAGGCAACTCCATGAACTTACCATCTGACATGACATGGCACATAGTAATTCCAAAGTAAACAAAGCCATGGGACCGGAAAAAGACACATAAATAAAACCGATGTCCGACCTTCTTTCGTTCTGCTGTTTCCGCGGAGAATGTAGAGTATTGCCAAATTGTACATGATATACTAATAGAGACACTGAGTTCAATTTAATTACACAAATGTCTACAATGGGTCCGATGATTGGCAGAGGTTCAACCAGACCGTGGAAAAAGATAATATAAGAGCGAAAATCGGCTATGCTGTGTCAAGGCCAGTATGCCTTAATGGGGAAGCAAGATAAAGGAAATTCTTAGATATGTTTCGTGAAAGAGGCCATTTGTATATTTGCCGTATAATGATGTCAGTGGAACTGGCACTGGGAGTGACTAAGGTACATGATTCAGGGTAACTACAGTATATAATCGGATTCGAGCTGGGATGTAAAAGTTACTTGTAGAATATATATTTCCAAAGGTGAGATAGAGAGTTGCTGATATATCAGTTAAAATGTGCTGATATCAATCAAATTGATTTGGTTAGCATGTGTATGTTGCATGATTACACCAATTGTTGAGTATTTCGGTTCAGTATGAGTTTCGAATTTGCAAAACAGCGTATGGGTCATTATCGAAATAATTAAATGAACGTGTCTATAAAGAATTCAGCATTGCTATGTGTACGAGGGCATCCTAGCAACGTTGTATGACAGACATAACGAATTGCCTAATGCATATGTATATACTCTATGCCGAAGCTTAATGACGATCAACTGGACACGCAGCTAACAAATAGTCGAAATGTGCCATACATATACCAATATCTTGTAACAAGTTACCTGTTGTATTAGGGAAAACAAATCGAAATAAAAACAAAATAATTGCATTGCGAGTATTAAAGAATCATAATAATTGCTTGTATATTTAGACAAATTAATGAAAGAAAACAATGTAATTATATGATGCTTGAAGGGAATTTATTGTGATTGTGTCTACAATTCAACGGAAAATATGGCCACATGATGTTTGACCTTGACGTCATTAACTCTGCCTTTGGTAACGATGACAAATCTAACCATGACACCGTACTTTATTACTTCCACCGTGTCAAATGAAACATAGTTTTAGCGTTGTTTTTGTACTTTTTATATTGCCCATTCTACAAAGCAATATCGTTTCTTTCTTTCTGATTTTAGACAAAATATGTTTTGCTGTTTTCATAGGGTTTGCTCGTTGCCATACTTACGCATTTATGTATCCCATCACCAACACGCATTGATTTGATTTTCCTAAGGTCTCATCCATGTTGTTGCAGTTGTGTTTGTGTTCTTCGAACATTGTGTTGTTTGTGCGCATACACTGGTATTATCTTCCTGTGATTATCTTAACACAGAACACGTTCTGCATTGGTTATAATTATGTGTTTGTATGTGGGCATTATAATGCGCTTATGTGAGTGCATGTGCGTTTGTGTGTGTGTGTGTGTGTGTGTGTGTGTGTGTGTGTGTGTGTGTGTGTGTGTGTGTGTGTGTGTGTGTGTGTGTGTGTGTGTGTGTGTGTGTGTGTGTGTGTGTGTGTGTGTGTGTGTGTGTGTGTATTATTAGCATTTCCGGCAAATTACCATCAAACAGTTTGTATTTACGGTCGTCAGTGAACATGAATATTTCAATTGTGGATTGGTAACACCGACTTAACAGTGGAATCTTGCCAGAGGCACTGCTTCAGAACGCTTCACGGCTGGTTTATTAATTCATTTACACAAGGAAGTCAAGTTACTTATGCGCAGTCTGACATCGAATCAAACTACGCAACTACTGAATATGTTAAATATACCTGGAATGTATTCCTCATTGTGAGATGATAGCGTGCATAACTTTCAAGACGTTTATTTAACAATGGTTTTGTTAGCATGCGCTTAGTTTGTGTTAGCATGCGCTCTATGTCCTCATTACTGTGATATCAGGAGAAATTGGCAATCATTGAATTGAAATTCTCATATAAGTGTTACTGAAAGGGAACCAATACATTTCAAATAGTATGTTCATGTCGTTGTTTCACCATGATTCTATATACAATCGTGTTCTTGCATTATCAAATGAATCAGTCATATGATGAACTCGCATTTAATGTTAGTAACAAACGCTTGTATAATACATAACAATATAGCAGTTCCGAAAATTGCAATAATATAAATGTGCATATAATAAATGTGAATAACTATATCAGAACATAATGATCTTTAAACTGAAATGTGCTACTACATGTAGCGACTAGTAAATGTAAAATAAACATATTAATTTAACATTCCGAAGAAAAACAAAACGTAACTTTAAGAAAGTGTTATAAATTGCGCGCGTGAGTTGTATTTTGGATGTGTATGTATGCGTGCGTGTGTGAGTGAGTGTATGTATGTATGCGCGCGCGCGTGCGTTTTTCGTATGCGTACATGTACTTAGTGTACTGCAATTACTGCAAATTGCTTGTGAGTGTACGTTATCTTGTTTGCCGATGTTTTAACATGGCTTCAACACGCTGTGTATATTGTCAACTTTTTCAACTAGTTTATCTGCACGATATGTGTCTTCAGATATCATAATGCACGTTCCCTCTGTGAAGTCGATAGCGTGGCAGTATGGATAATCTAATACGCACAACTGTTGACAATCAGTTAATGTGTCCTCGTAAGACATTTCGTAACCTTCTTCAGCATAACCTATGTTGTTCGTCTCACTGAACGTTCCAACGCAAGCTACACAGAACAGAGATAAGTCAGGAACTATGTGTGTGTCCCAAATACATAAAACCACACACATTCAGTATATGGAACGAAATACCACATCATGTAAGTAATCAGATCGCCATGCTTCATTAACAAAGTCAATATGGTGAGTACATATTATCATACGGAATGGAACTATATGATTACGTCATATACAAGTGAATTGTATTGGAAATTATTTATAATGGAACCAAAGAAATATCAATACGACATTAAACTAGTATAATCTAAATAAGAGTGTATATGCGTGTGCATACGAGCGCTGGCGAATATGTGATTAATGGGATAAGCGTGAGTGTGATATAGCATGTGTGTGCGTGATTAATAATAACTAGGTGACTTCTATTGCGCCTAAATCCTTAGAAACCAAGCCCACACGAGCATGAATACAACAGGGTTACGCGATCTCAGAGGGAATACACAAATCCAGTTGTCATCAGAATGATTGATACGCCAGGGAGCTATGGTGGATAGGCAATGTTGTAAAGTTTTTATCTAAATGGAATGGAATGTATCATTAGAAGGAAGCATATTCCACAGAGGTGGCATATCCACAGAAAAAGTTTGTATTGACTTTAGGGACAACAAGTAAATCAGAACCACACGATCGACGTTGAACGGATTTCATTACAGGGGTAAGCAATGAATGCAAGTACGACGACAAGTAATGATACACATCTTAAAGATGATATGGTATTAGATAGGACATGCTACTGTTTGTATATTGCAGGGTGGGTGGATGAATGTGTCATGCGTTGTACACTTCGTAAGCCGTGCGGCAGACTTAGTGTGTCGGGTAAACTTTGTACGACAATTATATTAACACTATTAGCAATACAATTTTTGTATTTTTACAATTCAAACCGTGGTGTGTACTCACTTTGACACGCATCGCCATCGAAGCCTAAAGCACATTCACAGGCGAATACCGGCTTGTAAGCGAGATGGCTTTCGACGTCACCGGCAACAGTGCATTTACCACCATTCTGGCACGGATTCGACAGACACACTGAGTAGTCAACTGGTGTAACAAGAATAATACTGGGTTTGATTGAACAAATCCCGAGCTATGGTATATGAAATATTAACACGCGTAATATATAGCACGACTATATGCTGTTATAACGTTTTAGGTAACTAATATCGATACTGATAGAACAGCAAGATAAATCGTTTATGCAAAGCCGAGTAATTCGTATACACCAGGTATTGCACTCTTGATATTTTGAAGGTGAACTTCATTGACAAACTAATTAAGTACTCAGTAGATTTTAAAACGAGAATTATATTTACATTGACACTCCATGCCGTACCATCCAGGTGCACATATGCACTCATAATCCACATCGTCAGACATGCAGGTACCGCCATTGTTACAGGGAGAATTGTCGCATGGATCTGACAATAAGAGCAAAACACATTCAGAAAGACAGTAAACAATAACTGTAAATTGCAGTAAATGACAGTGCCGATCCAATGAAGTAAAACGCAGTGGGGTTTTAATAAAATATATAACACCACTGTGAGAAAACATCGACGACTCTCGCATGTAAACACATATTGAATATATACATATATGATATATATATATGTATATATATATATATATATATGTGAATATATAATTATATGTATGCAAGTGAAAACAAATAAGGACCGCCGTATGCATGTATTATTATAATTATATATGGTGACCTTTTGAAATATACTATGCATTTTTTCATGAATTATATACATGGCTACGATGTTCGTTGTCATGCATACTTAACATGGTTGTATTATATATATATATATATATATATATATATATATATATATACAAATACGCATACGATAGTCCTTGCCTTTTCACTACATTATAGAGCTATAGTTGTCGAAACAACGTTTTCATATAATACTAATAAAAAGAAATAATAAGTATTTTCCAATCAGTAAAAGTTAACCAATGGAAATACATTTTGCACTTTGGAGGTTGCATTAGTCACATCGTAATGCATGTAAACAGTAAATTCAATACGGTAGCTAATATGTATATATATATATATATATATATATATATATCATATATTAGCTACCGTTTTTGTAAATTTACATACTTGATTTTACTGTTTACATGCATTACGATGTGACTAATGCAACCTCCAAAGTGCAAAATGTATTTCCATTGGTTAACTTTTACTGATTGGAAAATACTTATTATTTCTTAGCATATATATTTATTCCAATATATATATTATATATATATTATATATATATTGGAATAAATATATATGCTAAAACAATATTATAATCGTACATATTAATTAATTAATAAAGATGATAAAACAACATTGCATTGGCAGCTGTAATAGGTCAACGATTAATTGTTGTGGCTGATTCAGATATTTGATGGTTGATGGAATGAAGGATTTAAGGGCTTGCTGGGTTTTTACAGTTGGCATTCTGAATGAAATGGTGTATATTCTGTTGAGTTGTTCTCTGTTTTTGACTGAGACATTTCCCCACCAGCAGACAAGACCGAACGTCATAACACTTGTTACAATTGAATCGTGGAAAAAAACTATAATGTTTCTGTCTATGTGCAAGGCATTGAGTTTCCTCATGAAGTACAATCTTGCTGGTCTTTCTTACATAGATTCATTGTATTATCATTCCACCTTAGTTTGTCATCGATTGTTTTACCCAGATATTCATAGGAATGCACACTTTCTATGTGTTGTCCATTGATGGTGTTGTCTACATGGACTTAACAAGAGCAATGCGACTTAGTGGGTTAACTAAACCCTTTCGTAGAGCAGAATATTTTGAGAGTGATTTAATTATGACACATTGCACGCGAAGAACATGCAACCTACCATTACAAGGAAAGCAATGCGGTGATTTATACTGGCATTGTCCGGTGTCGACGTTCAAACCCCTGTTCGGTTCTTCTGGACATGCATGGTTGATCTGCGAGCTACCGTTGCATTGTATGTATTTGCGACAATCTTCACACAGTGTATAAATTCCATCCACGTGCATTTCGTCGCAGTTTTCTGCGCATATTCGAGCTTGTCGGAAACACATTTCCCTGAATATCGGAACTGTAACATGCATTACGTTTATCACAGAACACATAAAGCAACAGCGTGATTTAATATCCTTTCATCTGTTGAACGCATGTTGAATGAACGGACGGACGGACGGACGGACGGACGGACGGACGGACGGACGGACGGACGGACGGACGGACGGACGGACGGACGGACGGACGGACGGACGGACGGACGGACGGACGGACGGACGGACGGACGGACGGACGGACGGACGGACGGACGGACGGACGGACGGACGGACGGACGGACGGACGGACGGACGGACGGACGGACGGACGGACGGACGGACGGACGGACGGACGGACGGACGGACGGACGGACGGACGGACGGACGGACGGACGGACGGACGGACGGACGGACGGACGGACGGACGGACGGACGGACGGACGGACGGACGGACGGACGGACGGACGGACGAACGAACGAACGAACGAATGAATGAAAGTTTATTTAATAGCAACGACAACAACACAGTACTATACAACATATTATGAGAAAGATAATACAATACATAATTATAAAGATAATACAATATCATACAATTCCATGACTGGTGAGTCGCTGCTGCTGGTAAAGGGACATAGCATAAGGAATGTAAAATACACAGTAACACTAACGGTAATTTGTTTAACATTGTGACAACTGTTTATAAATACAAAGAAAGTTACGTCGATGTTAATATTTTCTTAAATTGTTGCAAACTTGGTAATTGTTATTTCACGTGTAGACCGTTCCGTATGTGTATACCTGTGACAGTAATTGACAGTAGTCTGTGGGTGGTGTTCGCTTTTTTACATAAAATAATGTACATTGTCTGGTATCATGCTTGTGTACAGCTGCAGTTGTTTAAGAAAAACGTTTGTACGCGACCTTCTAATCAGTGGTTGTTTGTTTTATAAAGCTTAAGCATACTTGTATGTGTAAATAAATATTGAAGTATAAGAATTGTTGAGCAGTAAAACAATTCAGGTGTATAAACATGGTATTCAAGGTTATAGATAATTCGCATAGCTTATTTTCTATAACAGCGAGTTTTCAGAGTCTGGACGAATACGTATTTCCCCACATTCTACAGCAATAAGATATACCCTTCGGGGTATATGGTTCAAAAAGTGATTGATACAACGTGCGTAATGCTTGAATGTCAAGAACATCCTTTGTTTTATAACAAACTGATATAATATACTTTTTGATACCTTCGTTTTAACAGTTTTTATCAGCTAATCAACGTTAAATTTTCATTCTTACACCAAGGAATCTTGTATGTGACACCTGCTCAATGTTCGTTCCATTCAATGTGATTTTTACTGTTGGTCTATGTTTTTTCTCCAAACAAGATAACTTTTTGTTTTCACATTAAACAATTAACTCTTGTTTTAACTTTGAGCCATACATCTAGATGTTCTAGTTTGTTATTAACTACACGTGCTGAATTCACAATATTCCTAGTTGAGCAAAAAATGCTGGATTAAAGTATTCTGAAATTAGTTTAGTGATTTACTTGAGGCAGCGTTTGGGGGGAGAGAGAATTACCTTATTTAATTGTGGTTAGGAAGAAGGTGTTTCCCAATATGTATGCATAGTATATAATTTGCAAGAACTGACTGTCATGTTTATGTGAGGATCTAGTGTTGTGTTGGATATAGTGACCTAGCGGGATATCTATGAGGTTATGTTCCATCTTGTATATTATGCTAAGTCTGTTAATGTTTCTTCTTGTTTGGAGGGTGTCCCGTTTGAGGTCCTTTTAAAAAGTTGGATTACTGTTCCTGTAGTTTTGTGTACACATTCTGGCAGCTTGGTTTTGGATTATTTCTAAGGTTTTAATATGTTTTAGGCAGAGTGTATCCCATGATCCTGACGCATATTCAAGTATTGGTCGGACAAGGGTTGTGTAGGCTATACATTTAATGTGGGTTGGGTGCATTTATTTAGATTTCTCATAATGATTCATAGTATCTGCTGTGCTTTCCTAGCGACTGACTACCATTGTGCTGTCCAATGTAATGTATGTGATGTTTATACGCCAAGATAACAATATGATTGAACAGATGTAAGTTGTTGGCCACAGAATGTATAAAGATTTTGTGTCGATTTTCGTAAGGCTAATGTCATTGTAAAGCATTTGGTGGGTTTGAATTTCATAAGCCAGGTGTTTTGCCATTCTTCAAGCTTGAGTAGATGATTTTGGAGGAGAGAAGTGTCATTGTCTGATTTAACTGGTAGATATAGTATTCAGTCATCTGCAAAAAGGCGAACGTTTGAAGTGAGATTGTTGGGTAGGTCATTTATGTAAAGTGAGAAAACCAGGGCCCCAGTACGGTTCCTTGTGGTACCCCAGAGGTGACATGAATTGGTATGGATGCTGATCCATTTATTACAACCTGTTGAGTTCTTTCTACAAGGAAGCTTTCTATCCATGATGATATTAAGCCTGTCATGCCATGGTATTTTGGTTTGTGGATTAATCTGTTATGTGAAACTTTATCGAATACGTTAGTGAAGTCTAAAATGGCCATGTCCACAGATGTCTTTTCGCCTAGGGATTTGATTATGTAATGGACAATGTGGATTAATTGAGTTTATGTTGATCTTTTTGCGCGGAAACCATGTTAATTGTCAGTTAGGATGTTATGTTGTTCAAGGTGTTTCATGATGTGGCGATGCATTATGTGTTCGGAAGTTTAGAAATCACAGTTGTTAAGGATAGTGGTCTGTAGTTTGATGTTTTTGCCCTGGTACCTGTCTTGTAAATTGCTGTTTTGTTTGCTTCTTTCCACGCTTTGGGGACTTGACCAGAGTCAACTGATGATTGGAAGATATAATGCATTATTAATGTTAGGTGGGAGGCATATCTGTTTAGAAACCACGGAGGAATGTCATCTGGTCCTTGTGATTTCGAGGTGCTAATTTGTGATAGTTCGTCACGTATTCCTTTAAGTGACATTGTTAGTTTGGGTATTTTTCCATTTGGGCTGTCGTTCAGATTTGGCAATTTGGAATTTCCTTCATGTGTGAAGACACTTTTGAACTGATTGTCTAAGGCTTCTGCTTTTTGTTTGTCATCGCTAATTATGTTTCCCGGAATGTTGAGGTCCCCAATACCCTGGTTACCTTGTCTTAGTTTGGAAATGAAACTCCAGAATGCTTTCGGTTTGTCTGTTATTGCAGTTGTTAGGAATTTTTTTTTATAGGAAAATCTAGCAGAACGAAGGTGTTTGTGAATGTCTTTCCTGGCGTTACAAAACTCTTGCCAGTCTTCTGGATTTCTATATCATTTTGCTTTCTTATACAATAGTTTTTTCTTTTGCACATTTCTTTCAATTCTTTACTGAAACAAAGAATGTTGTATCTGGAAGTTGTAAGACGGAGTGGTACATATTGGTTCATAATGTTGATGATTTCTGTTGAAACAAGGTTCCATTTCTCACTGACTGTCATGTTTTGGTTTAGAGAGAAGTATACATGTGTGAAGTAATCGAAAGATTTCTGGATGTTAAGGTGGTCAGCTTTATTTCTGATGACTTGTTTTCGTTTTGGGCGAGATGTTTACATCAATGATGACTGTGCTGTGGTCTGCTATGCCGTCTATTATTAACCCAGGTCTGTTTGTGAAGACAAACTCTAGGGTATTGTTGACATTTCCTTGTTTACGTGTGTGTTCATTGTGGCGCGGTACATTTTTAGACATGGCTGGAAGGCGTCTTGTTTGACCTGGAGTAGCCTCGTTACAAAGGACTGTGACTCCCGGTCTTATCCGCGTCGACGTGGATGTCACCACAGAGGGCCTCCGCTGAATAACCACTAGCAGCAGACCTGGTCGGCCTTTGTTTCGGCATGGTAGGGTGGCTGGCTATCATCGCGAGTGACACGCGATTAGCCTGTAACGGCCGCACCGCTGTTATTGTTCTTCGTTAGCACTTCGAACTCATAGTGACAGCGGAGGGGGAACTATACCGCGCCACACTGCCAAGCTGAGCGATATTACCAGTTCGAGCGATCAGAGACTTCAAATGTACGAATTTCGTTGTTTCTCACTGGTGGAGTTGCGAATTTATTCAAACATGTGAAGTAGCATAATACTCCTTTACCCAATTGACACTCGGGGTGTCTATTACACGGGAATACCTTCTCTAATCACACTATATCGTGCAGCTACGAAAACACATATTCCATATCTTGGCTATCAGATAATTAACCATTGTTCGCTTCCTTAAAGAAAACAAATAATTATGATAGACTTACTTTCACAGACTGTTCCAGAGTAGTCACCATTGCAAGAGCAAGTATATGTGTCGCCCTCTCGCATGCACGTTCCACCATTTAAACACGGATGTGATATGCAGGGGTCAATCTGACCTGCAAATGCTATAACAACGAATACACACATAATGTAGATAAACAACATTATAAATACAGTAATGTTTTGCGTCAGCTATGTTCTGACAGGTGTCCAGCTGTACTTAAATTGGTATATGTATCCCAACAAACAGTAAACTATAAATTACACATTACTAAAACATACGTCGATGATTGATTGATTGAGTTTATTTGGAAAACATTATATACGTGACAATTAATCATAGTTTAGGTGTAAAAAGCAAACAAAGAATAAGTATATGTATATCTATAATATTATCGAGGATAAACACATTAACGAACGCCAACGTTTATTTATTTCTATTGTAATCCTCATCAAAATTATTAATAATTAAAGACAACTACCTCGCTAACGCATTCGTCAACAGCTACAACATTTGTTATAACAATGTCAACATCATTGCATTATTAGTTATTGTTAAGATAACATGACAATAATGTAATCAACGATATCTGATTTTTCAGTTTCAGGACAGCTACGTGGGTTTACAAAAGCATAGTGGCAGCATAATACAACAATAATAATAGTAATACTAATACTTATACACGTAAATAAATATGAACCTTCGAACTATATTGTATATAATAAAAACCTATATAACGTCACTCTTCTATGGGAACATGATTAAGTAGAAAATAAAGATGTAATAAGACGGGAATAACAAACATGCCCTGCTAAGTTCATATTTGTGAAGTTGCACAACAACGAGAAAGGAACAAACGGTGCCGGAGGATGCAATTGTTCTAAAACTGAACAATGCGTTCAGCTAAACTGATCTAATAATAGGCTATTATCAGTAGATTCTTGCAGAGGAGTGTCGATATGTCACTATATGTTCCACTCTGCATTTTTGAGAAAGGCAAACGCTATAAGTTAGGCATTTACTGTGGAAACGAAGTGATGCCGCTTTCAGTATGCATGCATCATCGAAGGAAATAATGATGCTTTCAATCAATATATCCGACTACATATATTTATTTCGTAGCTATATAGTTTATGAGCGGACAATTTCACAAACATTGTTATGAGCCTTTCAACCCGGGTTTGTACCTTAAAAGTCACTGATATATATATATATATATATATATATATATATATATATATATATATATATATATTATAGTTAATATATGTGTGTGTGTGTGTGTGTGTGTGTGTGTGTGTGTGTGTGTGTGTGTGTGTGCGAGCGTGTGTGTGTGTGTTTGAGTATGTGTATATGTGTGTGTGTTTGTGTATAACCACAACTGTTTCCATGTGTCAAAGTAATGTTGTGCTGAAATCAACAAATTTCAACTACGTGCCTCAAATATACACGATTACAGGTATGAATTGGAATTTTTTTGAAACATACTGAATTACACATCACAAATAACACAAAACAGCTTACTGTCGCAAACCACGCCTTTGTAGCTAGTCATACACGTGCAGGTGAAGCCGTCAATACCGTCCACACATGTACCGCCATTCATGCAAGGATTGCTGGCACACTCGTGAAGATCTACAGCATTTATTATGACAGGGTCAACGACATTAAATCGTTATTTACTGTTGTTAGACATAATATGACAATGGTGTTGTCAACGATATCCGAAAGTTCTGTTTATGGATATATTTACATAAACACACAGCCTCAGCTTATACTAGTAGGAGTTCCAATAATAATAGTAACACTAATAATATACTTTAACAAGTGTCAATGATTATATTTCAGGATAATTATAGGTGTACGTACACTGTCTACAGCTTATAATTATATAATTAGGATAATATCATAAGTTTCGTTGAAAACCAGAACACTCTTCTGATGGCAAATGGAAAAGGAACTCCACTTCCTTGACGATAGTCCAAACAATGTCTTCTTAAATGTATCACGCTCGTTTGACGTGTGCTGTCGATTCTAGTTGTAAACATATTCAGGGTACAAGCACCAACACATTCAACAAATAAGGTATGTCATTCATATGTATCCCTTTGATAAAATGAAACAATCTAGTCGGTAATGTTCCCTAGCTAATGTGACGTCATAACCTGTATTCATTGTATCTTCTTAAACTGAGAAGGAACATTTCCAATATCTTCATTAACATTCAACACTTTAAACAGTTGGTGTGAGCTGGCAGCCTCTCTATCTCCTAATCTCCAGTATTGCTAAACTGCATTCAGTTACACGCACTTCATAACTAAGAACCCTCAATTGTGATACAAATCTGGTTGTTCGCATTTGTAATATGTCTACCTTGGATATGGCCTCCACCCTTGAATGCAATATTATATACGCGACACGTTAGGGTAATTCCACATTTTCGGAGCAATTCAGTGTCTTCAGTATATTCTGATATGTAATTTGGGGAAAATACAAAAAATGGACATTCAACTTTCACTTTATTTTAGCTGCCAATATGCCATTAAAAAGTGATAATTAATTGTGATAATGCAAGCATATCGTCTATGTTAGCAAAATGTCAAAGTCATATGGGGTAATATGTGCTGTTCTAAGAGGGGTGGCTTGAGTTTCATTGCATTACGTGTTCAGTATTTCCATGACTTACAGATTAAAAACTATATTCAATGAAGACTTAAATATATCATGTTCTAAAAAATCTACAATTTTCCTGTTATACAATTGCTTACGTTTGGTATTTATTGACTGAAGAACCAATAATGTACCTTGTCCAACACAAATGACAGTACTGTTATGTCAGTACTGTTATGGTGTTTATTTACGAAATTGCATGAGTTATATTTAGCTGCATACACCAGATGGACGCACTGATGAGATGGCGGAAAGGTGACAGAGGTGAGAAACGCATGGGATTCGAATTAATTATAAAATGCATGGCGACTATTTGAGTACATTGTAGAAAGTTCCGTTTATTCATGACCAGTCCTGTTGTCTAATTAACTCGCTGTCAACAATTCCCTCCGACCCTCTCTTGTGTGCAAACAATAACATGAACATACCGTATAAAAAGACGTTCACGTGAGTGATTACTGGGATATTGTTGTAGTAAAATGTCGTTTATGGTCAGGCATGTTACACCGAGTATGTAATAGTACTGACATTTATATACATCCTTTCTAGTGGTTACTAAAAGGGGCTCCCATAGAATTATTGTAAGATGTCTTGTAACTGTATATTTTCACATACAACACATTCTTGCAGATAATGAAAAGCACAAATGCTTGATCGTCAGCGGCCATATCTGAGAGAGAGAGAGAGAGCGGAAAGCCATTTCATCGTTGGATCTATCTTAAATAGGTATAAATATGCTTCAGCGATACACTGAACAACGACTAACCACTGGAGATGGGATCTCGCAACAGTGAGCCCATGATTTATACTGATGTAATGCCCAGTACATCGTGACACGCTGATTACCTTGAGGATCATTAACGCAGTAGACCAATCACTGATCTGGAAATACAGCGTCGCCCGGTATGACAATAGTGCATATCCAGGCACAATCGAAGATCTCAACGACACCGATGCACAAGTGCGATGTTTGCACAAGGCAGGCCATAACAGGTTTTACTGGTGCACAACAATATCAGATATATGTTGGTACTCGTATCAAGATGTACTGTCTTTAATAGACGAGCCGTCCAATGTTGGGTTTCGCCACATACAGCATGTGTGAAATGCAGCATGTGTGAAACGATGCAACAGCAGGTATTTGGAGTGCAGTACTTCTTTGTTGTGTTGGAATGTGTGTAGTGTGTATTGTGCATTTTGTTTGGCAAATAAAGACACATTGTTCGTTCAGTTGGTCATGCTACTTTATTGTATGCTAACCTAAGAAATGCAAAATGTCAGTTATGTTACACATTAATATAATATAATGTGTCAGTGCTGTTAAAATACAGGAAATCTGTTTTTTCTCTCATTTCCATCTCCTGTAAATCATTAGACTCGCAAAAACTTGCAAGACTAATACTATTGTTATTACATATATCATCTTGCGATTGTGGATTGCTTTTTTATCGATAAATTCGATATCGATTACCCACACTATGCGTCAGAATTGTGTTACGCAGTATTCTCGATTTGTGTATATTTACCTGCAAATATACCACCAAACACCAGAAAATGTCGCGTAATTTACAAATAATTGAACTACGAATTTGGTGGCGAAGGTTCAATTAATTTGCATTGATGGACGTAGCAATATTGAAGAAGAAAGCTGCATGTTGTCCCGTAACAGCACTGACATAACTGTTTTGGCTTATCATATGTATTTAATTAGTACATATTTATTATTGGGTTCTGATCGTTGCACATATTATATTTTCATGGAGAAATATCTAGAGACAATAATAACATTAATGTGAACTTAACATAAGCAATTTGTTTTCATAATTTTCATCTCCTGAAATGTACCGAAATTCTTTGAATCACCCATTAGTGCAGCGGTATTACTAGCTATTTCTTTCTGTAATGTTTTTTGAAACAGCAAAACTTTTCAACAACGTGATTCAAATACAGAGTATAGAAATATACTTTATACATACCTGGTAATAATTCGAATAAAAGACACATATGTCAAGTATCCCAAACATGTATCAAATTACTTCACTATATATATATATATATATATATATATATATATATATATATATATATATATATTATATATATATATATATATATATATTTATATTTACATTATGTTTAAATATTATATTGTTTAAACACCAAAGCGTGTCACCAAGTATGCAATGTGGTTCAAATATACCACAAATACTCGGTTAAGAATGTTAGTATAACAGAAATGTACTGATTAAACAAAAACATTTAAAAATAATTACTCACTCTCGCAGATGATTCCTGTGTAACGAGGTGTACACGTGCACGTGTACGAGTTGACACCGTCCACACACGTAGCTCCATTCATACAAGGATTGCTTGCGCATTCGTCAACAGCTGAAGCATTCGTTAGAAAAAAACTTTAAAAAACAACATTATGCTATGATAACGGCATCGTCATCGTCATCGACAACCAATTGTTAAGTTTCTGAACAGATATATGGGTTTACCAAAAAGATAGTGCCTGTAGATTATAATAGTATAAATAGTAATATATATTATATATATATAAAAAATATATATATATATCATATATATATATATATATATATATATATATATATATATATATATATATATATATATATATATATAAATAGTATAATTATAATCAAGTTGGTTGCAATAAAACATATTATTAATTCAAGCTGTTATGAACATTCTAAAAAACCTTAGCGATTCGTATAACTGTTGCGAAAGTAGCAATAACGAGAGGATATCATTATGCACCTACTGTTGAAGAACTTGTTCAAAATCTTAATAATTCACATGCGTTCAGGAAGTTTGATCTAATATTAGACTATGATCAGTTGTTTCTTGCAAAGGAGAGCCGATATGTCCAATTACGTTCCACACTTTATGATTGTGGTAAGGCACAGGCCTACGTTTGGAATATATATATATATATATATATATATATATATATATATATATATATATATATATATATATATATATATATATACAATACAATACACTTTTAAACTATATATACTGCTGTTTCTGTTTGTCAAAATATTGTTCACACATCTAAATAATTTAACAAATTTAGTGTATTGCTGCACATAGCCAATCATGACTAATAGTATAGTTGGAATGTTATGATTTGAAGAAAAAAGAAAATAATGAAAACAACACACAATTCAGAAGTAACAACAACATATGCTTACTATCGCAGATTACTCCCGTGTAACTAAATTGACACGTGCAGGTATATGCATCGACACCGTCCACACATGTAGCTCTGTTCATGCAAGGATTACTGAAGCATTCGTCAACAGCTAAAACATTTGATATAATAACATTAAGTCACTACTTTTGTTAGTATGCATGATACGACAAAGATGTAATCAACAATATTCGATGATCCAGTTGACAAATCTGGGATAAAGCAAAAACACACAGTTTGCAGCTTATACTGGTCATAATATCAATACTAATACTATCGTTTAATACTTATTATCAGCATAAGATAATGGGTGTAACAATAAAAAGTAACTCGTGATGCTGTTACGAAGAACACTTTACGTAAAAGGGAATTACGTGATACAAATGGTCAAACCTGGTTTGTCATGAGTGTTATTGACATGTGAAATAACTAGATAATAACCTAAAACGCGTATAGTTAAACAATTGTTGACAAAAGAATGATTCAAACATATTTGACAATATTGGTCTAATATAAGACAACTAGTTGATTCTTACAGAGGGGTGTCACAATTTCACCATATGTTAAACTAGTTATAGTAGTGGCAAGGTAAACTGTTTAAATTTATAATTTAGTGTGGAAGAATGTAGTTGCGTGCATCATTGAATGAAATGGCGGTGCTTTCAACAAGTCCGACTACATTTGTGAGTTCGTTAAGGAATAAATATATATATATATATATATATATATATATATATAACATATATATATATATATATATATATATATATAAATTGTGTATTTTATATATATATATATATTATATATATATATATATATATATATATATATATATATATATATATCTGTGTGGTCTGTGTGTTTGAGTATGTGTATATGTGTGTGTTTGTATATAACCACAACTGTTTCTATGTGTCAAAGTAATGTTGTGCTGACATCAACAAATTTCAACTATGTGCCTCAAATATACACGATTACAACCAATAGTATAACTGAACAGGTATGAATTGGGAACAAATAGAAACATACTGAATTACACATCACAAATAACCCAAAACAGCTTACTATCGCAAACCACGCCTTTGTAGCTAGTCATACACGTGCAGGTGAACCTGTCAATACCGTCCACACATGTACCGCCATTCATGCAAGGATTGCTGGCACACTCTTGAAGATCTACAGCATTTATTATGACAGGGTCAACGACATTAAATCGTTATTTACTGTTGTTAGACATAATATGACAATGGTGTTGTCAACGATGTCCGAAGGTTCTGTTTATGGATATATTTACATAAACACACTGCCTCAGCTTATACTAGTAGGAGTTCCAATAATAATAGTAACACTAATAATATAATTTAACAAGTGTCAATGATTCTATTCAGGATAATTATAGGTGTTTTCAAAACGTACACTGTCTACAGCTTATAATTATATAATTAGGATAATATTATAAGTTTCGTTGAAAAGCGTGTCACCAAGTATGCAATGTGGTTCAAATATTCCACAAATACTCGGTTAAGAATGTTAGTATAACAAAAATGTATTGATTAAACAAAAACATTTAAAAATAATTACTCACTCTCGCAGATGATTCCTGTGTAACGAGGTGTACACGTGCAGGTGTACGAGTTGACACCGTCCACACACGTAGCTCCATTCATGCAAGGATTGCTTGCGCATTCGTCAACAGCTGAAGCATTCGTTAGAACAAACTTAACAACATTATGCTATGATAACGGCATCGTCATCGTCATCCACAACCAATTGTTAAGTTTCTGAACAGATATATGGGTTTACCAAAAAGATAGTGCCTGTAGATTATAATAGTATAAATAGATACTATAATATATTATATATATATATATATATATATATATATATATATATATATATATATATATATATATATATATATATATATAGTAATATATATATATATATATATATATATATATATAAGTAAATGTTAGCATACAATCGTATTAATGTAATAACATATTATTAATTCAAGCTGTTATGAACATTCTAAAAAACCTTAGCGATTCGTATAACTGTTGCGAAAGTAGCAATAACGAGAGGATATCATTATGCACCTACTGTTGAAGAACTTGTTCAAAATCTTAATAATTCACATGCGTTCAGGAAGTTTGATCTAATATTAGACTATGATCAGTTGTTTCTTGCAAAGGAGAGCCGATATGTCCAATTACGTTCCACACTTTATGATTGTGGTAAGGCACAGGCCTTACGTTTGGAATATATATATATATATATATATATATATATATATATATATATATATATATATATATATCAATACAATACAATACAATACAATACAAATTCATACACTCTACTATATAACTGCTGTTTCTGTTTGTCAAAATATTGTTCACACATCTAAATAATTCAACAAATGTAGTGTATTGCTGCACATAGCCGATCATGACTAATAGTATAGTTGGAATGTTATGATTTGAAGAAAAAAGAAAATAATGAAAACAACACACAATTCAGAAGTAACAACAACATATGCTTACTATCGCAGATTACTCCCGTGTAACTAAATTGACACGTGCAGGTATATGAATCGACACCGTCCACACATGTAGCTCTGTTCATGCAAGGATTACTGAAGCATTCGTCAACAGCTAAAACATTTGATATAATAACATTAAGTCACTACTTTTGTTAGTATGCATGATACGACAAAGATGTAATCAACAATATTCGATGATCCAGTTGACAAATCTGGGATAAAGCAAAAACACACAGTTTGCAGCTTATACTGGTCATAATATCAATACTAATACTATCGTTTAATACTTATTATATATGTATATTTATATATATATGCATATATATATATATATATATATATATATATATATATATATATATATATACGGTTATTTATGTATGTCTAAGTAATATTGTTCTGACATCAAAATAGTTCAACAATGTTGTACAAATATAGTGAAACGCTACAAATACTTGATTATGATACCACAAAAAGAAACAAGAAAACCACACATCTGAAGAAACGCAAAATGTGCTTACTATCGCAGATCATTCCTGTGTAACGAGATTGACACGAGCAGGTAAAAGAGTCGACAGCGTCCACACATGTAGCTCCATTCATGCAAGGAGTGCTGGCGCATTCGTCAAAATCTACAGCATTTGACAACAAATGTCAACAACTGTAAATCGCTATTCATACGTAATATGACAACAATATAGTCAACAACATCCGACGGTTCTATATATAGATAGTTATTGACGTCTACACACACACGCACACAAATAATAATGACAAAATTGAATCAATGTTACCTGTATACAATATTAGTTATAGTTAATTTATACAGTAAGGTCACGTCAAGCAGTTTTAAAGAAACGGTTTATGAAAAACGAAATTATGCTATACGAACAATAACACTTTGGGACTCCCCAATAATGATAGCACCAACATCCAAAAGGCATTATTAGGTTCGTATATGTTTTGTTATCCGACAGGTCTAAAAAGTAATAATGCATATATAAAGTATCGCTACAGCTACATGCCTATGGCTGATAATATAGCTGGAAAGAAATGTTTAGAAAACACAACTGCACACCACAAGTAATACAGAAAGACGCTTACTATCGCAGACCACGCCTGTGTATTTAGGTGTACACGTGCACGTAAAAGAGTCGACACCGTCAACACAAGTAGCTCCATTCTTGCAAGGATTGCTGACACATTCGTCAACATCTACAACATTTGTTAAAACAATATTAACAACACTGAATCATTATTTACTCTTATTATACATAATTTGTAAACTATTTGATTATTCGGTTTCGTTCCCGTTCGAGGGTGCAGCTATCTGCATCCAATAATAATAATAATAATATAAGTTCTTTGGAAATCCTAGACCACGGCAGACGTACAAGGAATCTCAATTACATTTCGATATTACACATAGTCTACCTGCATAACGCCCTTCTGAAGCATGGCAATGATATAGTTAATAATATACAAGCTACAAGAACACATATACTCAACAGGTAATCGTTTCCTCTAATTTACAGTTCTTTGTAAAAAAAGAGTAAACAAACTTGTCTACGCTGTTCTTTTGATCACGAAAAAAGTTATGAATACATTTATCAACGTTAATCGCCTCTCATTTTCCTGGTCTCGGCTATTAAAAACTGCGTTCTTGTAGACGCATTTCATAACATAGGTCCCTCAATTTGGGTACATCTTTGGGTGTTCTCGTTTGTCAAATTTCTAGCATATCTACATCCTTCTTGCGATTCGGTCTGTAGCCATGTATGCACACTTTTATATACATTAAAACATTATAAGTGGTGTTTTACTGCAGCGATATTAATAGTTCTTTTTTCCTGTAATGTTGTTCAGATGTAAATCTATTTCAACATTGGAATTCAAATAATGTGTACGACTAGGTTATGATTCGAGAACATTACAATTAAAACACAGACATGCTTATTTTCGAAGATTATATGTATAATGTTCTTCAAACAAAATGTTTCGACATGTAGGCAATGTGGTTCAAATAGAGAGTAAGTTTACACTTCTCTCGGCTACGACTGGTAGGATATCTGAACAGTTATAATTCGAGAAAAAGAAACAAAAAACAACATGACATATTTCCAATGAAAGCGTGCCTACTTTCGCAACTCATTCCTACGTAACCCATGTCACATCTGCAGGTGTACGAGTTGACACCGTCCACACAGGTAGCTCCATGCATGCAAGGATTGCTGACACATTCGTCAGCAGCTGCAACATTTATTAAAACAGAGTTAACAACATTCATTACGTCGCTATGTATCGTTAGTATACATGAGCTGACAACTACGTAGTCACCGACATTCGATTAGTAAATGTATGGTCCGTTGGGGGAATTTACAAAAAATATACCTGATGTAGGATGTAATGATAATAATCATAATAACAAAACTAATAATATTATGTTGTCCATAAGTCATATAATAAATGGAAAAGAGAGTTGGGAGGCGAAGCGTTACAACAGCGTTGATCAATATCGGGTATAATAAACATTCTGCTCGTCTAACATGTCTATATAACAGGTCGTTTTTTTCGGTCGCACAGTGTGTGACACTATTAAATATGACTGAAGCTAATTGCGGTATGGATAGTATCCTCTATTCTAATGAGTTATCTCATAATGATCCACCAGGTGGAGGCGCATGTTATATGTCACCATTATGGCTGATTTCTTTGCGTTGCAGAGGTGGTTTAAATAGTCTATATCACACATACTAAGTTATGACTGGTAGAATAGCTGTAAAGTTTATTCGAAAAACCAAACAACAATATAATATATTTGCCATGAAAACGTGCTTGCCTTCGCAGATCTCTCCAGAGTAGCTATATATACAATTGCAGGTAAACGAGTCGACACCGTCCACACATGTAGCTCTATTCATGCAAGGATTGCTGGCGCATTCGTCAAAAGCTACAGCATATTTTAGAACAGTGTCACCATCATTAAGTTAGTATTTATTGGCAATATACATGATACGAGGGAGCGGTGGTCGCGCGGTAGAGCGCCGGACTGTCAATCGAGGGGAAGGTGATTCAATCCCACCTTCCGCTGTTTAGAAACTTAGGCAATTTCTTCACCGCACATTTGCCTGTGTCTTTCGGCAGAGACACTAACAGCCGGTGGTCCCTTGTGTCTGGTGTCTATGCCAGGGAAAGTAAAAGATCCCACACAGGGGGTAAATGTGTAACCTGTAGTGGACTCACAAATTCTAGAGAAGAACAACTCCTGCGTTAGCCCAAGTTTGGGCTGTTTGGAGGTAATCACCTGAGACCTGAGATATGACAACGATGTAGTCCACAACATCCGACGGTTCTGTTTTACGCAATATATACTGCCTGCATCTTGTAATAGTAATATTAAAAATATAAAATAAAACATTATAATAACTCAATTGAATCAATGTTACGTGCATACATGATTAGTTCTAGTAAATTTATATTGTAAGGTCACGTCAAACCAGTTATAAAGAATCGGTGTAGTTAAAACGGAATACTATTTTACGAATAGTAAAACCTTGGGTCTCCCCATTAATGATAGCAACAACATCCAAAAGGCACTATTATGGTTCGTGTATATTTTTTTTTTTGACAGGTGAAAATCGTAATAATGAAAAAACAATGTATTGCTATAGCTACACGATAGATGACTGAAAAGAAATGTTTAAAAATAACACATTATAAGTAATACAAAAAGACGCTTACTATCGCAGACCACGCCGGTGTATTTAGGTGTACACGTGCACGTAAAAGAGTCGACTCCGTCAACGCAAGCACCTCCATTCTCGCAAGGATTGCTGGCACATTCGTCAACAGCTACAACATGTGTTAAAACAAGATCAACAATATCAACTCGTTACTTATTCTTTTTATACATAATATGACAACGATATAGTGAATACTATTCAATTGTTTCATTTCGTTCCGGTTTAAGTGTGCAGCTACTTGCAGCTTATAATAATACAAATATAAGTTCCTTTAAAAATCCTAGACCATGGCAGGTAGACAAGGAATTTCACTTGCATACCGATATCACAACCTATCTAACTGCATATCGCTCTTCTGAGGGCAATGTCGATTGTATTGTTAAAAATATACACGCTAAAAGAACACACGCAGTCAATGCGTAATCGTTTCCATTACTTTAGTGTCCTTTGTTAAAAATAAACAATCTTGTCTACGCTGTTCCTTTAATTGCGTAAATGATAAAGCCATGTCCAACAGTCCGTAACGCTTCCTTAACTGAGAACATAACTTATCAATACATTTGTCAACATTAATCGCTTCTCATTCTCCTGGTTTCGAAAACTAAAAACTGCGTTCTTTTAGAATAAATTATTTTATATGGGGCATAACTAGTGTTTTAGTGCAGCGGTGTTTTCCGTATTTCAACATTGGAATTCAAGTAGTGTGTATGACTCGGTGACGATTATGGGAAATTACAACTATAACACAGATATGCTTACTTTCGCAGATCATATGTATAATGTTCATCATACAACATTTTTCAACATGTCTGACTACATTTGGCTGTTGGTTATGGACACAGTTTATGAGAGGATCATTTCTCTTACTTTGTTAAGACATTTTAAACCGGGTTTTGGAGATAAAAATATAAATGTTGATCCTTGAACGTGAACATGAATGTATGAAAACTGTCAACACCATATCGCGCTTGCGGACAGTTTGAACGTGTGTGTCATTGAAATACTGTCCCCGAAAATAAGGAAATGCATATTTGTGATGTGTGTGTGTGTGTGTGTGTGTGTGTGTGTGTGCGTGCGTGCGTGCGTGCGTGCGTGCGTGCGTGCGTGCGTGTGTGTGTGGGTGGTTGTTTTATATTTGTCTAAGTAATGCTGTTCTGATATCAAAATAGTTCAACAATGTGGTACAAATATAGTATCCAGCTACAAGTACGTGATTATGACTGACAGCGTAGCTGGAAACCTATCACACGAAAAAAGAAACAAGAAAATAATACATTAGACGTAACACAAAAACGTGCTTACTATCGCAGATCATTCCTGTGTAACGAGATTGACACGTGCAGGTAAACGAGTGGTCACTGTCCACACATGTAGCTCCATTCATGCAAGGATTGCTGGCGCATTCGTCAACAGCTACAGCATTTGCCAACACATGTCAACAACATTAAACCGCTAATCATACTTGATAAAACACATATGTAGTTAAAGTATTTCAACATTGGCATTCAAGTAAGCATATAGTGTATTTGCAAACAACTTGGATGAATTTATTAAACAATAATTAAGTGCAATTAATTTATTTGTCACTATTGCAGTTGTGTTTATTGTTTTAATATTATAGTACAATTACTTTTTAATTGTACAGTAGTAATCAATTATATTGAAACTACAACTGTTGTATGTTTACTTAGATTACATTTACACAGCATATTAATCATTGTTTGTATCACATACCCCTGGTATTTCCCTACAAGTGAAATTTTTTGTGTTTTTCAATGGCATTAGTCTAAGTGGATAATGTGTTTCTTTGGAGATCTATACTGTATTGAATTAGATTTACAATGTAAATATCGACTATCGACTATGATTATGGTATCAATTGATATCGAAGAATCCTGGTACCAAACCAGCAATATAGCGATCAATATATAAGAATGCTGGTATTGAACCAGCAGTATTTCTGTTGGGTACTGTGCTTCTAATGGGAACTGTTTTCTATATGAATATTTTACTTACAACGTAAGTATCGAGTATCGAAAAAAATTCAGGTATCGATCGGTATCGAACAAAATCAGTCATCGTACCAGCACTAGTATAATGTTTTGCAAACAACGTGTTTCAACACATAGGCAATATGATTCAAATAGAGAGTACGTCTTCACTTCGCTCGGCTATGACGGGTAGAATAAGGGGACAGTTATGATTCGAGAAAAAGAAAGAAACAACTACACAACAACTTCAAATGGAAAGGTGCCTACTTTCGCAATTCAAGCCTATGAAACCGTTGTCACATCTGCAGATATACGTGTTGATACCGTCCACACATGTAGCTCCATTCATGCAAGGATTGCTGACACATTCGTCAAAAAGCTGCAACATATGTTCAAACTGTGTTATCACCATTACATCGTTATTTATTGATAACATACATGCTCTGACAACAACGTAGTCAACGACATTCGAATAGCTAACTGATGGTCCGTTGGGGGAATTTACAAAATATATTATGTAGGATATAATGATAATAATAATTATGATAATAATAGTAATCACACTATGTTGTTAACAAGTCATAGAACAAGTAGAATGTTGATCAATATTAGATCCAATAAACATTCTGCTTGTCAAACATGTCTGTATGACAGGCCGTTTCTTTCGGTCGCACTGTATGTGATACTATTAAATATGACTACAGCTATTGCGGTATGGACGGTACTCTCTATTCGAAGAAGTTAACTCATAATGGTCCGCCACGTGGAGGCGCATGTTATATGTCGCCATTATGGCTGATTCATTTGCATTGCAGAGGGTTAGTGGTTTAAATAGAGTATATCTCCACACATACTGAGTTATGACTGGTAGAATAGCTGTAATATTATGATTCGAAATAAGAAATACCAAACTAACACATTTCCAATGAAAACCTGCTTACCTTCGCAGATCTCTCCAGTGTAGCTATACATACAACTGCAAGTAAACGAGTCGACACCGTCCAGGCATGTAGCTCTATTCATGCAAGGATTGCTGACGCATTCGTCAATATCTAAAGCAATGTTTAGAGCAGCGTCACTAACATTAAATAACTATTGATTGTTAATACATATGATTTGATAAATATGTAGTAAACGACAATCGATGATTCAATTTCTGAAACCTTGGGAGGTTTATAAAAACTAAACTTCCTGTAGGTCAAAACGAAAATAAATAGTAATAGTAATATTTAATGTCACTAAATAAAGAAATCATTGACAGTGATAGACGAAGCATTACGATAAGGTTGATGAATCTCAGAGTCAATAAACATTGTGTTTGTTAGCCACTTCTGTAAGACAGGCGGCTATGTTTTGGCCGTAGGGTGTGTCACTCTCAAATATGACATACCGGTTTTGCGGTATGGACGACATCCGCTATTGAAATCATTTTGCGCACAATGATCCGCCATGTTAGAGATCATATTATATGTCACACTTAAGGGTGATACTTTAGCATTGCAGGAGGGATAGCGGGCGGGTCAAATGGTAGTGTATGTCTACATTTCGACGGCTAAGATAACTAGAACAGTGGGACGCTTGGGGGGGGCGGTGGTCGCGTGGTAGAGCGTGGTTCAATCCTATCTACCGTCGTTTCGAAACTTAAGCAACCCCACATTTCCGGTGTCTTTCGGAAGAGATACTAAAAGCCGGTGGTCCATTTTATCTGGGGTCTATGCCAGGCGAAGTAAAATACCCCACACAGGGGGTATAATGTGTAACTTGTAGTTGGACTTTAAACGAAAAACTATGGTACGAAACAAAAGAAACAATAATATAACATATTTCAATTAAAAAGGATGCTTACTTTCGCAGAATACTCCAGTGGTATTAGGCATACAACTGCAGGTTGGCCGGTCGACTTTGTTCACACATGTAGCGCCATTCATGCAAGGATTGCTAGCACATTTGTTAAAATCTACAGCATTTGTGCAAACAGTGTCAACAACATTACATTGATATTTAGTGTTGTAATCAATGATAGTCGACCCTAAATCATGGAAACCAAGGTCAGAGACTCATCAAAACAAAATGATTGACGAATATCAGGGTCAATAAACATTCGGGTATAATACAGACGGCTCGATACGTCAAGGAGCTATGGTGGGTATATAAGGCTATACAGTTAAGTGTTTAAATGATGCTGGTATTTGGCAATATTTTCATATGATCTAGCTCTAGATGCAAGATTGTTGAACATTGAACTGCAGTCCCCCATCGCATCATACGTGGGCCTCAATATACATAAAGGAAAGACAAAGGTCCCCTAAAGAAATGTAGACAGCATTGAACCATTCAGAATGGAAGTGAATGAAATTATAGTATCTTGGTAGTATCGCTGAAGAGTAGGGTAATATATAGTCGGATGTTACAGCAAGGATTGGCAATGCGATAGTAACAGATATACCGCTCAAACACATTTGGATCTCTAAAAAGTTGTCATTACGCACGAAGATACGCCTGCTTAACTTCAACTTGAAGTCCGTATACCTTATGGTGCAGCTAATTGTATAGGACATTTAAAACCACCATCAAGAAAGTATATACATTTCTTCAACAAGTGTCTAAAAGAATCCTCCAAACCCACTCGCCAGACCCCATTGGCAACATTGACTTGTGGGAGAGCCCACACCATCTGACCGCTGGATATGAGGGGAAATCAGGAGAAGACGGTGTATATGGATTGGTCACCCGCTCCGGAAAACAGTATCAACTATTACTAAACATGGAATCGTCCAATGAACACGTTGGGAAGGAACGCGATCCACCTGGAGGTAGATTAAAAAGAAAGCCCAGAGCAGAATGCTGTGGAATATTGACGATGTATGGAATATATATGAATGTAAGTAATACTGGAAGAAAGTGTATTACGGAAAGTATGTGGATCTTCAGAAATCAACTATAGACCCATTCTTACAATTTACTCTATGGAAAAACTAAAACTACTTTTTAGGTTTAAAACGATTTAACAAGATTGCTACCTAGGAAAACATATATAGGTGGCTGGTGGACAAGGAAACTCACTTGTAGCTCATGTTCTCTACTCCTTTCTGTCATCATTAACTAAGAAAACACGTTGCTATCGATAATATTCACACATATGCCACATGTCAAACACTTGTAACTGATATCTACTCAATCAACTTGTATCTAGTATCAAACCACATTTTTAGACGCATTTCATAATTAAAATCCGTCAATGTTGGCATCGATTTCGCTGCTCTCCTTTGTGTATTATCGCTAGCATACATGCATACATCAATCTTGCGATAAGGCATCCACCCTTGAATATAACATTGTAAATGGGGCCCAACTACTGTTTTGTGCAGCGGAATTACTAGTTATTTTCCCCGTAATATTTCAACAATGTGATTGTATTGTATCTGTACACATACTCCATTCTGACTGGCAGCTTAGTTGCAAAGTTATGATTCGAAAACAAATATACACCGTTCAATTCTACACATACTCGATTAAGACTGGTAGATTAGGTGGAAAGATAATATTTGGAAAAAATTATAATATAAAACATTCCAAATAAAAAGGTGCTTACTTTGGCAGCGTTCTCCTGTGTAACCGGTCTTACACGTGCATGTATACCACGTATCACGGTCTCCACATATAGCCGTATCCATGCAAGGATTGCTGGCGCATATGCTAATACCTACAACATTTGTTAGCACAATGCACCAACACTAAATCGCTATTTAATGTTGGTATTCATAATACGACAACTATGTAGGCAACGCATTTCGATGGTTACATTTCTGGAGCTTTGGGAGGCTTTACAAAACGTAAACTTCATCTTAGTTTTTAATTATAATAAATAATAATAGTATCACTATATTGTACTACATTAAATCTTAGAATCACTGTAAACGAAAAAGAATAGTTGAAGATTTACAATTCCAAATTTAAACAACTATAACACTCAAGTCACTTATCAAATGGTGCATACTTTCGCAGAATGTTCCTTTGTAACCATGCACACAACTGCAGGTAAAGAAGGCATCACCGTCCACACATGTACCTCCGTTCATGCAAGGATTGCTGACACATTCGTCAATATCTACAGCATTTGTGAAAAACTCGGTCAACAACATTGCATCGCCATTTATTGTTGTAATCAAAGATATACGACTTGTCAGTTTATGGACCATTCTGGGAGTTTACTAAACGAACACTGCCTGCAACGTTAAAAAAATAGTAATACTATATATTCCATTACCCATAAGTCATGGAAACCTAGGTCAGAGGCGCATCAAAATGATCCACAGAGACAATAAACATTCTGATAAAACAAACAGATGGATCGATACGTCAGGGAGCTATGATGGGTAGGCACGGTTATAAAGGTACTTGTTTAAATGACGCTGGAATTTGGCTATGTTATCCACTGAGCTATCACTGGACGGAAGCTAATTGAACACTGAACTGCAGACGCGAGTGGGCCTCAATATAAATTAAAGAAAGATAAAGGTCCTCAGAGTAAATACAGCTAGCATTGAACCAGTTACAATGGACGTGTATTCAATTGAATAAAACTAAGAATAATACCTTTGTATTTGTAAAGCGCCGTATAGCCGGGAAAATGTCCGCTCAGAGGCGCATAAAATACACTGTAGCACATATATATTTAAACTTTTCATAATCAGTTTAAACTTGCACGTAAAAATGAACTGTTAAATGATAATAAATATATAATTAAAAAAACTTTTAAATTGATCCTAGTTCATAAGCTAAACTTATCAGCAATAAATAGATAAAATGAAATAATAAATAAATAATAAAACATTTTAATAAAACAATAATAAAATAAGTAAACAAATTGCTAAACTATAATTACACTTAAAATAAATTCCTTATAAAAATTCTCTACAAGTAGTATACAAATGCGGCCTTAGAAATATGTGTTTTTAAGTTGGACTTAAAAAGTTCAAGTCAGCCTATTAGGCGCAGACTAGAGGTAGATACCCACATATGCGGATGTTAGAGCAAGGATTGGAAAGACGAGAGTAACATTCATGTAGCTCAAGAACCTACACGTCATAAATACGCCTGTTTAATTCCGCATTGACGTCAGCATACTGTCTGGTCGACAGGTATAAGTATGTAAGTATCATATGACTTGGAGGACATTTAAGACCACCATCAAGAAGTACAGACCTTCATCAAAGTGTCTAAGCAGAATCCTACATATCTGCTCGCCAGACATCATTGGCAACATCAACTCGTGGGAGGGACAACACCATCTGACTGCTGGATATGAGGTGAAATCAGAAGAAGACAATGGGGATGGATTGGTCGCAAGCTCCGGAAACCAGCATCAACTACCACCAGGCAGACCCTGATACGGATCCCACAAAGCAGAAGAAAAAGAGCCCGTCCAAAGAACACTCGGCGTAGGTATCTCCAGACAAGAAACTGCGATGATAGGACATATCTTGAGGCAGAATGAAACAAACGCCCAGGACAGAAGACTCTGGAAACGTTTTGTCAACGGCTCACGCCCCAGAAGTGTCTACATATATAAGACTGTAAATATCATATTTATTCTAGGGATACCAATAAATCAACATTAGGTTTCGGTTTAACATAATTTAACATGACTGCAACCTAGAAACACCTATGTAGAAGGCTGCTAGACAATGAAGCTAACTTACTTGTCGATATTTCAACCTATCTATCCCAGTGTTTCCCGCCCTTCTGAGGCATGTGTTAATTCTATTGTTGAAGCATATTCACGCTATTTTCACCCAAGCAATTAACAGATCATACGTTACTTTTAATATAACAAAGTAGTCTACACAGTTCCAAAATTAATGTGACACATGTCCTGTAGTCCTTCTGTCAATCTTATCTGAGCAAAACTATTGGTGTCAATACCTCCATAAACATTCATCGTTTTAAACACTTGTATCTTAACTCTTCTCACTCTCCTTGTTTTTAGTATTAAACCATATTCTTAGACGCATTTCATAACAAGATCCGTCTATATATATATATATATATATATATATATATATATATATATATATATATATATATATATATAAGTTACACTCCTTTGCATTTCTAGCATACATAAATCCATCTTGCGACAAAGCATCTACCATTGAACACAATATTATAAATGGGGCCTAACTATCATTTTGTGCAGCGGTATTGTTAGGTTTTTTGTAGTATTTCAATAATGTGGTAAAACTCAAATGTATCTCTACGAATACTGTATGAATGGTAGTATTGTTACAAAGTTACAGTTTACAAAACATTACTAAAATTAAGTTACTTAAAAGCTATTCCTTCACGATATCACTAAATATATTTATATATATATTAATATATATATATATATATATATATATATATATATTATATGTATATATATATATACATTAAAACATTATATATATATATATATATATATATATATATATATATATATAGTGATATATTAAAGTAAATTCATATTGTTGCGTTATTTGTAATGTGCTATACAGTGTGTGTGTGTGTGTGTGTGTGTGTGTGTGTGTGTGTGTGTGTGTGTGTGTGTGTGTGTGTGTGTGTGTGTGTGTGTGTGTGTGTGTGTGTGTGTGTGTGTGTGTGTGTGTGTGTGTGTGTGTGTGTGTGTGTGTGTGTGTGTGTGTGTGTGTGTGTGTGTGTGTGTGTGTGTGTGTGTGTGTGTGTGTGTGTGTGTGTGTGTGTGTGTGTGTGTGTGTGTGTGTGTGTGTGTGTGTGTGTTGTGTGTGTGTGTGTGTGTGTGTGTGTGTGTTGTGTGTGTGTGTGTGTGTGTGTGTGTGTGTGTGTGTGTGTGTGTGTGTGTGTGTGTGTGTGTGTGTGTGTGTGTGTGTGTGTGTGTGTGTGTGTGTGTGTGTGTGTGTGTGTGTGTGTGTGTGTGTGTGTGTGGTGTGTGTGTGTGTGTGTGTGTGTGTGTGTGTGTGTGTGTGTGTGTGTGTGTGTGTGTGTGTGTGTGTGTGTGTGTGTGTGTGTGTGTGTGTGTGTGTGTGTGTGTGTGTGTGTGTGTGTGTGTGTGTGTGTGTGGGTGGGTGTGTGGGTGTGTGTTTGTGTGTGGGTGTGTGTGTGTATGCGTGCGTGCGTGCGTGTGTGTATGTGTGTGCATTCTTCTGTGTCAATATAACATTGTTCAAATGTTTCAACACGTATTGGTTCAAATATCGTTTAACTATACAAATAATCGGTTATAACTGGTAGCATAGCTGGAATAAAAACAATATAACACATTTCAAATAAGCAAATGCTTACTTTCGCAGTTTACTCCTGAGTAACCAGATTCACACGTGCAGGTATACGCATGGCTACCGTCAACACATTTACCCCAATTCATGCATGGATGGCTGTCACATGCGGCAATGCCTACATAATTTGTAAAACAACACAAAATCGCAATTTATTTTTAGTATACAGGGTATGTCAACAATGTAGTAAACAATGCTGATGATTAAATTTCTGGACCATTGTGGGGTTTATAAAATGTTAACTGCTTGAAGGTTATAATGATAATAAATAATAATAATATCTTATCGCCAGTAAATCCTGTAATTCTTGGAAACCAATGTGAGAGGCGCAGAACACAAAACAACACGATACAGCCACGTCATATCAGTCTTAAAACACATGCAGTTGTTTACAGGGTGGCCCTACGATAGCGATCAAATTGAAACTAATAGCTAGTATATCATCCCACAACAAATGCGTTTCATTTTATTTTTAATGAATGTGTACATTATTATAGTTTGATTGTATATCTTCAGTTGTATATTTTATCGTATCGTAGCCAGACTTTTTATTATGACAGTTTATATGTTTTCTTTACAATTGTATGGTTTAATGTTTACTCATTTTCGATTTATATGTTACTGGTTATGTACTGCGCTTTTAAGCAAAGTGTATGCCTTAAAGAACGTGCGTTTTATTACGTAGGCATATACTAATAATACTCAGCGAAATATCTCCGTCTTGTCATTAGCTACTCACCGCACATGGGTATGACACAAAAGTCCCAACGCTTACGATAGCTATGGGTATAACACCATGGCCTCCTGTCTCTGCAACGTGCGTCCATTGTATTGGAGCAGAAGTTGCTTCTGTACCGCGGAATGCAATAAGCTGGTGTGCCAGGCTGTAAACAATACACATACGTAGTTTCAAATGATTAGTCCAGCAATGTGGTATGACAGAAGGACATTTTAAAACAAATTCCCAATATTGACAGTATATGTATTTAGTGATTTAGGTTCAATATTTTGACACGGATTGGATGCTGTTCCATGTAGTTTGAAAGCATAATTATACATTATTTATTTATGTTGCCTTTGCGCATGCGATGGACAAGACGGGAAAATGTGGACGTAATGTTGACGCTTTCACGGTGTATATAGTATTGCATTTATAAATTATCATATTACATTGTGTAGCGCAGAACTACAATATAGCTAGTTCATACATATGATAAGTACGCATAAAGACCTACCCCGAAACGCACACACACATACACACACGCGCGCGCGTACAGGATACAAGAGATATATAGCTATCGTGAAACATTAATAATATTATTATATTCGCCTGTAAAAAAACAGCTGTTTATTGATGTTTCATCAACTTCGAGATTCTACGATTTATACCCAAGATTGTGAGATGAACAGTTTACTCGGTCCGCTTTTTCGAAGAGCGGGCATTTCTGAAATTAATAACATTGACGGAATGGTAAATGTATGCTTTTAAATTGAAATGAAAAAATATGTTTCATTCGGGCGCAATATATAAACATGGCGGACATGATATGATATAAGAACAATCAATGATCCTGAACACCCATACATACATATAAATAATTGCAGCTATCTATTGCGTACTTATTAAATTCCTTTAACATATAAATTGTTGGCCATCTTGTAAAATATTACTTTTTTGATAGATACATTGCATGTTTTGTGGTTTCAAAGAAACTATTGGCTTGCTGAAAAAACATTGTCTACATATTGTGATAAAATGTATCTGACTAACAAGTCAATTCTATAAAATCATGTCAATGTATTCGGCTTAATTCAAAACCATACTAGTTTGTCGTGAAAATCACAACGTGCTTTTTGTATTGTTGACTGGTTGCTAAGAAAATAAGTATCCTAAATGTATGAAACCACATTGATATTGTAACATGGTTCATGATTTTATATAACAAATAATGGTAAATAAATAATTAGTACTGGTAAAGTTCAACTCACAACCGCTCTCATAACCGTAGTCCATTTCCTGCATCGATACCCTGATTTTGTTTTAGATTTTGTCCCTCGATATGTTGACCCATCCGCAGTGGTTCGACATTCCCGAGGAGCTAACATGTAAACGAAACACACCGGCCAATCACAACATATCAGCGTAAATGCCTATATATATATATATATATATATATATATATATATATATATATATATATATATATATAAATATGTTAATGTAGAAGTTTCAATGTGTTTTGTTGTATTTGAACTAAATTAGGTTAAACACGCATAGGCAATGTTTCGTTCATTCTCATGACTTCATTTAATTAAGGTATCCAAATTCTGACAGATTGTTGACCGTCTACTAGGCATGTTGCACACTTTATTGCAACAACTGGCAGAGTGCATCTGTACAGTTCTTTCTTAGGACAATTTACTGTTTAAAACGTGTTAATAAAAAAAAATTCACCAATTTAACTAATAATTATTTCTAAATGAACTTACAAATTGGCACAATAAAACTACCAATTTAGCTATATATGGGAGCATAGCATGGCATGTTTGCAAAAGTGTAACAAATGTATGACTATGCATTGTTTTAACACAGGCGTGGACATTTCGGAATTGTTGCGTTCTCACGGTTTCATGCATACTCATGGTATCAGGATTCTGGCATTATTTGCTAAATCAAAAGACGTGACATTGTAGAATATGAAAAAGCGCCTGGAGTCAAAGCAGCGCTACCGAGAAGAATATGCCAAGGACAGATTGATGACATGGACGCAGCGGGTACCGTACATTACTCACCAGCAATACAGGCCAGAAAGATGCCATCGCGGGGCAGACGTCAAATGGGGATTTTATTGTTTATATTCTCATGGTAGTATAATGATAATTCATGACACTGATTTTATTTCTGACACTTTAAGTGCTGACCATTATTTACATGCCAGTTTTCACACAGTTACGAAAGCTGCTGCGGCCACAATTCAAGTTCAATAGACTGACGGGTCAGCAGCTAGACCTTGCCATTCTCCTATGACGTACACGAACAAACCCAGCCAACATGTGCTCCGAGGCCAGGAATATCAATGATCATTATGTAAATGTCATATGTTCTGGTGAAATGTTGCTGCATTTCATGTAGATTAGCATTACTATGTTTAAAGATATATTATAGCCGTGGCCCTGCCCTACAACAGGCCCGTGTACAATCGGTATTCATGTTTCAATCATGAATTTAAATAGCATTAAGTACCGATTGTATACGGAGCCATTGGGAACATACTGGACTATAATCATTGCTACAATTGATCAGTATAGTTTTCAGAATGATTGCGAAGTTGCCATTCAGCAAATTGCAGAAGGTGCAACATCTGAAAACGGCTCTAAAGGTGGAAGAAAGCGACGTGAAATCATCATCAAATTAGCTCTCAAGATGGCTTTCTGAACAGTTACATCATCACCCAGAGAGGTGACGTCGCAATACAGACAGCAACCCAGCTATTGACGTCCGTCCAAGTAACACCTGCGACCCACCAGATACAGGCTTTGTCACCGTTGGCGGAGACAGTATCGCTAATCAACATATATATATATATATATATATATATATATATATATATATATATATATATATATATATATATATATATATATATATATTGACTACTTTTACTGAAGTAGGTTTTTGGGAGGTTAATGTTACGTAGTTACTTTTCTGGAGTACTTGTTAAAGCAATCATGTAAAGAAGACACTCTTCCAACATAAGGCGACGTCAAAGGGATACTCGACAATCCTCGGTAACATGATAAGACTTTCGAGATACTATATATTTAACTAACGGAAAACAAGCTTCATGAAATCCTCCATTGCGCAATATTGTCTTTGAATATTTAATTCACTCAGTTGGGCACTGGTTTCAAAGAAACCTCATATTCGCGAATGCGGGACATTTGCGCTGACTGACAGGCTGTCAATCTTTCACCAGAGGTAATCTGCACAGTTCACTGAAATCCACATATCGCCGCATTCGTCCGTAGAAAAAACCGTCACGTTAAATAAATATACGATAATAAAACTACCGCACTATTGTTATAACACAATGGCTACCGTTTTCAATCATCGCGTTACAATCAAGCGAAACACAACACCACAGTGATTATAATACGTAAAGTAAATCATTGTAAGCACATCTGCTGCATTGTCACAGTGACAATGCAATACAACACTGCATCGATCCGATCGTTACTAACACAGAAAGCCTAATTCCGTCTGGTGTACTCTGCTGTGATATCCACAGTACCATGATAATTGCTTTCTGTGATTATTATCACCATCACCACCATCAAAATGGTACATATAATTGAGGAATTGTGAATTAAAAGGAAACCATACCAAGCTTAAGTGTAAAAACAACGAGCTTCAAAATTAAATTTGGCGCGTCAGCGTTGTCGTCCATATTAATTAAGAGATTCACTCTTGCGACAATAAAATAAAGTAGCGTAACAGTATGCTTACTTTCGCAGTTAAATCCTGTATAGCTAGGCAAACAGTGGCATCTATACTTGTCGACTCCGTCCTCGCATGTAGCCCTGTTCATACATGGATCGCTGGCGCATTCGTTAAAGTCTACAACAGTTATTTAAGCAGTGCAAACAACATCATATTGAATTGAATATTTCAACAACAACTACTACTACTACTACTACTACTACTACTACTACTACTACTACTACTATTACTACTACTACTACTACTACTACTACTACTACTACTACTACTATTACTACTACTACTACTACTATTACTACTACTACTACTACTACGACTACGACTACTACTACTACTACTACTACTACTACTACTACTACTACTACTACGAGAAAAAAGGAAAAAAGACCCCACAACTTACTACACTATTACTACTACTATATATACTACTACGACTACACTACTACTACTACTACTACTACTACTACTACTACTACTACTACTACGACGACGACGACGACTACTACTACTACTACTACTACTACGACGACGACGACGACGACACGACGACGACTACTACTACTACTACTACTACTACTACGACGACGACGACGACTACTACTACTACTACTACTACTACTACTACTACTACTACGACGACACGACGACGACGACGACGACGACGACACTACTACTACTACTACTACTACTACTACAGTATACATACAATATAAATTGTTGAGAAAAAAAGGTAAAAATATCATGTTTACCCATACAATTGCTTAATTATATAAATAAAGCATCTGAACATGCAATAGAAGGTGCGACAACACTACTTACATGTATAACCATACCACATTTAACAAAAAAGAAAAATATATTGTGACAGTTATTGAAGAAAAAAACCTTTATAACAATAAACAATTTGAATGTTTAATTTACTTATCTAATTTATGTTGGCAAAATCGTCTAGGAGTCTAATACATAACTATTCAACAGTCTATCTGTATAACGCTTTTTGAAATAATAAACATTTTACAACTAATCAGTGAATTATCGAGGGAGTTCCAAAGTTTAACTCCAGTAACATAAATACGCATACATTTTAAATTAGTACGTACGTAGATTTGTTTCAACTTACATTTATGCCTGGATGAATATCGTGATTCATGTATTCTGAGTACGTTTTGTACATTCTCATTGTAATAATAGTTGTTAGGACAATGACATAGTAAACGGTATTCGATAGTTCAGATTCTGCATCGTTGTCGTGGTTTACAAATGCACCAATTGCAGCTTAACCCAGCCAGTTACTGACGTTAAAAAAATTGCCGATAATTACATCAAAGATAATTTAATAGTAAAATGTATACGTCACTATCAATCTTTCGAAGAATTTCGGTGGAACGTGGATTATCCGTAATGAAATAATGGCCTATAGCTAGATGCCATTTTGAGAAGAAAAACTATTATATACAATCGGTAAGTTTGTCTACAGACAGAGTCAAATTTTGAAACGTGTAACTACGTCAGCTAAATGAACACACCAGTAAAGTAATATAAACCATCAGTTTTCTAGTATATCAAGCAGTTTCTCACATACCGGTAAAACGAAGCAATCACGAACATCCTAAGAATGCATATGTTAATGGTGGCACACACAATCTTGATGTTTATAGCTGGGCCAATGCAACTATGCGTTAACAAACCAACAGAGGTCAATTCTTAAAGTAGGCTAATCAATATTGGAAAATTCGAAAATTCGGATGCCCACACTTCTACAAATTCTAGTCCGACGACCATTAGTAGGGAGCGATGATAAAATGTATGCACAAACGCTAAGCGCTTAACGATTTGAGTATTATGAATAACAACACACCCAGATGTCCAATGAGAAACATATACAAAAGGCTTTTCAAAAAAGGTCGGTTGGCATTATGTTGAACATTAATTTAGTTTAAAAGGTTAACACCGTAATGCTTAATATGTTTTTATTGTTTTCAACAACAGTTCAGGGATCAATATTGGAAAAACAGTGTATGCACAGAAATTATATATAATAACGTAAATAAGGGGAACATTATGCAATGTTTAATTCACTATTATTATATAACTAGCGAAAGATAGTTGAACTATCGACCTGCTACGTTTTTAATGCGAGATCGGCAACCCATGCATTCGAAAATAATTACACAACGCGTGTCCATTTGCGTGTCATTATGCTTATTTCAATGTCAAGGGAACGTAGCAATTGTATTCGTGACATTGTTATATCATATTGAGTATGCAATTTGACACTTACTTGTGGATATCATAATATCCCAGTCAAGATGTTGCATGTTAGTATCAAATGTTGTCATGTTTGCCTGTGGAAAACTTCTTGATTTTTACATTGGTTTGCTAATTTGCATTTATTATCAATGCAAAAATGTGGGAAGTGATATGATGTGCGTGTTTATATAATGCCTGGATTATGCTTTGTTACGGTTATTTGTAAATATGTTATCAATAGATGTTGTCAAATGAGTTGTTATTAGCGTTGACTTATTTATCAGTGGAATATAGGAATGTGAATATATCAGATTTAGGAAAATGGATGTGCAAATATGTTGTAAATAAACATGACTAGCAACATTTCCAGTGATATCATTTATTTTCACTGTTTAAGAATGTCAAGTATGCTAGGCATTGCATCAATACATGTATGCGTATCATTGTTTGGCGGTTTGCATATAACATCAACTTCAGTCGCATTACCATATGAAGTATTACCTTTATAATTGTTTTGATATGCTATGTATTCATGTAATTTGTTAATATTGAATATCTTGTGAAATGCAATATATCCTATACATTACTGCAGTTGACATGTTGGTCATGACGCCATATTTCAATAATTCAAATAACTCACACACAAAATGCTTACTAATACTACGATTATAAGTATGTATATATAACTCGTATTGTTCATTGGCGTTAGTCGAGAATATTTATTTGGAAATGTGTCCAATAAAAAGTCCCAGTTATTTTGGTACAACATGATACATAACATTAAAATATTGCAAATATGGAGTATTATTATACATACAAAAATGATGACTATTTCAGTGTGAATTAACATGGTTAAGGGAATTGTACTGTATGGCTGAATGCATAAAATGTATATCATTTATTTTCAGTTGGTTAGCAGGATCACACGATTAACGTATAATATATATATATATATATATATATATATATATTATATATATATATATATATATAAATTTCTACAGTATATGTTTACACACACACACACATATATAATATATATATATATATATATATATATATATATATATATATATATATATATATCCTAAATAATATTACATTTTGCAGTCTTCGCCATAAGCATTCTTCGTGCATCTGCATATGTAATATACGCCTGGCCTTATGCAAGTACCGCCGTGCTGGCAAGGATTGCTGTTGCATATTTCCCCTGCATAGCAATAAATAAAAGTGTAATTCATTGTTTAAAATGCGTTATCGATTGTATGTATTTCATCCCCACTCACCTGGCGACAGCCACGATTACGGTACCGAATTCAATACCTTCCCTCTGAGGATTTCCCGTTAACTCGACAGTAAAAACACATTCGGCTGACAAATGAATGTAATAAAATGCGGTTATTATACTATATATATATATATATATATATATTAACACATAGTAGGTACATATCTATCTACATACTTGTGGGAAATGATTAGTATAAATAGTAATCATTAAATATCCTCAATTTGATCCTTGAGGAACTCCGATTTTTACCCGATTGGTTTCAATTTCAACATACTGTCTTCGATTTATTAAATAACTATCAAATTACAGTAGAGTCGAACCATCCGGTTCGTAAAACCTTAATTTATGTAATATTATGTAATACAATATTATGGTCCATGGTATCAAAGGGCTTTGATAAGTCAAGAAATATATTAATTGGCCTACTAATTCAAGCGCAGCATACTCAGTGCAGTGTTTGATCTAACATCATATTGGTTATCGAAAAATAGCTTAGCTTCATTAAAATATGAGTATAACTGAGTAACTATAATTTTCTCTAGTACATTTGATATTGTTGGTAATAGTTAAATTGGTCGATAATGTATTACTATTCTGGGATCATCCTTTTTTTGAAATTGGAATTACTTCGGCAATTGTGAGATTATCTGGAAAAAAATCCCGTATTTAGCACTTGATTTATTACAATAGTCAATGATTTTGAAGAGATACCATCGACTCCACAACTAAGGCTTGTGGGTATATTGAGTTTTATTGTTTTATTTTCGAGTGAAACACCCCTTGACTTTGAATGTTTACATTCAAAGGGTCTAAACTTCATTCATTTGAACACGCGAAGTCTTCTCCCGAAACTTTACGATTTAAGAATTCTTGCTGCAAACACCAAAGTGGTGGTGATCGGCATCACCGAGTCTTGTTTGGGTGCGTCGGTCACATACTCGGAAATTGACATTGCGGACTATACTATTATCCGGCGTGACAGAAATCGCGAGGGCGGTGGTGTTTGTATTTACATACGAAGATACTTTATTTTTTAACTAACAGACGATATATGTACAACTCTAGAAACTATGACAATAACCAACTGAGTTTTGTCATGCGATGTTGTGCCGTTCTGTAGCGTCACACTGACACATTGACAATTCTTCTTTGACACTAAACAGACTCTTGCATTACGGTCACCTCTCTTGCGCCGCATCTTGATAAAGCCATAATTTTTCTTCAAATACAATGCTTTTAATGGTGCTTATACCCAAACAGAAAAAAACTATGTTGAAAAACCCGGCACCATGTAACATCGAAAACAACGGATTAGTAAATTGTATGTTTATATATATATATATATATATATATATATATATATATATATATATAAAATTTTGGAGATAACTGTCAGCGGAATGTTGTTTTTACTGAAGCGAATACCACTGTTTAATATTTTTCGAATGCGAATGTTTGGTTGTCGCATTCGAGTGCGCGTGTACATTGGAATGTGAATGTTTGATGGCTGCGTCCAAATGCGAATGTTAGTTTGCGATATGTGTATTGTATAGACGTAGGCATTTTTAATAACATGACATACATTTTAGCGCAAATTATAAAAACACATTTGTGCTACATATTTTATTAAAGGGCAAAAAAAGGCAACGGTTTCGTGGCGTACACCTAATAGAGTTAATATAAAGTAACAATTTCCACATATACTCAATTTTTTTACGCCACCCGTTTACCTGAAAAATATTTTTGAACACCCAGCCATCGAAATACTATGAGCTACGCCATTGTCGACGAAGAATGACGTCAGTACGCTGAGGCTTCTCCAAAGATTAGTTATTCATAAATCCGTCTGGAGGCGCTGTGCGCAGAGAAAACAATGGCGTGTTTGTTATGGATTATCTAAATCGGATCATTTAACGAATGCAGAAGTATCTGGACATAGATTCCAGCCGCAAAGACAAAGGCACGTATTGGAAGATACACTAGAGGCGAGTGACCACGAAAAGAAAGACACACGGGAAGCTGAACGTACAAAAACAAAACTAGCAGAGACGGTGTCAACTGGTGGCGGTGCCGAACCAATTTGTTGATGCGGTGACAAGTTTGTCTGCAGTCATGAAATGGCTGCAACTCGGCAACGCACGGAGCATATTGATGAAGGTAAATATTAAGTTGTCTATTATTGTTATTGCTTAAATATTATTATCCTGAGGTCCGGACTGCGTAATGATCGTATTATTATGACAAGCGAAATATGATCGCTTAGCTTGGGCCAGCCGGGTCACCTCACTGGCCTCAGGCTTGCCGCATTCAACTATTAGACTAAGTATGTGTCACTTTTTACGTTTTATGGTAATAACACATTTGTTAAGACTTGGTGGGGTTTATCATTTAACATAAATTGTATTGAATAGCTCCAATGAAATTAAATGAATCAGGTCCCACAATTGTACAGGTGTGCCTATTGTGGAATAAAATCCATACAAATGAATAGTCAATACCTTGCTGTTTTTTTGCATCCCCCAGGTGTGGACACCCATCACATTTGTAATAATAGCAGCTATATTGATTCATATATCATGATCTAAATGCACCGCCTACACAGCAATGGCAGGCAGTTACGATTATTTTATTTGAACATAAACTGCAGGGTTATCTTCTCATCATTTTGCATGTGTCTTATGGATTCATATATAAACATAGATAATGAGTTTGTTTCAAAGAACCCAGAGATATTAGTGACGAGATGAATACAGGAAATGTGTCAGAATTCATGCTTTGTGAAATTATGTTCATTCAGAATAATAATCCATGTTTGCAATGATTCATATAAAACATTTCTTAATGTTCGATTTTTTATTACAGGTGGGCTGCTGTGTATTACGAAAAGTCGGATTTGAAATTCTCTGCTTCGAGAAACTGGTGCTTCGGAATGTATTGGTTGCACTGAACCATATACAGATAGATAACTGGCAACTGGATCCATCAACACACAAGTAAGTACACTGTGCATACATTTTATACAATTATGTTGCAATAAACGTTAATACATCAAATAAGAAGCAACAATACAACATCAAACAAAGTAGCACTATAAATAAAAAAAATAGTTATCATTACTTATAGATACAACACATGGAACCATTATAATTTTTATGTAGTGAAAATGGCAGGTATATTTGTGAACATAGTGCATAGTTCCTACTACTGCCCAAAGTATAGAATGGATCATAGAGTAAATTATATTGCCTAGTCTTTTCACAATAATAATATAATTGACATTTTCTCTGGTTATCCGTTATGAGATGACAACCCAAATATGTGAATGCAGGGACTGGAATTGTCATTAGAGGTTTTAGACAAGATGTTTATGTTTGACAGCTTTCAGAATGGTTCAATCAAATTAATAAACATTTCTTGAGCTTACTAGCAATACCCTAATTCATTTTATTCCAAATTATAGAAATAGACCCTCAATGGTTTCTAATGCCACACAGCGATTTAAAAGTGCATATTGTCAACATTAGATGCAATATGCTATAATACTGCCACAGTTTTTTTTCCTTAAAAAGCACCACATGTCTTTAATGATATGTTTTAAGTTAAAAGGATCATTGATTAATTTACATCTTATTTACATATGTATATTTATCTGAACACGTTTATTTCAGGTTGCTCATGTTTACTGGTGGGTTCACAGCAAGTTGGGCCGGAGTGTTCATCGAGTACTGCCAGCATGCATCAGCCACCTAATCAGGACAAAGTTCCCTGTCTTCGCTTGGAGAGCAGCACGAGGGATATCACTTTGCTCTCGAAGACTTGACTAATGAACAAAACGGTTGAGCCATGCAGCCCGCATATCGTTTTGGCACATTTGCCCCGATCAAGCAACCCTTGTTGGTACAGTGATTAGTGGCAGTGTAACTTTTCCCATCACCACATGGATTATGTGGCTCATCAGCATGGGTAGACGGTTATGTCGGACTTGAGTTCTGTTGCGCAACCTCCAGTTTAATCATTGTTTCTCGACGATGACATCTGTGTTAACAGGGATGCATGGGACAAGACGTGGCCGATAATTCCCCGCAACAGCAGATAACATCAATCGTGATTTCATTCCTACAATGAATATAGTGCTTGCATTAACTGATTAGTATTTAGACAACTTTGAAACTTTTTCTACATGATTACAAACATGTACTAATTTTTTGTAATTTCATTTGATAATCATGTAAGAAGTCATTGTTTTAGTAACCAAACATTAGCCAAATTAGTAACCATTAGTTAAATAACAACACATTGACCAGGAATTCCACTATCACATTCCACTCCCAATTATCACTTGTTGTTCTAATCTTACTGTTTCACTTTGTATCATGTATATACAATGACTGTATTTTTGTGTATTTTTATATTATATTTTAATACATTCAGTGATAATGACGTGTTATTTATTTTATCAAAAACCTAGAAGTTATTAATTACACATGTAGCTGTATTCATAAGTGTTTACAGCTGTGTTTTGTCCCCCCCATGACACCGTTACTAGTTCATTCAAATGCCATACCTGTATTATCTTAGAAATATGATGAAGCAATACTGCAATTACTGTGTGCTACTTTATACAGCTAGGGGCAATGTGAAGAGAACTGTACAAGCAAGGATTCAAATGCAACTTATCGCAAAAGTCCTCTTGTCGCAAAAGTCCCCTTGTAGTTACGACTGCTGTCATACCTTCATAGAAGTGCTGTCTCTTGGGGCAGGTAACTCTGATACACCTCCACTGGCCAGTATGACAGAATTTAGTGAGCTAGGGAATGGCTCCCAGAAAGTGTCGTGCTGTGATGACTGACTTCAGGCAGCGCATTGAATGCTGCTGAACTTTGCTCCAGATACATTGTCGTATCTTCTTGTCGTATCTTCTTCCTCAACAATTGCAGCGTATGCACATGCGGGTGTGTGCCACAATCACTGTTTTCTGTAACCAACAACAAAGGAATGTGAAATAATTCATTCCATCATCACCTAATTGGCATTTCCTCTGGTTATTCATATGAGATTACCAGAAATTGAGAAACACAGCCATATTGTGAGAATGCAGCAGACAATATCAATCAAGTGTATGAATTTTCACTATATAATTATCTAGAATAAAACTTATCTTTTTTTCAATTATCACTTACAGGTGACAATAGATCCGACGTCACATCTAAAAAGCTAATAAAACATCAAAATAAACACAACTTGTTGCAGATAAAATGAGTAGTTTAAATGAAGATTTAGTTTAAAACATGCATGCAGCAACTGTCCATGGATTTCAAACAATCATTGAATTCCACCAGCCATTAAACAGTCATAAATACTGCTACTCGAAGGTGAAACTAATTTTGAAAGTGGGGTGTCAAAGTGCATGCAGAAACTTGATAAAATTATGATAAATATAGTCAGATGTGTATCTCATAATTGGAAACTAACAGAAAAATGCAACTAACAAAACTTTGTAAAAACTTAATGTTTAAATAAATACTGACTGAATTTATAGTTTTCAGCATCATAAAAGTGTCATTGTTTTTTAGCATATATCTGAACACACTGATCATAAGTTTTACTAGCTGTATTAATCAATGTCACCTTACTCTGACATAGTCTACATTTACATCGATGGAAATAAATGTCTATGTCACTATGAGCGGTTACTGAATTTACGAAGAAGTGCCAACGACAATCCAAGGCCACGGTCCCTCCGCCGATGACATATTATCACCCATGAGACGTGTCGTGCTCAAGTTCAGTTATTCAAGTTTCTTCTAAAGGCTAAATTATTAATTCTGCATTGTACTAAATTATGCGATGATATAAATGTTGCTATTGTCCTAGCTTGGTTCAAGTATATCTTAGTCTTTACACATGTGGACGTGATACCATAGAAACAGATTAGCTGTCATCGATGGACATCGCCATCGGCATCGGGCTTCGCCATCAATCGATAGCCGGTCTACGGCGGTCAACACTACTTTTAACAGCACAAAAACGTTACGTGTGCTTGACGTCTGCAAAAAACACAATTAAATACACAGAAAAAATAGTACATCATACTAACCTTCTTGCGATCTGATCATTGATGTCTCGGCCAGCTTGATATATGCGTTGCTTCGACGGTTTAGCTTTTCGGTCTATCCATGGCTAAATATTGTCAGCCCTGCCCCGGGTTTAAGAAGACGACAGTCGGCGACGTTTTGTTGGATCTTGTTCCATCCACTGGTGATGTATGTCTACTTCATAATTACTTGTTGACCACAGATTTAGGTCTAAGCAGCTGCTACATGTCACGCCAACTAAACGAAGACTCGATGTTGTTGTGCCGTAGGCAAGCGTACTGACGTCGCAGGAAGCTGACCGGCCTCAGCAGAGACCTAGAATGCCGCGCGCTTATTGGCCAGGCCAAGCCAAACGAATACGTCACCGGTTAAGATGGTGGTGTCTAGGCCATCATGGATTTCGTTAGATTTTTAGACTTTAAGATCACATTCTGAGTAAACCGCTGACGTTAAAAAATTGAATATATGTGGAAATTGTTAGTTTGTAGAAACTCTATTAAGTGTATGATACGAAACGGTTGCCTTTTTTTGCCCTTTAATACCATACACATTGCAAACACGATATTTATTATCAACACCTAGTTAAATAGTAATACTTACTAAGATACATCATATGATTATTTCTTCTTAATACTCGAATAATGGCAACATTATTGACAATGCTTAGCTAAATACGCACTGTTTAACAGTTGGACAATTGCCACGTGCTATTGAAATTGAATGGTGGATGCATAATAATTTTGAGAGCCATTGAAAGTTGTGGGTTGTTTGTGTTTTTCCAAAGATCAAGACTGCCTAATTACATTTGTATTGCCAACAGATGTCAGATGTTTATAAACGAAAACGTTTTCTTCAGAAGAAGAGCTGCTTATGTATATCCAAACGCACGTTTATGTAACGTTTTTTTTTTTAAATTGCTGGACTGAAATTGTCATAAATGGGACGCAGCGATATTGACATAAGCAATATAGTACTATTGCGTTGTTCGGGAGAGTTTTTAATAGACTGATCTTCATCTAGGTGTGTTGCCACCATACATAGATCACATTCGTGACGTAAGCTACTCACGGCAATGGGGAATGTCGCATAAATCGTAGGCAACACCATTAGCCTCGGGTTTGTCAAAATAACACCACGGCGTAGGGGATCGGCAATTTATTTTCATATTGTTAGAGCAGAAGGTGCCTCTGTTCCGTGGAATGCATCCAGGTGATCCAACAGGCTGCGAAGATAACAAAGAAAATGTATCATAACATAGGCTATCCTCAACGTTGATCCAGTATCATGTGATTGGTCCAGCAACGTGATAAGTTAGAGGAAATCATAGAAAACAACTCGTTAGTATTGACGCGTAGCGCTAGTAACGTATATGTATAGTGTGTGTGTGTGTGTGTGTGTGTGTGTGTGTGTGTGTGTGTGTGTGTGTGTGTGTGTGTGTGTGTGTGTGAGTGTGTGTGTGTGTGTGTGTGTGTGTGTGAGTGTGTGTGTGTGTGTGTGTGTTGTGTGTGTGTGTGTGTGTGTGTGTGTGTGTGTGTGTGTGTGTGTGTGTGTGTGTGTGTGTGTGTGTGTTCCTACTAAGATCAATCTCGTTGCTATCGTAGGAGCCACCTTGAACCGGATAATGTTGGAATCAGACGCGATGTTTCCCCCACTACCAGGATTGAACAACCCTTGTCACGTAGTCACCAAGCCAGAGAATGGGGTTCGGTCGAGGGTTTAAAGAACAAGGACGATGGCTATGTGTTTGTAAACAGCAAACAAATTATTGAATGTATACCAACTATCTTTAATTTCACTTTCCTATGATATGGGCGAACATATTTAACAAATATGTGGTTTTGCATTATTGACGCCGACAATTACAAATTACATATCAATTAGATCGTATTGTTTCCTAAGTTTGTGACTTGTCCACATCATTGCCTTATGACTATGTACTGCCGATTGTTATCGGTTCGTTTTTGTTTAAGTTTGCGTTAGCATGGCAGCCGTGGTTGCTAACATGTCTTCTTGGTGTGACAAAGCACAAGTGGCGTAAATTAAGCACAAAAGAAGTAATGCAGTAAAGCTTAAATTATGTCACTTCGGGAGGAATGTCAACGTAAAAGGGCAAGAAAACTGGCATGACAATATATCATTGATAAAGCAGATAAAAACATGAATTATGGATACACATATGTTTAACTTATTGATATCGAGTAATTCGATTATTGTATTTGTGTCTGCAAGATGGCGTAACTCGATGATATGTCAATAGATTCAAGCGATATTACACGTGACATGTATACTGCTGTATACACTGTCGCCATGCTGATTAATTTGCAATTGCAGTTTTGTTTGCAAGCCCTCTGTCACAACGTGTTTGTATTACAACTAGCTCCGGTATCCCATACAATGTCATATTGCAACGCTTAAATTGGTGTTTAAGAATATTTACCAATGTCAGCAATCATTCCTAGCGGAACAATTAGTTTACGAGTACAACATACATTCTGGTTGACGATCACTTTCGGTTCAATGTCACTTCTGAAGATACTATTTACACATCTGCCTCTTATGTGGTGGACTATGCAATAGGGCGATTATACTAGTATATGGAAAATTAAACACACGCAGTTTATATATGTGTAGATCAATATGTTAGTGTGTATGATCATAACCACAATTACATAATAGTTGCCACTCTATGGGCAATGACGCAACCATTTGCATGTATCTTATTGTATTGATCTTGTACTCAACCTAAGCATTGTATTGACAACATATTTTTATAATGGGTGAACTTGTGAATGGCTTTACATCATACACCCCGGTTATAAAAATCAGAATTAACTAAATGTTCATAAATATTAATTTATTATATACCTTTTGAAAACGCAACACGGTGCATGCAATAGTGGTGTCAATGAATGAATCAAAACATATCCTAAACAGTGAAAAGCCGTAATAATATATATTATCACAATTGCCACATAGCTTACAGTTGTATTTGTACTTCGTACACATCATCGTAAATAAGCAATATTCTTAGATTTTTGCAACTTACCAAATATCTCCATCGTAAGCATTGATGTCCTTCTTTTGTTATTGAACGTGTTCCTCGATAATATACCCCCAATTTATCTGTCAAACACTCCGCTGCGACTAAAATGTAAATGCGAGGAAAAGGTAAATAACAATGTTATGTTACGTGTATATATATATATATATATATATATATATATATATATATATAATAATATATATAATATAAAGTTATCAATCATGATATATATATATATATATAATATATATATATATATATCTGAAGATATATATATAATGATATATATATATATATATATATATATATATATCATTATATATATATATACTCAGATATATATATATATATATATATATATATATATATATCTGAGTTGATAACCGATTTTGAATTTGCCGATGATATTTCGCATTGAATGTTCAATGGTAATAACCAAATATAGAATCATACGTTGGAATTTGTCAAGCCACCGAACAATTGAGAAGACGATAGTGATTTGCCGGTCACTGCTACAGCCATAAAGATAATATCGCATATATGACGATATTGTGGCAACTGCAACATGGGACGGCCAAGTGTGGATCTAAAGATGGCTACCGTAGACAGGGGTTTGGAAAAGGATAGATCAAGCCATAATTGTTTGACCTCTTTTGCTGACAAAAGTGTGAGAGTATTAGTGAGCGTGTGCCATTATATATATAACTCGTTCACTAATACTCTCACTCCGTCATGTCAGCCACACGGGTCAAACATTTATGGATTAAACTATTATTATCCATACACACACGCACGCACGCACGCACGCACGCACGCACGCACGCACGCACCCCTCCCCCACACATTATGAGTCATTCCGAATGAACGAAGCCAAAATTCCAGAAATACGTTGCTCTCCTCTCTTAGTCTTTTGAATAAAGCAGTATGGTGAGAGAAGTAATCCAAGATGTGAGAGTTTTAGCTTACATAGCTTTCAAGTTGCGCACTTTGAAATTCAGGACTATTTGGACAAACATTTCTTTTTCTTTGCAAGCTAGTTCATACAACTAGTAAGTCTCAATACCCTTCCGAGTTTCCGTCACGAGTCATTATGAATCATTCCGAATGAACGCAACTAAAATTCCAGAAATGCGTTGCTCTCCTCTCTTAGATTTTTCGATGAAGCAGTATGGAGAGCAGGAATATCTATCCATCTATAATATATATATATATATATATATATATATATATATATATATATATATATATATATATATATATATATATATATATATTATATATATGATATACTTCTTACAGTTGTCATAACCAATATGATACTGTGTATGCGCATATGTGTGTTTCTGAGCCATTAATGTAGCTATTCGGCTTAACTCTATTTATTTTCAATAAATAATGCAATTTTTTTCAACTAATTCACCTACTTATCCTACGCCTATCGCTGTTTTGATTGACGCTTGTAAAAATAGCCATACTTACCGGTATACTAATTTGTTCAGGCTTACCTTCCCTATCAGGTAGGTAACCGAAACAGCCTTTACACTGTTTTATATATAAGTGATGAATCGAATGATGAACGAATATCAATAAATGCATTGTTGACGTTACTAAATAGATATATACTTACTTTCGCAGTGTGTGCCATGGTAGTTTGCTGGGCATTTGCACATGTAAAATACTTTAAAACCGACAAACTTTTTGCAAGTACCACCGTGCATGCATGGGTTGCTCAGACATATGTGCCCTGAATAGCAGAAAACGAATGGTTATCATTTGTTGCGAAATTCCTACAATTGTTGTAATATGGCTCACCACACATACCTAACAACAATAACGATTACTTAAGTAACAATCAACACTTTCAAATTTTCGCTGAGCATTTCACGGTAGCAGTTGATTCCTGGTTCCTATTAAGCATCCCTATGACAATTTAGTATATGTTATGGTAGACAAGACCTCCCTAATCATATAGCATCACGGCAATGTAATATATCATCTACAGAAGAGTGCATACTCCCTGGTGACAATCCACTCTAATTTCCTATAATAATAATTTCTTGGTAATCATTTCGGAGAGTAAAATATAATTCTACCGTCGTGTTTTAAAGAAAAATTTGAAATTCAGAAACCATGGACGTTAATCATGTTTAAATGAGGCGACATTCTAAAAGAGACACATAATTATGTAGAAGTAACCTCCCCTCATGAAAAATGACTGGTCCCGCATGAACCACCAAGAGAATGCTGAGAAAGATATATTGGTTTAACTGCTTTGGTTTATACTTCAAACCTCCACCTCCTCTCCGTTCCCTCTTTAGAGAAGTAAGGAGCCTGGTGCACCGACACATGTTAGGTATGTGCCATACATTACCTTGATTACGTAATATTTTAGTATTCGTGTCGCTCATGTTAGATATTGTTGTATTTGTATGGCGAAAGCAATGTGTATTTATACGTGTTACTGGCTATGCTAAAATTAAATAGTGTTGTTTTTATACTTGGCGGTTGGCCCCTCTCTCACACACACACGCACGCACGCACGCACGCACGCACGCACGCACGCACGCACGCACGCACGCACGCACGCACGCACACGCACGCACACGCACGCACGCACGCACGCACACACACACACACACACACACACACACACACACACACACACACACACACACACACACATACATTGTTTTACTAGTGAGTATTTTTGAATTGGTAATAAATCGCAACCCTGCAAAATTCCACTCACGACATATGGGAATGTAACACATCTCATATTTCTTAATGCCGCCTGCCGTATAACACCATGGTGTAATCATTTTGCATCGTGGTTTCATATTGTTGGAGCAGTAGTTGCTTCTGCCCCGTGGGATACAGTAACTCGGTGCTCTAGGCTAAGAACAAAACAATTTCAACATAACATAACATAATCTAGTTTCAACTTTAAGCGAGCGCGCGCTGATTACTTCAGCAACATGCTGCAATATTGGACGTATTAAAATAGCGCACCAGGAGAATTTTCGCTTAGCGGTAATCGATATACATACATATATATATATATATATATATATATATATATATATATATATATATTATAACGATTAATGATAATCGTTATATATATATATATATATATATATATATATATATATATATATATATATATATATATATATATATATATATATATACTTACATACACAAAGTGGCTCAGTAGCATGCTATTAAGATAGAATGAAGACCGCTGCCTACATTTTGCAAACCTCATCGTATATGATGTATGCTTTAGCCATATCCAGAGTACGCGGGTTTACGCTTTCCCTGTGTCGGTTGCCTAAATGATATACTAACTGTCACATCTAGTAGCAAAAAACAAATTACAAATATATGTGAAGGGGTAAGAACACATATCCTCATAACATATATCATTAATACTCATTAGAAACTTCACATACTAATAACAATTTGTGTAGAAATAAGAATAACAACTTGTAAATGTCCACATACATGTGGAAATGGTCAATCAAACACTGCCCACTACAGGCCTAGCAAGACAATCGGGAAACAGTGACGTATCAGCGATAAATATATCAGTGTTTAAACAAGTGTGAAATATGATTATTACTGCGGTTAACAGTAAACAAGTAATTACATCAGTGATGTTTTCACCAAATATCAATGTTTCATATTTAAATTGTAATTACTTCACACAACCATCATGAGCATTACATACTTCTATGAAAACGCTAATTTGTGTACGAGTGCGATAATTTCGCAGCAACGGTTAACGACATTTGTTTTGTAACGTGAGTAACGTATTCTAAATGGTATGTGGTAATTAAAAAAATACAACATAACGGATAACTGAATACATATTTACGAAAGTTATTAACCGAAATCTAAATATGGTTTACATGTTTAATGTCACGCATAAACCTGCCGACTTTTACGGCTAGTCGGCGTAAAAAACATTCGGCCGTCTGATTTTAGATGGTGTATGTGCAACTGTAAGCTGACAGTCAGCGTTTTAGCGACCTCTAAAGTTGATTTGAATGTTGAATCTGCGGTCAGCCTGAATTCACAATCTTGAGACAAGATGCCGCCGCAGTCGTACATCCGATGACAAGTGAGCTGGTATATGCAGGATTTGTTTTTTTTCACAGCCCGGTCTGTTGTAACTTGCCCAGAAACAGTGGCGTAGCCAGGATTTTGCATTGGAGCGCACCACCCGGCAACCAAGCAAAATATGTATATATATATATATATATATATATATATATATATATATATATATATTATATATATATATATGTGGCTCTATGAATCAGGCAACAACTTATTGGTCCTCCATTCCCCAACACCATAATTGTATTTTGGGATTGAGGAGATCATGCCCCCCCGGCCCCCCCTGGCTACGTCACTGCCCAGTAAAGAATCATAGTGCGATCATGTGACACATCTCGACATAGTTAAAGCTGGCGTACCGCTTTGTTTTCTTGCCAAGTCGAACTACAACTTCATTTGTTTTGTTTCACATTCTAATGACCTAGCGAATAATCAATTTTGTTTCAGAAAGTGGTATATTATTTTTGTTTGTACTGTTGCCATTGACACATATCTTATTTGATGTGTGATTGCATAACTAATGCATTTTATTTAATGATTATCCTTGTTAGTGGAGATAGTTTAGATATAAAGGAATTAACTAATGCAGTTATTATAATTATATTTTATATTTTGATTGGTTTTGAGCACATTTATTGCAGACACTTGTATATATTTATGTGCATAAAGCACCGCGTACGGGACCAGAGATGTGCTTATAGTTTAAACGTTTTGCTATATATTGATTGAGTGATTAGCGTTCCGTGCTCAGTATACTATATGCTTGTTTGATATGTATTAGTTTAAAATGATATATACACACATTAATAAAAGAAATATACGTTGTACATTTATTAAATGCGGCTCTGTCAATTTGTGTATCTGCATATATATTTACGTTGTTATTGTTATCGTTGTATTAGGGTTTTGGATATACTATGTCGGCGTTAAATATATACAACTCCAAATAAGTATAACTACTAACTAACTTCCGATTACACACCGGTCTCCCGTACGCGGCATCTAAGCATATAGGTTTTAAGGAGACCGATGTTTGTGTGTATATGTTATTTATTTTAAGAACATAACAATATTGTTGTATGTGGTGTGTATTTGTATTACAGACAATGTTCCAATTAGACATAATTGGAAAATCAATTACATAACAATATACAGCCGGTCTCTGTAGGCGGTCGTATATGCACTGGTCTCCCTATGCAGTAGTTAGCCTTTTTTTGCCTGACTTTGTTTCCCGTTTCCTGTAGCATTCGCCATTATATCTTGTAAAAACGCAACCGCTGATGCCACCGCAACCCAGCGCATACATTTCTATCCTTAACGTTCTATAACGCGGCGCTAGAGTTTTGCGAAATTTCTTGATGTGTTATCCGTAATTATCATAAGTATACAATAAGATATAATTATTCCCACTTGACTTAATGATTTATATAGATAAATTACAACTCAACGTTAACACATATTTGTTATACTGTTATTATTAAAAATAATTTGTTCAGATGAAACAATAAATAGTATACATACATATTCATACATACACCCACATGTAAAAGACACGCGCTGAAGAATAAAAGATCTAATACAATATATATATATATATATATATATATATATATATATATATTATATATATCAACGATACATACAGTTGCATGATGTACTCCCACGGTCCTTTACACCATAAAGAATAAAACGTAGTACGTAGTGCAACATACCGCCGAAATCCATGGTAGGCAATCCCAACCTGACTTTGATTTGGACATTGTCCCTCTGTAGTTTGCTCCTGAGAAAGTGGTAAGACACTCCGTGGGGGCTAAAATGTAAACGAAAGACAACTGCCAATCACAACTTAACAATGTCCAGCTATGTACGACAAAAATACGGGTCGAAATACGCAAGGTTAACAATCCGTTTAATTTCTCTGTTTCTTTCTCTCTCTGTCTGCCTATGTCTGTCTGTCTGTCTCTCCCATTGCTTTCTCTCTCTCTCCCTCTCTCTCTCTCTCTCTCTTTCTCTCTCTCTCTCTCTCTTTATATCTCTCTCTCTCTTTGACTCTCTCTGTAGTTGTGTATGTCTGTTTATACATACATACATACATACATACATACATACATACATACATACATACATACATACATACATACATACATACATACATACATACATATATACACATATATATATATATATATATATATATATATATATATATATTTTATATATATATATATATATATATATATATATATATATATAATATCCTATATGTCAAATGTATCATGCCAATGTAACATACTGTCGCCATATGTAATACACATCCCAATCTGGAATAAATTGTGTTTATGCAATTTCGTATAATTACAAGTACAGTGAAATTGTACTAAACTACCATAATACTCCACCATATTGCTTAGTCGAACTAATCTATAAGACTAACTTGAACAAGTTCACATTATTACTTTGAAAAGTACTAATGTTGTAAAAAGCATAATATAGTATAATAGGTCTGTATTTTTGCTTTGTGATGAACATTTTTTGTACAGTCGTATGCAACCCAAAAATGGAAGTAGGCATACATTGGTGTGATCAAATACTGCATTTACTAACTACTACTGCATTCATTGATTTTAAGTTTCTGCATAACGGTTTTATCAATAAAATAGCAATGTAAATTGTGGTATAAAAACAACAAAACCCAGTTAAATTGTTTTTAAAGCATCCTTCTGACAAAATGTGGTTATTTGTGTACCATTATATTACGCATTTTCCGTTTAAACAACCTTTTGTTAGCTGAAACAAATATCAATATATTAGATTTTATGTAAATCGCTTTTAAGTTCATGCCTGTCCCAATACCAGATTGTCTAGTCTAAACAAAATTAAGGTCACCGATAGATAGTTCACCGACTAGGCTGGGAGTCTGGGTGGAAAGACATATCGTAATAAACGTATGCAAAATCAAGAATACACGTTATCTCTGTTTTGATAATGACGCCGCTCTTTTCTATTTCGTTGTTTTGTAATAAAACTGTAGAAGCTAGAGTGCATGTTTCGCAAAATTTCATTACATTCAAATTCTCGAAGGACAATGGTGGATGAAATTTGTATATGCAGTATATATGTTCCCGCCGCTAACCTGTTGATCAACATTACAACCGTCTAGTTCACCTCAATAATCGCAACTCCCAACTTAAGTCGTTGTTTACGCGAACCACTAACTGGCGGTCTAGATGGCCAACACCGAATTGATAAACTATTTTGCCAAATAATGCAGTGTTTCTCCTGCTATATGATATGCGAGGTCGGCCACCTCGCTGTTTTTCTAAGTCACCACGCTCAGAATATGCCATCATTGCCACCTTATAAATATGTCTTGCTACACACATATCTACATGTTCTACCTTGTAGTTATGGATTTGTTTCCTCTCTATGCACCAGGGAATGAGCTAAAACACATTTTGAAGTAGTTTTATGCATTCGGTGGTCGCTCAGCCCATACTACCGTCTCGCACATCATTCTGCACAGGGGGACAGTGAAGTTGTTTGTGTAAAGGGAATTGAGTCATCACAGTACTAAGGTGAGATTATTCCCCGTCTTACCTATTCCTCATGTGCTCCGCCCTATCATCCATCTAGGTTTACGGGGTACACAAACAGTGTAAACGTTTTCGTTTCGTGGACACCTGTCGATCTTAGGCAAACGATTACGTTCTTTCAACATTGTGCAATGTGTATGGTTTATGCAAATATAATTACACAAATAATGTAGGGGGTAATGGATACATTACCGTCTGATGCTGACATACAGTATATACTGACTGAATATCAGCTGGAATGTTCATGCAATTACATGTTTGTTTCCGAAGCCATGATTTACGGATGAACATGTTTAGCTTGTTCTTCTATCTGATGTCAACTATAGCCATATATCGCGTTCCTGTCATTAGCTACTCACGACACTTGGGAATGTCGCACAATTCCCATTCATGGTCTCCCAGTGGCGTATAACACCATGGTGCTCGTTCTCTGCAGTCTATACCCATATCGTTAGAGCAGTAGTTGTGTCTACCCAGTGGAATACATGATTTTAGACGTGTACGCTGCAAATACAAAGTAACATATCACAACAGTATACTTATATGTACGTTGATTCAGCCTCCAAGCAATATATTGGGATCGGGAATACCCTATAATAATTCGCCAGTAATGAAGCGTAGCGTTAAATAATAGTATTATTCAGGAATCCAGGCTCATACTGTTTATGTTGGATCGGAAACCGCTTCCAATCTTGTGAAACTCTATAAGAATTCGTAAACATTAACAATGATGTATAACCTTTAAAATATTTATGTTATGTTATGGACTTTTCAGCTAAACTTTTAGTAAAGTTGTGAACATATGTTGGACATAATAGCGTTAATAATTTACTTATTAGGTGCCGATTTATTTATATATTTACTGATATAATGTTTGTACTCACCATAGCGATCGATATATCAAGTGGCACAACCGAAACATACAAATAATGATTTGTTGGGTTTCAAACTGGAAATGTGTTTTGATTGGAGTACCTCAGGAATCAGCTTTGGTACCTATTTTATTCTTAATATATATCAATGATGTGGATGGTGCTATAACAAGCAAAGTGTTGAATTTTGCGGACGATACAAAAGTGTTTAGAGCAATTACACGCGATGCAGATAAACCGCAACAACAATATGATCTGTCTAAGATGAGCGAATTGTCTGAGAAGTGGCAAATGCTGTTTAATTTTGGGAAGGGTATATGCTTCCACACAGGACATGGGAAGACGCGTAATATACAATGGGTGGTACTGTACTAAATATTACCTAAAGGAAATGCACTTAGGATTAACTATTATTGCCGATATGAAGTTATCAGAGCAGTGTGGAATTGCAGCAGCGACGGGAAACCAAATTATTGGATTAATTAAGCGAAATATAGTGTACAAAGAAAAAGGACTAATAATACAGCTGTACAAAACAATAGTTCGGCTTCATTTAGAATAGTGTATACAAGCATGGAGCCATATCACTAGAAGGAGTACAGATGAGAGGAACAAAAATAATACAAAAACTCAAGAATATCAGTTATAAAATGCGTCTAAAAGAATATGGTTTAACAACACTAGAAAGCAAGAGATTGAGAGGAGATCACATAAGTGTTTACAATATTAAATCGGTATGAAAATATTGACAGAAATAAAAAAAAAAAAAAAAAAAAAAAATTTTTTTTTTTTTTTTTTTTTTTCTGGTTTAAAGGATGTTAATATGGACAAAATAAGGGGGGGACATTGATTTAGATAGGTAGTAGTTATTAGAAATTTCTTTTCACAAAGCCTTTAGTAAATTCTAGGGGGAACATATTAACCTGTTGTTTGTATGTCTAGGATCAATAAATATGTTTCAAAAGATATGGTTCTCATATGTGATTTAGTGTATGTTCTTATTAATCAGATATCATAACTATTAAATGCATGGTCTGTCCTACAGTAATACGTACATGATTTTGAATATGGGGTATATACATTCTAAACAATCAGCTTTAGCAATTGCCATACCATCTCGGCGACATTTGCCCATCAAACGAAATGCGGAAACTTCAGATATTAACAAAATGGCAACGACGTTTTCTCCGGTCGTGCTTCATCAGCGGTTGAAATTATTATGTTTAGAAATTGGTCTAAGAATCAGAGATTACATGTGTTAACATTCGAACTCAAGTGATGCTACATCCGCTATTTTGAAAATATATTACATATATATATATATATATATATATATATATATATATATATATATATATATATATATATATATATATATATATATATATATAATATATATATATATATATATATATATATATATATATATATATATATATATATATATATAATATAACATATGAATATATATATATATATATATATATATATATATATATATATATATATATATATATAATATATATACATATAATAGTATAATAATTACATACATATATGCTGTCACTATCGCGTTCCTAAGTGATTAAATAAATCATTCAACGCATTCCAATGTGTTATTGTAACTGCAATGTAACCACATGACAATAAAGCTGATCTCATCTTATCTTATTTACCACTGTTTTCCATTCCTGGCATTTCCATCCCGATTTTGATACAGCCATGGTCCCTCGATAGTTTACGCCTCTCTCATCCGTACGGCACTCCAGATATCCTAACATATGTTACGAGATACAATTAACATATCAAACAAATGCTCGCGATATAAAAAAAATTTTTTTTTTATATATATATATATACACATATATGTATATATATATATATATATATATATATATATATATATATATATGTATGTATATGTATATATATATATATATATATATATATACGCATGCACGCAGACGCGCTCACGAACCTCACGATGCACACATACGCGCGCGCATGCACACGATGATCGCAAGCGGACCTCATTTTCCCAATGTTTGAATGAATTATCTTGATGAAAGTATGTGTTATGATAAACCAGAATCAAGCGTTTGGGCGTCCAAACTTGACAAGTTTTCAAGTTAGACATTATGACATGTATAATTTAGACTTTTTAGCGTGGCTTATTAACAATATTTGGTCAACATAATCTAGCACAATGTTATCTACATCAGTGAAAATGTTGTGTAGAATATAATGATATACTGACTGTCATGTTTACATGGGGATCTAATGTTGTGTTGGATAGAGTGATCTAGCGGGATATCTATATGACTATGTTCCATCTTGTATATTAACTTTTTTAATTGTTCTTCTTGTTTGGAGGGTGTCCCACTGGAGATCTTTAAGAAGTTGGTATAGTGTTCCTGTCTCTCTAGAATAGTTTTGTGTACAATATCTGGCAGTTTGTCTTTGGATTCTTTCTAAGGTTTTAATATATTTTAGGCAGTGTGGATCCCATGATGCTGACGCATATTCAAGTATTAGTCGGACAAGGGTTGTGTAGACTGTATACTTAATATGGGTTGGGCATTCATTTAGATTTCTCCTAATGACTCCTAATGTCTGTTGTGCTTTCCTAGCGACTGCGTTGCATTGTACTGCCTAATTTAATGTATTTGATATTTTATACGCTAAGATAACAATGTGATTGAATCGATTTAAGTTGTTGGCCACAGAAGGTGTAGAGATTTGGTGTCGTTTTTGTTTAGGCTAATGTCATTGTAACGCATTTGGCGGGACTGCATTTCATAAGCCAGGTGTTTTGCCTTTTCTCAAGTTTGAGTAGATAATTTTGGAGGAGAGAAATGTCATTGTCTTATTTAAATGGTAGATATAGTATGCAGTCGTCTGCAAAAAGGCGAACGTTTGAAGTGAGATTGTTGGGTATGTCATTTATGTAAAGTAAGAAAAGTAGGGGCCCCAGTACGGTTTCCTGTGGTACCTCAGAGGCGACTTGAAATGGTATGGCTGCTGATCCATTTATTACAACCTTTCTGCAAGGAAGCTTTCTATCCATGATGGTATAAGGCTGGTGATGCCATCGCATTTTAGTTTGTGGATTATTCTTTGATGTGGAACTTTATATAATTCTTTAGTGAAATCTAGAATGGCCATGTCTACAATTTTGTTATAAAGAGCTTTGCTTCTGTATGGGACAGATTGAATTAATTGAGTTTCTGTTGAACGTTTTCACGGAAACAATGTTGGTCGTCAATTATGATGTAATGTTGTTCATGGTGAATCATGACGTGGCTATGAATTATGTGTTCCAGAAGTTTATAAATCACAGCTGTCAAGGATATTGGTATGTAGTTCGAAGTTTCTGCCCTGTTTCTTTTCTTGAAAATTGCTGTTATGTTTGCTTCTTTCCAGGCTTTGGGGACTTCACTGAAGATTGGAAGATATCATGTATTATTGGTGTTCGGTGGGAGGCAGGTCTGTTTAGAAACCATGGTGGAATGTCATCTGGTCCTTGCGATTTAGATATGTTAATTGTTGATAGTTGGTCATGTACTCCTTTAAGTGAAATTGTTAGTTTGGGTATTTTGTCGTTCAGATTTGGCAATTTTGAATTTCCTTCATGTGTGAAGACATTTTTGAAATGATTGCCTAAGGCTTCTGCTTCGTGTTTGTCATCGCTAATTATGTTTCCCGCAATGTTGCAGTCCCCAATACCCTGGTTATCTCGCCTAAATTTGGAAATGACACTCCATCATGCTTTCGGTTTGTTTGTTATTACAGTTGTTAGGTATTGATTTATACAGGACAGTTTAGCAGTACGAAGGTGTTTGTGCAAGTATGTCCTGATGTTACAAAACTCTTACCAGTCTTCTGGATGTCTAGGTCTTTTTGCTTTCTTATATAATTGTTTCTTTCTTTTGCACTGTTTTTTCAAGTATTTGGTGAACCAGGGAAGGTTGTGTCTGGAAGTTGTAAGACGGAGTGGTACGTATTGGTTCCTAATGTTAATGATTGTTTTTAAACAAGGTTCCATTTGTAATTGTCATGTTTTGGTTTAGAGGGAAGTATTGATACGTGAAGTCATCGAGAGTTTTCTGGATGTTAAGGTGGTCAGCTTTATTTCTGATAAACATATATTTGTAGTGTTTGTGTCCCTGTCTTTTATAAAAACATTAATGTGTTCTGGGAAAAGTTCTCCGTTTTTAACTGAGGGATCTAACCAAGACTCTGTTGCACTCATCATGCCTGGGTTATATAGTTTGTTTAGCACTTCGAAGTCGGCAGCTTTGTTCTTAATGCTTTGGCAGTTTATTAAGATGCACCGGAAGTTTGATATCTTGTTCTGTTTATACGATTTCTTGTTATTGGTTGTGTTGTTACTAATTGTTTCGTTCGAGTTATGATTGTTGCCATTGCGGGATTCAAAAGGATCAGCGGTCTGGATTTCGTTATCTTCGAAGACGGAATTTATTAAGTTGCAGATATTGCAGTCAGGACAAGCCGATGAACATGAAGAGTGTATTAATTGTTTGTATTCACTGTCACCTATTGCATAGCATTGTGTGTATATCAATGTTGGCAGTGGTCACAATGGATTGCTTTGTGGTTATTTAGGACGTCACGGTGGCAAATGCCACAGGGTGCAGACCAATCTTAACAATGCCATGTCTCAAGGTTTCGGTAAATAATGTTAAATTTATATCTGGATATTCCAGCACATTTGATATTAACCGATTTGTTGAAGTCGTTACATGTTAGGGTGAGTGAATTGGACTTTAGTGATTTCTTACATGAATTACACGTAGAGGAGCCTGGGATTAGCTGGATGTCTCCTGAGAGTATTGTGGATAAAAGAACAGTTAATTTTGTTGCCGTCTTGTTTGACCTGGCTCTATATGGTGCTGGAGTGATCAGTAAACCAGTGGAACTGTTGGATCCGAGACATTTGAGCCGAGCGATAGTTTTCCAGATAGGGCTGTACAGGTAATATGTTGTGATAGAATGTGTCTCTTTTCTGGATTTATTGTTGACATAGTCTTTCTCTGCAGTGTTGCAATATGAAAGCTATTCAGTTCATGTGTTGGTGTCTAAAGGTGATATGCAGACACGCAAGGGTGAACAGTGAATATTTGATAATGCATATTGAGTGGGTATGGTGCAAGGAGCTAGCCATATCATCAGCTTGAGTGATATTGATTAAGAATCAATAAAAATGAGTAATAAATAAATGTGCATAAACTTAGGTACACTTAGTTTAAAAATTAATAAATACGCACACACTTAGAAAGACTAAAACTAAGATATATGCACACTACAATAAACACAATTAAATTCGTCCGTTGATAAAATAAAACAGGCGAAAAGACCTGTTAGTAGACTGTTTATTGTGTAATCAGGTTGCGAGATTATGGATTTTATACTAACAGCATACAGTTCTTACAGTTCTTATTTATAACGGTATTTATGTTGGGGAGATTACACCAGTTTATATGAGATTATGAGTTGTCTTAGAATGTATAAATACTATAGCATTGTTTAGGGATTATGACTGTATGTGTGTATGTTGAACCAGTTACTCACTGGTTCATGAATCTTTTTGTCAACAAATCACTCAGTCAATCAATCGATCGATCGATCGATCGATCGATCGATCCATGCATCCATCCACGCATCCATCCACGCATCCATCCACGCATCCATCCACGCATCCATCCACGCATCCATCCACGCATCCATCCACGCATCCATCCACGCATCCATCCACGCATCCATCCACGCATCCATCCACGCATCCATCCACGCATCCATGCATCCACGCATCCATCCACGCATCCATCCACGCATCCATCCACGCATCCATCCACGCATCCATCCACGCATCCATCCACGCATCCATCCACGCATCCATCCACGCATCCATCCACGCATCCATCCACGCATCCATCCACGCATCCATCCACGCATCATCACGCATCCATCAGATCCATCCACGCATCCATCACGATCCATCCACGCATCATCACGCATCATACATCCATCCACGATCCATCCACGCATCCATCCACGCATCCATCACGCATCCATCACGCATCATCAGCATCATCCACGCATCACCATCCATCCATCCAGCATCATCCACGCATCCATCAGTCATCAAATCCACGCATCCATCCACGCATCCATCCACGCATCCACGCATCCACGCATCCAATCCACGCATCACGCATCCACATCCATCCACGCATCCACGCATCCACGCATCCACGCATCCACGCATCACGATCAATCAATCAATCAATCAATCAATCAATCAATCAATCAATCAATCAATCAATCAATCAATCAATCAATCAATCAATCAATCAATCAATCAATCAATCAATCAATCAATCAATCAATCAATCAATCAATCAATCAATCAATCAATCAATCAATCAATCATCAATCAATGCAATCGTATCATATCAATCAATAAAATCAATCAATAATCAATCAATCAATAATCAATCAATCAATCAATCATTTTTCAATAATCAATCAATCAATCAATCAATCAATCAATCAATCAATCAATCAATCAATCAATCAATCAATCAATCAATCAATCAATCAATCAATCAATCAATCAATCAATCAATCAATCAATCAATCAATCAATCAATCAATCAATCAATCAATCAATCAATCAATCAATCAATCAATCAATCAATCAATATATTTCAAAACACGCTACATGAAAAACAAACACATCAAGTCAAGCACACAACCAGTCACATGGCACGGTATGGCATACAATCATGAAAACAATATATTTTGAAAGGGAGTAGATTGTGCATTCTTTCTAATCACACTACATTACTTTTCAGAGAAGTAAAATCACTTAATTTATACATTACTATGATTAAAGGTTATATTAGAAAGTTTCTTAATGAATCTGTTCTTTATTTAATGGTTGAAAGTTGTGTAGTTTTTTTTCAATTTATGTGGTGCTTGACTGAGTTGGTTTGTGGATGAATTTACTTCGCGCGGTTATATGACCGGGTTATAGTTTTTATATGTGTACTTAATCTTGGTTAGTGATTAATTGTGGTTGTAGATAAAGGTCTAACTATCGATGTGTTATGTACTTAGCTGTTTAATAGCTTGGGTTCGGTTTATTCGGTGATGTCAACTGGTAATGATTATTTGGCTGGCGTTATTCACCGTGATTCGTAAACATATGGGCGAATAAAATAATTATTTGGTTCAAAAACTGTTCTAATAACTAAATCCCACTGGCGGTCATGTTTACATCTCAGAATCCACGGAACGTTACGTTCCTCAACGAAAACTAACTTGTTTTCATAATCTGTCTCGGCGTTTGTTCTAAATTCAACGTATGGCTTCATTATGGTTTTGACAAACCTGACGACGAACACATGATTTGACCCAGACTCCAGAATTATTTATTATTGCTGACGCCATGCCAGGGTCGACGCCAGTGAGCGTAAACAATTTGACTGGCGTCTGCGGCCGGATAAATAATGACAATTTAAACACGTGTATACGTTACCTGATAAAGGAACGATTGGGATGAACGACGCAGTTATGATTAAATCACGTATCAAGAAAAAAACGTTCATGTCTAGGCTACACAACGCATGGAATTTGAGGGTTTTATAACTCAAAACATAACGTCACCCCTCAGTGTAAATCTGGTTCGCTGTGATTGGTAGAAATTGTAATTCAAACACCAAATATATCGTAATCACTAATTTTAGTATGCATATGCAAGCATCTCATGCTTACTAAAAACAGTTATTTATGCGACTGTGTAAGTCAGTGCTGTGCACTTGTTTGTTTGTGTTGTTAGGCAAGAAAGCTAGAAGAGGTAGGGAACAATGTTTCGCTGGTCTCCGTGTTGTAGGAAATGTTTTTCAACCGAAGAAAGTAAAAGAAAATACTACTTGTCTAGTCTAAAATAAATCCTGAATATTATTGTGTTTACCTCCACATGTACGTTATGTCACATTTGCTAGATATAATCTCAATGTCAACTCTATATTTGCAAAGAAAATACATATAGAGTTGTAAATTATGAAGCCTTCCCTTTATTCTTGAAGTAAGAATACCTCGATTGTTATCATGTAAGTATATAAATATATATATATATATATATATATATATATATATATATATATATATATATATATATATATATATATATATAATATTTACTATATATGGCTATGTTGTGATATAAACAATAATCATGTTTATATATTGTTATTATGTTGTAAACGATATGAGTTAAACGTCTATCATCAAGTTGGGCATGCTACTGACGTTTTACTATTCAAATAAATCTGAATTCCCCATTGGTGTGACCGTTATTTCATTTATAAGCGTATTGTCTGTCTTCACATATCCGACGCGAGGTGGAGATGATATAACGGGCTTAAACGGCTAATTTGAATTCCAAATTACTGAGAATTTCACTAATTTGTATTAGTATTAGAACAGTACTCGTGTAATTAATTTAACGTAACATTATTTTAAGACACACATTTTATTCTTACCGAACCTGAGAAGCCAAACTAAACTTTTAGAGTTTCCATTATTTGTATTTTTCAGTATTATCGCCCATGCCTATTCACTATTAAACTGTTTTTATAAGACAGTTAACTCATGCAATACGTTAACGTTTCATTGTAGTTTGTTTCCATAGGCGAAACGATCAACTGTAAGCACACGTGTAACATCTTTGAATGCATTTACAACGTTACGTGATTTGATCAGAAACGTTTACAAAGACATATACTATCACCCACATGTGACCGTGCTGTCACCAACCATCACCAGTTCTGCCAGTACAGTTCTGCTGCTGCCTAAATTGCACTCCAAAGTCGACGATGTTAGTATTTTACTGGGTAGATTATTTTCAAAATAATGCGTGTCGCGTCTCGTTTTCATTTACCGTTTGCGTTTCACGTGATGCGTTTTCTTATTCTGTTCGGTTGATAATAACTATTAATGATAACACATGGAAACCAATGTCATCTAAACGACAGGTATTGTGAACACTTATTGATGATAAGATATAGATTTAACAAGAAGATTTAACAAGATTGCCACCTAGAGATTCAACTCTAGATGGCAGGTGGACTAGGAAGCCATTTGGCTTATCGAGAGTCCAACCTATCTATCTAAGTATACCCCGCCCTTCTTAGGTATATGCCGATTTTATTTTTAAATATATTAACACTACTAGCACCTACACAATCAGCTGATAATCTGTTCCATTCGTTTACTGTTCTTTGTGAAAATGAAAATTTTCTAATATCTAGTCTACACTGCTTCTTTGCTAATTAACTCCTTCCCCTAGTAATTTTCCTTTTGACTTAAAAAAATATTTCTGTCAATATTTTCATATCCATTCAATATTTTAAAACCTCAATCTGATCTCCTCTCAATCTTCGGGTTTTTCTAGTGTTGTTAAACCACATTCTTTTAGACCATTTCATAACTAAATTCCTGAGTTTTGGTATCTTTTTGGGTTTGCCCTCCTTTTCCTTTTTTAGCATATCAATACCCTTTCTTGAAATTAGGTAGCTTTAAAAATTTTTTAAGTAGGTAACTTTTTTTAATAAAACGGTATTATTAGTTCTTTTTTTTGTACACTATATTTCGCCTAATTAATCCAAAAATTTTGGGTTTTCCCCTTCCTGCTGCAATTCCACACTGCTCTGATACCTTCATGTCAGCACTAAATTTAAACCCCTAAGCCCTTTTTTCCTTTAAGGTAGTATTTAGTACAGTATCACCCATTGTATATTGTGCATCTTCTTTCCCCATGTCCTGTGTGAAGGCATTACCCCTTTCAAAATTAAACAGCATTTGCCACTTCTCAGACCATTCTATAAACTTATTAAGATCATCGTAAATGCTTTTTCTGCATCATTTTTAAATTTTTCCCTAAACACTTTGTTTTTTCGTCCGCAAACTTCAACCCCTTGCTTGTTATGTCATCACCCAAAATCATTGATATATTTAAGAATAAAATGGGCCCCGCCCCGACCCCTTGCTCCCACTAAAACCCTTTCCGGTTTAAAAACCCCCCCATCCTTTTTCTTTTTGTCTTCAATCAAAAATTTTTCCCCCAAATTTGATCATTCCTTTTTCCTATGCCATGGGCCTTTTTTTAAAGTAATCTTTTTGTGGCACTTTGTAAAAGGGCCCAAAAATCAATGGTTATATCTATGGGCCCCTCATCAATTTTGACATGTAAAAAACATAACATTTTGAAAGCAGCCTCGCTTTTAAAAACCCATTTTTGAGATGGGTTTATCAATTTTTTTTAAAAAGAAAATCAACCAGGTGATTTTTTAGTCTTTCTAATAGTTTGCAAATCACGATGTTAAACTCACTGGTCTATAGTTCCCTGCCTTGTTTCTCAAACCCTTTTTTAAAAAATGGTATTTTTTGTTTTTTCCCTTTAATGGTTCCCCCCAAATCCCCGTTTTGTTCTAAAATTTCCAGCAATTGTTTGCTAAATTTTTCCTAAATTTGGGAGGAATCCCATCCACCCCAAGGTGTTTTTTATTATCTTTCATATCTCTTATTTTCATAGCTCCATTGTTGGGGTTACAATTGTTTCCTAAATAGTCAAATTTCTCCCTTCGAACTTAGTCTCAAGTACTGGTAATATACTAAATCTTCCCGGGTAAACAAAAAAGAAATAAATTTAGGTTTCCTGCCATTAAGAACCCCCTCATTATGTTTCCATCACTACCTTCTAAAACCGACCTTACCTTTGAACTTTCTGTTTATTTCGAACATACGCTAACAACTCTTCCCTTAAAAATTTTTATTTAAAAAAGCAAATTTTTTTTCGTAGCTTCTCTTTTAATTTTAATTTCAGCTGTAGTTGATTAAGTCTTCTTTTTAAATGCTATAGTCTTCTTCATTTTCCATATGTCTTCCACATCATTTGCTTGTACTTGATTTTTTTAAAGGTTCTTTGATAAGTTTTCTTCTTTGACCCTTTTCCCCCGTTTTTTCAAGGGGGCAAATTTGTCAACGATGCAGTCAATTTCACTTTTTAAAATATTCCCGCATTCTGTTGCTGTCTTATTCTTCAGTGTGTTATTCCAGTCTATTTTTTATTCCCCCCATGTCCTTATATCTTCCTTTGTGGGAAAATTTTTCCCGTTCCCTTTTTTTTCTATTCCGTTTCTCCTTTCTTTGATGATAAAATGTATCTGGGTTTTGATCACTACACCCCGGGGGCTCACTATCGCATTATCAAAAATTTCCTTAATAAAACTATGTCTAAACGTTTCCCCGCCCCTGGTTTTCTTCTAACACATGTTGAGAAAGGAAACTATCTTGTATTAAATTTAAAAACTCTTGATCCTCTCTCCGGGACTCTGTAGAGATGTCCACTGTATATGCCCATGGTTAAAACCCCTAATAATACAGTCCCGTTTACTCACTTCTTTGATAGGTTTTTTTTTTTCATTCTCTTATGCTTATGTTTAATTTAAAAAAAACCTTTTTTGGGGTTTACTTTCCTTTAAAATATTTTTCCCCGAAAGCTTCTTCACATTCTGCTTCTTTTTTTAATTTTATTTCATAAGCTTGGATGGGTTCTTTAATATTAAAAAAAATCCCCCCCTTTTAATTTTTTTCCCAAACATTACATACCCCGTCATTCCCAATTGGCATCCAAATTTCCCGGGTTGGGCCCCCTATTTAATTATACCTTTTTTGAAGGGGCAATTCTTTAATAATGTTTAGTTCATTTCTTTTTTTTCATTTCCCTTGGGATAAACAAAACATTTATCAAAATTTCCCTAGGGGGTTTCCCGGCTGTTCTTTTCTGATGTCTTTTTATCTTTATCATTCTATATTTGGCCCCGTATCCCCCCCGCCCAAAAAAGTTTAAAAAGTTGCAAATTTTTCCATTATTTAAACGATCGAAGAAGGTTCTGGGGGAACCTGCGGCCCCCCTTTGGAGGCCATTTCCCCCTAAACATGTCTTCTTTACCAAAAAATATCCCCACAAATCTACAAAACCCAACCCTTCTTCTTCACACTCTCTAATAGTCCGTTAATTGCCTTCCCCTTGCAAATTTTTAAAAATTTTTTCCCCTTCCCCCCATCACTGGCAAGATTCCTGAGAATATGATCTTTTAACCCCGTCTTCTTCAGTGTCTCTACCCAACCCCTGTATCTCTTTACTATCCCGGGTTTTTCCCTCCCCCTCTGCATTGTTCGTCCCTACATGTACTAATATAGACCCCCTTGGCCATGCCCCAATACGTTCTCTACCCGTTCAGTCACATGCTCTATCCTAGCCCCCGGAAGACAAACAACAACGTCTTCTCCTTTGCTTAATGTCCTGTCTGTCTTTCGCAAAATGGAGTCTCCCATAAATACCCTTTCTGTTCTCAATGCCCCCTCGATCACTGCTTCAGAGCAGCTCCTCCGTTTTGCATCTCCCTCTCCCTGGTTGCTGACTTTTCCCCCTGCCGCTTTCTCTGTTGTTCCTTTCTTTCCGGTCTCTTTTCTTCCTGTCATCGTCCTTGTTATTGAATTCCGTTTGGTCACATCACCTCTCACTTCCTTTCTTCCATTCGTCTTACCTCCTGTCGCATCTACTTCTCTCATCTCCTGTCCCCTTGTCCCTCCCTCCTTCTCTACTGTCACTTTCTCCCCTGTCACCTTCCTGCATGTCATGTTTCCTGTTGTTCTTTCTCCATTTGTTGTCCTTGCAATCACCCTCCTCCACTCTGCACCCCTTCACAATATCCGTTAGCCTAGCTAACTCTGCTGTCAGACAGTCCACTTTCCAACACCCTAAACATTGGAACGTAAACCCTTCCTCCGTTGTCTCTGACCAAGTTTTTCCGCACCCCGATACGGCAAAATCCACCAAGCTGTGGCAGTGGTTACACACCAAGTGCCTCCTTGCCTTCACTTGCCGCTTGCCAGGTGCCATATTACGATTTGTCAAAATCAACTCTTAGTTTAAACCAACTTAGTCTTTAGAAAGACTGTTTGTTTATTGTGTACAGCAACTGCAGCACACTTTATGTTATAAATAACTTACTACCTATGCTACCATGAACAATAAGTTTAGTCTGTACTGGTACCGTTCCCTGCGGAAACGTTGGACACTACCTATATAAACAAACAAGGGTTTCCTACTAAAACGCTTGTTTATTTTTAATAACAATGATACCTATTCACAGTTTTATCTTACATATGTAGTTGTTACTCTTATTGCTTTATCTCTTATATACTATATCAAATAAAGAGATTTGCTCAATCTTGTTTACAATTTGTCGAAGCCTAGATTACCCTTTTATCACCCACTATACTAATCTGTTCAAAAAATACTGTTAACTAACAAACTTTAACCAAAACTACTACTCAATATATGTCCAGTACCACTTTATGAATAACCTTAACACAAGAATAATACTTATCAATCAATATTTCCGCTTGTTTTTCAAATTTTATACACCACCAATTTCAAACCTCTACATCCACCAATTTTCCCGCCAAAAAAAATGCCTAAGATAAGTGTTTTGTTCGCTAAACTCGGATTTGGCATCGCATTGTAACGATACAGTATTGATGTCCATGACTCGGCGTCAGTCGAACATGTTCGCGAGTTGAGCATTTTCAAAATAAACAACTTATATGACACGAAGTACTGATTGGCACCCGTTGTGTAATGGTCCCTGTGGCTGTGGGGAGTGTGGCGTGTTTAAAAACAACATCTACAAATAACGGGCGGAATATACATATCAAGATGATATGAGTCGGATTCTCATTCAATATGCTGAATGCGTCCTTGAACTTCCTTGTCTCTTGCCATCTGGAGTTCACTCTCGGATGAAATTTGATTAAGTCTAGCAATTATTACCACCACCGCGTTACCATTTCGACTCGTGGCATGGACATGATTTGTTCGCGCGACATCGTCTCGAGAGGGTATATTTTGTATGTATTACGCCAACATATAGCTTTTTAGCAATTCATTTGCATAAGTGGAATAAAATAAGTGTTACATATTTTGAATATCGGTGTACTTTGCAAATTTATCTTCATATATTGGAAAAATCGGCATTTTTTAATTTATATGTTTGACATATCTATCAATTCAATGTCAATGACAATTTCAGTGGTCTACCAGTGACGATACCGGATTCCCTAAAACTCCGTTACTGCCTCTTCTCTACACCTTTACTTTTAGGCTTTACTCAGATACGGTATTTTTATACTATCAACACATTTTAATATCCTTTTTCGAAGTGTACCTGTTCGGAATATCATTCTACATCACTTCCGGTAGTCATATATACAATTTTAAATTGAGTTTTAAGACCAATTTAATTCGGTCCGGTCAACGTAAACATGGTATGCTGATGTCACGGCTGCGCATAGGACATGAGCCGAACAGTAAGCCCATCCAAGAGGCATCAGACCGCTAGGCGCTACTGCAGGTTTGTTGCGATTTGCAGACATGTCCTCAACTATCAGGCGTCATCATTTATTGTTTAATTATAATTATGTTCTATTTACAAAATATTGCAATTTATTTTTATATTTAGAGTTTTCGCAATCACAGCCAGTCTACACAAATGCATAATCAATCACCCCTCTAATTTTTGGCGTCAAATGATGCAAAGACTAGCAAGACAAAAAATAACGAACATGTCGCTGTTATACTAATTTCATATTATTTGCACTGGAAAGACTGCACTGCATTGCCAGATGCATGAACGCCAAATATGCTTGTATGCTGAACCGGCGCACAGGACATATCTCTCCTGCAGATTAACTATTATAAATCGAGTGTTTGGTTACATATATATATATATATATATATATATATATATATATATATATATATATTGCTTGTATTGTCATATTTTGCAAGTTTCAATCACATTGACTAGACTACAACAAACAATGCTGACAGTTACCATGCGCAAAGACTAATGTATTATGTGATGCATATATTAAGGGCCTTTGTAAATAATTGTACATAACGGATTCCAATAATCCTAACATAAATTGACTTTGATAAATTGACATATTGTATGTCTTCAGGTGACGACGGTGGGGGTAACTATTTACAATATATACAGGGCTCCAATTAATTATAATTACAATAATAATTATAACATATTACCCGTAAATAAATTGCAACTGGTTTTAATAAATAAAATCAACTGAACTTGTACATAATTAGCAATGTTTGTCTACATGGTATGTTCCCTGTGGAACAATAAAACCATTGTTATCATGATTATATTACAAATGACACCCACCCACCCACATCGAAATTCTGTTTGGATTATTGATTTTGTATGTATTTGCGAAACATTCAGTTATGTCCACAGTAGTAATGGTATTCACTGTGTATACGGAATAATAAAACTATACTTTCTGAAACTATTTAAAAAGTATACTTTTTCATATTTTAAATAAAATGATGATGAACTTAAAACTTAGATGAACTAGAAAAGGCGCAAAGCTCTCAATAATTAAAAACATCACATCACCATACTAACGCTGGAAACATCAATTGGGGAACCGTTATAATTAACTCTAACCAGCTCTAACAAATAACTCTGTCTCCATTCAAGGTTTATCAGAGCATGTGATAATCCTCAAAAACTCTAATATTATACATGAGTACTCAAAGAAACCAACTCATAAAATCCACCTGCATATATGCAGATTGCCAAAAAACGAGTATAAATACATCAACTTTTTGGAATACATATTTCCAAGAGCATGTCTACCATTATTAACAAAGTTAACGTTTCCCAAGTAAGATGTCGTCTGCCAGATATCATCTGTCTTGGTTGACAAATGTCTGGAAATAAAAACGATTGCATTGTCCTGCATGTAATATCAATTACCAGCAGAACATAATTAAAGTCTGGCCTATATCCAATGAAATAAGAAATGCTCACAGAGGACAACTTCATAACTTGCTGGCAATATTATACAATCCGCGAGCAAGACATCTTTCGAATACCTCCCCTGAGAGAATATTTTATTGATCACACTGACAGAACAAACAGTAAGAAATTATATATAGGCCGTTACAGGCTGTATTAACAAACAATGAATGGACACCAAAAACAAGGTTTACGTTTTACGTACATGAGCATATGGCATGTTGACACTGTTGGTGTGAACAAGCTACGGTTGATCAGACAACTGTCTAAAGCATCCGGTGCCGATAACATTCCTTGACGTGTATTTACGAAACTTGCCCCAGAGCCTTCCACAATTCTAACACACCTCTTCCGCCAAATATTAAGCACACGGGACATGCCATCAGATTGGGAAAAAGGCTGATGTTATACCAGTACATAAGAAAAGCAGTGGTCACGATGCGTTCAATGACAAGCCTATATCTTTAACATGTGTAAACTGTATACTACTCGAACGCATCATCTGCACACATGTTCCATAAACATATTGCTTAACGTTACATTTAAACTTAAACGTGTTTTAGGACAAGACATTCATGCGAGTCAACTAGTAACAACTCTTCAAGATGTGCCAAATGTCATGGATAGTAAGTTCCAAGTGGACCTTCCTTTCTCGCTTTGTCTTATGCTGTACCCCACAGAAACTCAATCATTACGATGCAAATGGCAAAACACATCACTTGGCGCGGCGCGGAGGTCAAAGGTGAAAGGTGAAGTGGCGTTCCCCTATAGGATAGTTGATGCACTGGTGGTGCCCCTTGCGGACAGGTCACGAACTAATGTTGTCCAAATGTGGGCGTCATATTAAACAAAAATGTGGTTAGGGGTCATGTAGCGTCCCCTAGCGAATAGTTGGTGCACTACAAACTAGGTCAAATAACAAGTGGGGCCATCTGACGGATATGCCTTCAGCTAACACCCCAACAATACGTGTCTTATTTTTAAACTAAATTTTTAAATAGTCAAGAGGCGATCCTGGCGAGTGTTTTGATTGGCTGTTGCAGAGGAAGGGAAAAAGGTCAAAGTTAAAATGTTAACGTTAAGGTAAATTATCATCATCACGTTCTGCGCGTAGGCCACTTGGGTCACTTTCTTCACGTTCCTCATGTAGGTCATCTACACATCATTGCGCATGCGCAGTGTTATTGTTTTCTTTCTATCTTATATAACAGTGGGCTAATGCAACTGGAGCAAAGGAAGGTAGAAGTTTATAAGTTACTGTGTCTGTTTCAAACTACCAAACAGGTCTGAACGCAGCGCCCTATGCAGTGCCCGCTCTCCTGGTAGTTAGGTTGTCAACTATAAATATACATTCAATAAAGCGACAATTTCTATCTTCCGGAAAATGATCACACCGTTACGTCATTGCGCCATGTTGTAATTGTATCTCTACCGAGAAAACTTTGATTTCTTTCCCACGTATGAGACTAACATACTTAAATATCTAGTTTGGTGATATACCTGATCCTCCATGTCCAGTGCGGGTGCAACATGGCGCATGTCTATCTATCGAAGCTTGCTGTCCCGGCCACGGCAGTCAGGTGCTGTCTGTTCTCATCGAGGGACGCTGGCTCAATCAGAATCAGTTACAGTGCGTCAGTGGACGACGTTGTAGGATAGCGACTGGTTGGTACTCTACGCTACGGCACGTCATCGCGTCAGCTGAAGGTGTAGGAGATATATCGACCATCCTCCCTCCGACTGTGCCACGAGCAAGGGCACCGCTACTGTAAGTAGACCTGTCGCCAGTTCAACTATAGGTTGCTAGGCAACTAGCAGTAAATAACAAACACTGTATTACATTACATTACATTACATTACATTACATTACATTACATTACATTACATTACATTACATTACATTACATTACATACGTAGTGTCCCTAGCTTGACAAGTCTGGACACGTCCAGTACGTAGGTCACATAGGTCTTCCACCAATACAAAATTGTAGTTAACGCGTCGCTACCATGTCCACTATGTAGGGCACATAGATCACGTTCTCCACGTATGGAACTAACATATGTCGCGCGTGCGTGTGCATGTGCGCGTTCGTATGCGCCTGCGTGTCCATGTCCGTGTGTGTCCGCGTGTGTCCGTATGTGTTCGCGTGTGTCTGCGTGTGACCGCGTGTGTCCGGGTGTCGGCGTCTGTCCGTATGTGTCCGCGTGTGACCGCGTGTGTCTGCATGTGACCTCGTGTGTCCCTGTGTGTCCGTGTGTTATCCCATGTGGCCGTGTGTGTCCGCCTGTGACCGTGTGTGTCCGTTTGTCTCCGCGTAAGGTTAGACACACTTCGACCATAGCCATAATGTAATTTTACTGTTTTGAGGCGATAACCTTGTTAAGTATTTTACTAAGACAAAACGGTCCTTTCGTATCGTTTACCATTTCAACGAGATGAATACAGCTGTCTTTTCACAAGTGTTATCAAGTTAGTATGGTAACTTCGTATCTTTTTTTAGTTTTTCACTTCGGAAAACTTATAACGTTGTTTATGTTTATGACATGATTGTAGCACATTCTCAATTTTCTTTCGTTTCGACCTGACATCCTTTTCACATTATCGTATTTTACAAAGTTTTACTAAGTCAGCAAGGTAATCAGGCGCTTCCTACCACGTTCAAACCACAACTTCAGTAAAAATGGGCTCCGACTAAGACCATAACATAATTTCTGGTAAAATGGCGACAACTTTGTCAAGTTTTTGTCTTGTGACGTCACTTCTTTAAAAACTGTCATCTTGGTAATTTCATTACATTCTCTGGAAAAACTTTGGCAGTTTCTATCATAAACCGAGAACAATCTAGAAAAAAATATTGGGTTGTGACGTCACTTCTTTAATTTTTTTACCATCTAGCGGCTAACTCTGACTTTATGTTAATCTACCTAAAAATTGTCTAGATCTTTTTAGAATTTATTAGGAAAAAGATGTATGTCGTAAGAAAAAACTACCAAGGTTCTCCTGTTATGGTAGAAAGTGCCAACATTTCCCCACAGAATGTTATAAAATGACCAAAAGGATGTGAGGTCGAAACGAAATAATATTGAGATTTTGCTACAAGCATGTCATAAACATAAAACGTTATAGGTTTTCCGATGTGAAAAAGTAAAACATACGAAGTTACCACACTAACTTTGTAATACTGTATTTATCTCGTTGAAATGGTAAACGATACGAAAGGACAGTGTTGTCTTAGTAAAATACGAAAACTTGACAAAGTTATCGCCTCAAAACACTAAAATTAGATTATGGCTGTGGTCGAAATGTGTCTAACACTTCGCGGACACAAGCGGACACACGTCGACACATAGGGGACACACGGGGTCACACGCGGACATATTCGGTCACACGCAGTCACACGCGAACACATACGGACACATACCGACACACACGCGCGCGAACACATAACGGACACACAGAAACACAGGCGGATACAAACGCTTGCGCACCCACGACATATGCTAGTTCCATGCGTGGAGAACATGGTCTAAGTGACCTACATACTGGACATGGTAGCGACGCGTGAACTACAGTTTTGTACTGGTGGAAGACTTATGTTACCTACATACTGGACATGGTAGCGACGCATGAACTATACTTTTGTATTGGTGGAATACCTATGTGACCTACACACTGGACACGTAGTGACACCACCATATGAATAAACGTGTCCAGACTTGTCAAGCTAGGGACACTACGTCACAGATACAGTGTATTACATTGTTTTTATTTACTGCTGTTTGCCAAGCAACCTATAGTTGAACCGGTGTGGGGTCTACTTACAGTAGCACTGTCCTTGCACGTTACACGTTCGAAGGGAGGAAGGTCGACGGTTACACATGGACACACACGTACACATACGGACATATGCGGGCACACGAACACGCACATGCTCGCTCATGCGCACGAACGACATATGTAAGTCCCATACTTGGAGAACGTGACCGATGTGACCTACATACTGGACATGGTAGCGACGCGTGAACTGCAATTTTGTATTGGTGGAAGACATATGTGACCTACATACTGGACATGGAAGCGACGCGTGAACTATAATGTTGTATTGGTGGAAGACCTATGTGATCTACATACTGGACATGAAGTGATACCACCATATGAATAAACGTGTCCAGACTTGTCTGGCTAGGAACACTACATCACATATACAATGTGTTACATTGTTTTTTATTGACTGCTGGTTGCCTAGCAACCTATAGTTGAACTTGCGACAGGTCTACTTACAGTAGCGGTGCCATTACACGTCACGAGGAAGGTCGAGGGATAATATATCATACACATTCAGCTAACGCGATGACTTGCCGTACCGTGGTGTACCAACCACTCACAATCCTACAACGTCTTCCTCGATGAGAACAGACAACAACCGACTGCCAGGGCAGCAAGCTTCGGTAGATAGACAAGCACCGTTTTGCACCTGCATTGGACATGGAGGACCGGGTATGTCAGTCGCTTACGAGGGAAAGAAACCAACGTTTTTTCGGAAGAGATACAAATTATGACATGGTGCAATGACCTAATGAACTACTGATGGTTGCCTAGCAAGCAACGTACAGTTAAAACGGCGACATGTTTACTTACATTAACGGCGACCTTGCACGTCGCAGAGTCGGAGGGAGGAAGGTTTCCGGTTACACACCGATACATACGGACACACACGCACACGAACGCGCATGTACACGTACGCGCGCGCATGAAGTATGTAAGTTCCATACGTGGAAAACGTGACCTATGTGACCTGCATACTGGACATGGTAGTTACGCGTGAACTACAATGTTGTATTAGGGGAAGAGCTATGTGACCTACATACAATGTATTACATTGTTTTTTTATTGACTGCGTATCAACCTACAGTTGAACCGGCGACAGGACTACTTACAGTAGCGGTGCCCTTGCACGTCGCACAGTCGGAGGGAGGAAGGGCGACGGTTAATACATCCTACACCTTCAGCTGATGCAATGACTTGCAATAGCGTAGTGTACAAACCACTCGCAATCCTACAACGTCGTCGATTGATGCATTGCAACTGATTCGGACTGAGCCAGCGTCCATCGATGAGAACAGATAACACCCGACTGCCCTGGCCGGGACAGCAAGCTTCGATAGATAGACATGCGCCGTGTTGCACCCGCACTGGGCGTGGAGGATCAGGTATCTAGACCAAATTAGATATTTAGTTATGTTAGTCGCATACGTGGGAAAGAAACCAAAGTTTTCTCGGTAGATATACAAATTATAATATGGCGCATTGATCTAACGATATGATCGTTTTGCGGAAGACAGAAATTGTCATATTATTGAACGTATGTTTATAGTTGACAACCTAACTACCAGGAGAGCGGGCACTGCATAGGGCGCTGCGTTCAGACCTGTTTGGTATAGTTTAAAAAAAGACACAATAACTTATAACCTACCTTCCTCCGCTCCAGTTGCATTAGCCCACGGTTATAATATATGACAGAAAGAAAACAATAACATTGCGCTTGCGCTATAATGTGTAGATGACGTACATGAGGAACGTGCAGAAAGTAACCCAAGTGGCCTACGTGCAGAACGTGATGATGATAATTGACCTTAAAGGTTGACCTTTGATCTGTGACCTACTACCCTTCCTCCGCAACAGCCAATCAAAACCCATCTTCACTCGCAACAGCCAATCAAAACGCTCTCCAGGATCGCCTCTTGACTATTTTAAAAAGTACTTTAAAATAAGACATGCATTTCGGGGGTATTAGCTGAAGACATCCGTCATATGGCTCCACTTGTTCTTTGACCTAGTATGTAGTTCACCACCTATCCGCTAGGGGACGCTACGTGACCCATAAACCCAGTTAACCCAATTTTATATATAAGACGCACGAATTTGGACAGTATTAGTTCGTGACCTGTCCGCAAGGGGCACCACAAGTTCATCGACTCTCCGCTAGGGGTGCCATTGACCTTTGACTTCCTCCTCCACGCCAAGCATGCGTTGATCTGTACCTACTATACTACGAACACTAACAACGTGCACAACTTAACCTCATAGAAGGGACATTGTTTTCTGAATATGGCAATGTTGAATGAGGAATTCCTCAGGATACAATCTTAGCATCGTTATTGTTTTTATTGCATATAAAATATATATCCTTGAATGTGACGTCAAATGTCCGTCTGTTTGTTGATTATTTTCTGTCGCACACACCTGAACCAGCTAGCTTTTCAAACCGATTAAAACTCTCGATAATTTGATAAATATTAATTATTATCCGCATTTTCGAAGATATTGTCACTTTCGAGTGCCGAATTGCTGGATACCGTTGCACATTATGGAAACCATATTACAAAAAAGACCAACCATTTTGTAAAAGACGATTACTCTTAAATTAGTACGTAACAAATATGGGAAAACAGCTCGTTATCTGGCTTTCCTAAAAAAAACATTTTACTGTATATAAGCACGTCAACAAGCTAAACTATTGAACAAAATGTTTTAAACTATTTGTAGACGGTGTATTTTGTCGTGATGGTAATAGCGGTGCTCGTGGAAGCCAGCTATGCAGGTACGTATATATGTATTAATCTTACTTATAACTGTAATAGTGGATGGCAGTAATAACATGTTTATGTAATATGTTTATGAAGATGCTTGTGGACAACATCTACGGCGGTGCTGACGCGCTGTCCTTGACCAAACGTTTAGCATAACACTGGTCCGCGCATAGTAGCAACAGTCTAGTTCATTGTCATTTGTACATACACAAATAAAGCCATGCCCGGCTTTGGCCAGCAAATAACAAAAATCGCAGGCCAATACATTTGCTTATCACATACTCCTGGTTTAGTTTCGCCCCTACCAGTATGTTTCTGAATATTCTTATTGTACTGCTTTTCTCATTTACGGCCAGCGTAACTGAGAAAACTATACAAATATTCATAACAGTCATACACAGCACTATTAAATTGTAATATATATATATATATATATATATATATATATATATATATATATATATATATAAATTGTTTGTATTTAATATTAATAAAACAAATGCATATCTCATAATTTCACGTATGTTTGCGTGTCATGCTTTACGCATGCGCAGTGCAGTAGTTTAGGCGATTATATAAAATGACCATGTATTCGATACCAGCATCGATCTTGATTATGGTCACCCCGTCGACAGATTTTACGCCGCCCTCACATTATTATCCATTTAGTATTACTAAATCCTTTTTGTACCACCACTAAACTTTCCATTAAATATTGTTATCTTTTATGGAAGTGAATCCACATGTTTGAATGTATCGATTAAATATAAGACTCCTTTAGCATGAAATTTATTCAATTTGTAAAAAGTGTTGCTGAATTTCATTCCTTAAATCATGTTTGCACAAATGTAATGTAATATAAATGTTCTTGTTATTAGGCATTGGCGATCGTAGCCCTTCAAACCGCATGATAATCGTATTTGTTAGTTATATATGGTGGAATCATATTTGACAAATTACATGAGATATGTCTCACAGGATAACGTTATTAAAATGTCGCTATCATATAACATATTACACAATTACAGTTATGTGTGTCAAATAAGAACGAGGTAAAATAATTGTTGAAACATTTATTTTAATCACGTAACATTAGCGTGTCATAATTTGTGAAGCCCCTGATGGTGATGTAAACAGGATACGTTTTGAGCCACTTTTCATGTTAGACGAAACACGATTACGATCTTGGACTGCGATATTACTCCCAATCACCACATCAGTGTTGTGTTTGAGACCGACGTGTATTCCAAGCAACATGTTTGCCGAACCGCGTATATTCACGTGCGGAATATTGCTTCCTTACGGTATGGACTAAGCAATATAGCGGCAGTTAAATCAACACTCACTGTGGATTTCGAGGTTCGACTATGGGAACTCGCTATTGTTCGGTATCTGTGTTGTGCTCATATCTCAGTGACATACGGTGCAGAATGTAACGACTAGATTGGTAGCATTCTGCAACTGACGTCAACATATTATCCCCGTGCGTAAGAAACCCCACTGGCTCTCTGTGAAATATCCAATTATCATTTAAAAAAGAATTACTGCCGCTATTTGTACCGCACCTCAAGCTATTGCCTTCTTGTTTGACATAAATCGACCAGTGCTTGCGTTACTTTCCGCGAATAATACCAATGTTATAATGATTTAGTTTAGTTATTATTATGTACTTATGCTTATAATATGTACGCTCGCATTTGTGCAAAGTGTTAGGCAATGTCTACTATTCAGCCAGTTTTATAATATATTTTATGTATATATATACAATGACCAGTCTGATTTATTGCATCTGAATTCATCTTGTGTGGAGCGCGTGACCAATATATATATAAAATATATGTCCGGATAGACAATAGGACAATAAGAAACCCAACCTTGATATTGATTGATCTTTCGATGACTATAATCAATAAGTTTCATTTAGAGGATGCTTGGGTGATAAGTGGTGCTGACGCCGTTGGCTTTGTTGTCATTACTGATGTTGTAGATATGCCAGAGTGTACTGTATCTAGAAAGGGCACCGAGTACAGAGGATTAAAAAACATCACACAAGAACATGAGACATGCCAATCGTGGACATCGCAAACGGTTAGTTTAGCTTACAAACATGGTCAAAGGTTTATTGTATGATTTCACTTACTTTGGAGCATGAATTTGTCGATGAGTACGATGAGTAAATCATACAATAAACCATTCTAGGAGCCATGAACAATCTACTCAGTATGGGCACATATATTTGTAATTGTGAATATGACTATTACAAAATCATAACCATTATATAAAATGTATGAAGTATTACATCAATAAGAAACAAAACGAAATATAAGAATATACCACGATAGTGCATAATGTGATTTAAAAATACCAATAATTAAAACGGAAAACAGTACGACGGATGAGAAGTACGTGTGCAATTGTGCAACGTCAATGACTAATGCAGCGATGTGTGATGCAATAGAACAATTGTGACCCAATGTTTAATAAATCCAAGCCCACTTTGTTGAAGCGATCCATTTCTAACAGCAGGAACCCCTTAGTAATAAACACATGAGCCTCTTTAAAAGAATTGTGTTGAGTACTTTTGGAGGCGTTTGCTTTTTATTCTACTCCATATCACAAAGCTATATATTACGAATTAAATAACATGTTTCCACAATATGTGGAAACGAATACACACATTATGAATTCGTAATATGTGTGTGTGTGTGTGTGTGTGTGTGTGCGTGCGTGCGTGCGTGCGTGCGTGCGTGCGTGCGTGCGTGCGTGCGTGTGACGCGGCACGCCAAAACCAGGCGCTTGTCGCAGATCCGCGATTGGCGCCAGGGCGTAATTAGTCGGCATGCCCTGAACATGTCGAAAGTGGGTTCTTGGCGGAATCAATCAGCAAAATCACCAATCTTTCAATATGTCCATAACATATACCATGAAACAGTGTTGAAAGGGGTATTAGTGAGCATATTAATGCATTTTAGCGCACTATCCTTCTCCCAAATAATTACTGAAGGGACACATTTCCTACTTCCTGCGAGACAAACGTAGCCATACGTTTTAGCTGCCAAATGACATAAAAAGGAATAAAATCCGTTGAGAACTATTATTTTTTATGATTTTTTCAACATCGAGATAGGCCATTTTAGGCCCCCCGATCGCTGCTACATTCGCCTCCGGAGCAAACCCGCGGCGCGAGCGGTGAAATGTTGCGTTGACAAATGGTCGATTTTTCAGACCAAAAAGCATCCGAAGTCATTCTAACTATTTCAACTTGTATAATACTGTGAGTTGTTTTGTCGAAACATAGATGCGGTAATTTTAGATAATCCGAAGTAAAAAATTGAAACGAGAAAGTTCTTCGACATGAACGTTCGCCATCTTGTTTACTTCTGCTCCGGCGGGAAGATGACGCTGTATTTGAAAGCTTCGTTCTGATTCGCTTTACCAGCCCTACCCACATGTTTATTTACCTCAGATTAGGAAAGAACAGAGCTCTCTATTGGTGCCACGTATGCGGGAATCGGACCTTTTAGAATGGATGTGTAAATTCGTTACGGAAGGCGTGGTAAACCACCCACATGTGGGCATCATATTTGTCACACGGTTTATCCGTGTAGCTAGCTGTCATTCAATCTGCTCATGAATAAATATACACCATTTTGAAAAATCTGTCAGCTATCCGAAGACACCAAATGTGCGCGGGTCGGTTACTGATTATGCAAACTAAAAAAATGTTATGCAGGAAGGTGTCTCGGGCCAATTAATCTGCCCTGAGCGGTCGCAGGGTTAATATTTAATATTTCGTAATTATACTTTCACATAGTATGTGTATACAAAAAAAATTATATACCACCTCTAGGTCTATGCAAAATGTCAGGACAATTGGAGCATTATAAATGTGTGGTTGCTATGGTAATGTTCCACGATATTACTTTTTACGACCGATCACGTTAAGAGCTCACACACACACACACACACACACACACACACACACACACACACACACACACACACACACACACACACACACACACACACACACACACACACACACACACACACACACACACACACACACACACACACACACACACACACACACACACACACACACACACACACACACACACACACACACACACACACACACACACACACACACACACACATTTAATAGTGTATCGTGTTTAATCTTTCTAAAAGTGTGTTTTTCGTTTCTCCACAGCCCCATAAGAACATTTACTGTAAGCCGTTGGGGAGACAAAATTACTGCACCAATTTTAAACATTCCCGGTGCGCAAAGAAGCGGCCTTGGTGCTATACGATGAACCCAGAAAAAGAATGGAGCTACTGCAATATTCCCCAGTGTCGTGAGTAGTCTATACATACATTGCTTACGGTGTATCCTTATTCACATATTCAGTAAGTGGAACACATGAGACAAAGCGTATTGTGAAGATGCAAAAGAGGCTGGCGATTATGCACACTTCATTTTACCGATACCGATTTTACCATTTCTCTCTTTTGCAATTAAGATTTCCCTCAAAATAAGTATTATAGTTTCTGAGATTAAATCAACTCACACCACAATGATGATTGATATTAATCAGGCACGTCTTGTGTGATTTATGTCTTATCACATTTGAGTAGTTGAATTTGATATAATTAATTTATCTCATAATAAAGAAATTGTTGACAATTAGCTAGTTAATCAAAAGAAGTATTTTCTGTAACGACATTTTATGTAATGTG
>JAODUO010000343.1:337500-357500 GCA_025642075.2 Ridgeia piscesae
GCCAAACGGCTTCCTTGTCCACCTGCCATGAAGATGGCAGTCTTGTTAAATCTTGTTAACTATTTTATACGCAATGATCGGGTAGTTATAGTATAATTATAGTGGAATTTGTAAGTGCTGTAACTTGCGGAACTGTTACGTTGTTCACTTGTTTCGACCGAGGCTGGCCGGTGTGCGAAAATCAAAACCTAAAACGAGTTTATCAACGGTATGCTCTTCTCAGTGTAGAGGTACTAAAATTAACAGTGGCGACATCGCAGCTATCCCATATATGGGCATGGCTTTGCATTCGCCATCTTGACATGTAGATAAAAACACGTGCTTTTATTGAGATATAAGTATCTGTACAAATCAATGTTGGAGTACGTGCATAATATGTAGGTACTGAAACAATTACAATATTTAGTTTGCGTGCTACGGCCTAGGCTAGACATAGTCATATGCCCATAGACATAGACCCATAGTCTATAACTATGTATAGTCGACATAATTCGTGATTTGGCAAAATGTAATACAATTGAAATCACTCAGCTGAATGTTAATGCTATAATGAGTATCTAGAAATAACTATATAATACCACATGTTATTGTTGTATATTTTCAACTTTAATTGGGTTATTATTACAATACTTTTACCATGTGCTCATGCATTTTTACACCAACTTTGAAAACATCAACTGAAGTGTCATGCCGGCATTAACCGCCGCTGAAAGAAATCACTATTCCTATCGATGTGTTGTGGTGTTGTATTCACCGTTATCTGATTCAGGTGTGGCAACCATCGAGCATAATCTTATATTACGTATAAGTAATAATTTGCAAATTAAAAAATATGAATGTTCTGGGAAATTAGTTTGATATTTCAATGATATGGATGTGGGCATGAGAAAATAACATGAATTATTACAAAAATAAAACAAAATCCTTTTGAAATAAGCATCAGGGCTGTATTTTGAGTATTCATTAAAAGTTACACAAGTCAGCTAACTTGGGGCTACTAGGCAATTTTTTAGCAGAAAGATCATCATGATCAATATATACATTTTACTTATTAACCAGTGTCTCAGAAACCCAAATCTTCGTTAGATGAACATAGAAATGTGTTAACAACCACCTACTGAGAAACGAATAATATATATATATATATATATATATATATATATATATATATATATATATATAAGTTTTGCTACATTGTGGGACAAACCTATTGCTGTTTTAATAAAAAGGGAGTAATATACATTTCAAACGTAATATTAAATTTGTCTCAATGTTTATGCAGAAACATTTGTAGAGTACCAAGAAAGTACCTTTTATGTAGCTTAGCACTATCCAAATTATACAGTTTCTAAGTAGTAGTAAAGATCCAAGTTAACAAATCTGGATACGATAGGATAATTGATATAATAATCAAAACGCATACATTAATCAATGCATATATCATAGCCAAACAAGTAACATTGAAATGTGAAAAATATTTATAAACTTAACCCAACTTTTCAAAAGGGATGAATTTCGATATACTTATGCAAAGTTCATTATTATAATAATTGTATAATATATTAATTTTATATAATTTTCAAAGGACTATTGTTGATGCAATAGTGTTTGAAGTTTGGAGTTCATTTCCCATATGTTTGTAATGGTTGAACCTTGGCATTCATAACCATAATGCTCAAAATGGTCCACTGCCTGGATGACCTGTTCAGTTGAACATCTCATTGCTTCAACACATTAACTATTCTTGAGAAACAATATATATTTTCACCTTGCTCTCATGCAGTAGCTGTGTAAATATTATCTATATATTATCTAAATGCACCTAACGGTACAGTAATATACCAGGTATGTGAGGCTTATTTGATAAACTAATTTATTTATCAAACTAACTAGGCGACTTGCATTACAAACTGTCTGCTATTTATATTGATGAAGTAGCCACAGTATTTCTTTACAAAGGAAATGCCAGATTTATATTTCAAATACCATTTGAAAAAACCACCAGATATCCATACCAAGCCGTGTGGCAAATGCACCACTGAATATAACAAAATTATGGTAACGTCATTGTTAATCCCTTCAGCAAGCATATCAAGCCATTTTGCCATGCGCTCATTGCTACATCATCACAAATTCGATCATAAAAATTGACAGAGACAGAACTGTTGTAAACATATATAATTTACGTTGTCGAAAGACAATTGTCTAACATTTTGGTATCACCATTATAACATTTGGTATCATCATTATAAAATTAAAGGGCAAAAAAGGCAACGGTTTCGTATCATACACTTAATAGAGTTTCTACAAACTAACAATTTCCACATATATTCAATTTTTTAACGTCAGCGGTTTACTCAGAATGTGACCTTAAAGTCTAAAAATCTAACGAAATCCATGATGGCCTAGACACCACCATCTTAACCGGTGACGTATTCGTTTGGCTTGGCCTGGCCGCCAATAAGCGCGCGACATTCTAGGTCTCTGCTGAGGCCGGTCAGCTTCCTGCGACGTCAGTACGCTTGCCTACGGCACAACAACATCGAGTCTTCGTTTAGTTGGCGTGACATGTAGCAGCTGCTTAGACCTAAATCTGTGGTCAACAAGTAATTATGAAGTAGACATACATCACCAGTGGATGGAACAAGATCCAACAAAACGTCGCCGACCGTCGTCTTCTTAAACCCGGGGCAGGGCTGACAATATTTAGCCATGGATGGACCGAAAAGCTAAACCGTCGAAGCAACGCATAATCAAGCTGGCCGAGACATCAATGATCAGATCGCAAGAAGGTTAGTATGATGTACTATTTTTTCTGTGTATTTAATTGTGTTTTTTGCAGACGTCAAGCACACGTAACGTTTTTGTGCTGTTAAAAGTAGTGTTGACCGCCGTAGACCGGCTATCGATTGATGATGGCTCGGTCATCGATGTGTTGACGAAGCCCGATGCCGATGGCGATGTCCATCGATGACAGCTAATCTGTTTCTATGGTATCACGTCCACATGTGTAAAGACTAAGATATACTTGAACCAAGCTAGGACAATAGCAACATTTATATCACCGCATAATTTAGTACAATGCAGAATTAATAATTTAGCCTTTAGAAGAAACTTGAATAACTGAACTTGAGCACGACACGTCTCATGGGTGATAATATGTCATCGGCGGAGGGACCGTGGCCTTGGATTGTCGTTGGCACTTCGTAAATTCAGTAACCGCTCATAGTGACATAGACATTTATTTCCATCGATGTAAATGTAGACTATGTCAGAGTAAGGTGACATTGATTAATACAGCTAGTAAAAATTATGATCAGTGTGTTCAGATATATGCTAAAAAAACAATGAAAATGTTATGATGCTGAAAACTATAAATTCAGTCAGTATTTATTTAAACATTAAGTTTTTACAAAGTTTTGTTAGTTGCATTTTTCTGTTAGTTTCCAATTATGAGATACACATCTGACTATATTTATCATAATTTTATCAAGTTTCTGCATGCACTTTGACACCCCACTTTCAAAATTAGTTTCACCTTCGAGTAGCAGTATTTATGACTGTTTAATGGCTGGTGGAATTCAATGATTGTTTGAAATCCATGGACAGTTAGTTGCTGCATGCATGTTTTAAACTAAATCTTCATTTAAACTACTCATTTTATCTGCAACAAGTTTATTTTGATGTTTTATTAGCTTTTTAGATGTGACGTCCGTATCCACTGGTTAAAGATCTATTGTCACCTGTAAGTGATAATTGAAAAAAGATATGTTTTATTTTAGATAATTATAGAGTGAAAATTCATACACTTGATTGATATTGTCTGCTGCATTCTCACAATATGGCTGTGTTTCTCACTTTCTACTAATCTCATATGAATAACCAGAGGAAATGCCAATTAGGTGATGATGCAATGAATTATTTCACGTTCCTTTGTTGTTGGTTACAGGAAACAGTGATTGTCACTCCTGTATCACATTGTGGCATCCACACGCATGTGCATAGCTGCAATTGTTGAGGAAGAAGATACGACAATGTGTCTGGAGCAAAGTTCAGCAGCATTCAATGCTCTGCCTGAAGTCAGTCATCACAGCACGGCACTTTCTGGGAGCCATTCCCTAGCTCACTAAATTCTGTCATACTGGACAGGTGGAGGTCTATCAGAGTTACCTGCCCCAAGAGACAGCACTTCTATGAAGGTATGACAGCAGTCGTAACTACAAGGGGACTTTTGCGATAAGTTGCATTTGAATCCTTGCTTGTACAGTTCTCTTCACATTGCACCAAGCTGTATAAAGTAGCACATAGTAATTGCAGTATTGCTTCATATTTCTAAGATAATATAGGTATGGCATTTGAATGAACTCCTAGTAACTGTGTCATGGAAGGAAAAAACACAGCTGTAAACACTTATGAATACAGCTACTTGTGTAATTAATAACTTCTCGGTTTTTGATAAAATAAAATAAATAACACGTCATTATCACTGAATGTATTAAAATATAATATAAAAATACACAAAAATACAGTCACTGTATATACATGATACAAAGTGAAACAGTAAGATTAGAACAACAAGTGATAATTGGGAGTGGAATGTGATAGTGGAATTCCTGGTCAATGTGTTGTTATTTAACTAATGGTTACTAATTTGGCTAATGTTTGGTTACTAAAACAATGACTTCTTACATGATTATCAAATGAAATTACAAAAAATTAGTACATGTTTATAATCATGTAGAAAAAGTTTCAAAGTTGTCTAAATACTAATCAGTTAATGCAAGCACTATATTCATTGTAGGAATGAAATCACGATTGATGTTATCTGCTGTTGCGGGGAATTATCGGCCACGTCTTGTCCCATGCATCCCTGTTAACACAGATGTCATCTTCGAGAAACAATGATTAAACTGGAGGTTGCGCAACAGAACACAAGTCCGACATAACCGTCTACCCATGCTGATGAGCCACATAATCCATGTGGTGATGGGAAAAGTTACACTGCCACTAATCACTGTACCAACAGGGGTTGCTTGATCGGGGCAAATGTGCCAAAACCGAGTAAGGAAGATATGCGGGCTGCATGGCTCAATCGTTTTGTACATTAGTCAAGTCTTCGAGAGCAAAGTGATATCCCTCGTGCTGCTCTCCAAGCGAAGACAGGGAACTTTGTCCTGATTAGGTGGCTGATGCATGCTGGCAGTACTCGATGAACACTCCGGCCCAACTTGCTGTGAACCCACCAGTAAACATGAGCAACCTGAAATAAACGTGTTCAGATAAATATACATATGACATTGTAAATAAGATGTAAATTAATCAATGATCCTTTTAACTTAAAATATATCATTAAAGACATGTGGTGCTTTTTAAGAAAATAAATTGTGGCAGTATTATAGCATATTGCATCTAATGTTGACAATATGCACTTTTAAATTGCTGTGTGGCATTAGAAACCATTGAGGGTCTATTTCTATAATTTGGAATAAAATGAATTAGGGTATTGCTAGTAAGCTCAAGAAATGTTTATTAATTTGATTGAACCATTCTGAAAGCTGTCAAACATAAACATCTTGTCTAAAACCTCTAATGACAATTCCAGTCCCTGCATTCACAATTGGGGTTGTCATCTCATAATGGATAACCAGAGAAAATGTCAATTAGATTATTATTGTGAAAAGACTAGGCACTATAATTTACTCTATGATCCATTCTATACTTTGGGCAGTAGTAGGAACTATGCACTATGTTCACAAATATACCTGCCATTTTCACTACATAAAAATTATAATGGTTCCATGTGTTGTATCTATAAGTAATGATAACTATTTTGTTTTTATTTATAGTGCTACTTTGTTTGATGTTGTATTGTTGCTTCTTATTTGATTCATTAACGTTTATTGCAACACAATTATATAAAATGTATGCACAGTGTACTTACTTGTGTGTTGATGGATCTAGTTGCCAGTTATCTATCTGTATATGGTTCAGTGCAACCAATACATTCCGAAGCACCAGTTTCTCGAAGCAGAGAATTTCAAATCCGACTTTTCGTAATACACAGCAGTCCATCTGTAATAAAAAATCGAACATTAAGAAATGTTTTATATGAATCATTGCAAACATGGATTATTATTCTGAATGAACATAATTTCACAAAGCATGAATTCTGACACATTTCCTGTATTCATCTCGTCACTAATATCTCTGGGTTCTTTGAAACAAACTCATTATCTATGTTTATATATGAATCCATAAGACACATGCAAAATGATGAGAAGATAACCCTGCAGTTTATGTTCAAATAAAATAATCGTAACTGCCTGCCATTGCTGTGTAGGCGGTGCATTTAGATCATGATATATGAATCAATATAGCTGCTATTATTACAAATGTGATGGGTGTCCACACCTGGGGGATGCAAAAAACAGCAAGGTATTGACTATTCATTTGTATGGATTTTTTTCCACAATAGACACACCTGCACAATTGTGGGACCTGATTCATTTAATTTCATTGGAACTATTCAATAAAATTTATGTTAAATGATAAACCCCACCAAGTCTTAACAAATGTGTTATTACCATAAAACGTAATAAGTGACACATACTTAGTCTAATAGTTGAATGCGGCAAGCCTGAGGTCACTGAGGTGACCCGGCTGGCCCAAGCTAAGCGATCATATTTCGCTTGTCATAATAATACGATCATTACGCAGTCCGGACCTCAGGATAATAATATTTAAGCAATAACAATAATAGACAACTTAATATTTACCTTCATCAATATGCTCCGTGCGTTGCCGAGTTGCAGCCATTTCATGACTGCAGACAAACTTGTCACCGCATCAACAAATTGGTTCGGCACCGCCACCAGTTGACACCGTCTCTGCTAGTTTAGTTTTTGTACGTTCAGCTTCCCGTGTGTCTTTCTTTTCGTAGTCACTCGCCTCTAGTGTATCTTCCAATACGTGCCTTTGTCTTTGCCGCTGGAATCTATATCCAGATACTCCTGCATCCGTTAAATGATCCGATTTAGATAATCCATAACAAACACGCCATTTTTATTTTTCTCTGCGCACAGCGCCTCCAGACGGATTTATGAATAACTAATCTTTGGAGAAGCCTCAGCGTACTGACGTCATTCTTCGTCGACAATGGCGTAGCTCATAGTATTTCGATGGCTGGGTGTTCAAAAATATTTTTCAGGTAAACGGCTGGCGTAAAAAAATTGAGTATATGTGGAAATTGTTACTTTATATTAACTCTATTAGGTGTACGCCACGAAACCGTTGCCTTTTTTTGCCCTTTAACAAATACTCCTCAAAACTGTGTGACGTTTATATTGTTGTATGTACGTTGTTGTTTTCTTTTGCAATACGCATTCAAAGATCGGCGGCGAGTTGGTTTGCGTTCGACCGCCGAAGGGGTTCGTCTGTTTTACTCGATAGGAAAATGTCCATATTGTTTAATGTGCAACATAACGGTATTCAGTTTTATAAATTGAATGAAGCCTATTACACGCAAACCACATGGCATAACTGATCGTGCTTTGATAGCTGTTGATAATTAAGAATTTACGTGATTGTTTATATGTTCACTGTATCAATATGCAATCACGCGTGGTACTTGATCAATATTATACACGTATGAGCGAGAAAGACGAATGTTCTAAGTAGCATCATAACAATTGCAAAAATAAATACAATCCATCTCTTTGACAATATGCATTTACAAAATGTCTCATCTGTATCTATTCAGAAACATTCACGTATTGTGAACAACTTTATACGTGTGAACAAGTGTTTTTGTTCTCTCGCAATGCAGCGAAAATATGTCTCAGCAACCCTTGCATGCACGGAGGCTCTTGCAAACTGCTTGGCCCTTTGGGCTACCGAAATATGTACGAGTGCAAATGCAAAACGAACGCATTTGGCAAATATTGCGAAAGTAAGTTGCTACACACACATATACATACACTCACGTATATATTAATGTTTACATAACGGTACAGTAGAACGTAATTTAACCAATGGAATTCACTAACAATCATACAAAAGCCGGTCTGTACCACCGTAAACGTTGTGAAGACGTTGCACCTAAACATTGTGACATGCTTATGGCTAAGGGTATGTCGTAAATGTTAGTACACATAAAACAACAATTGTCATTCCAGAATACGAAAAGTCAACAATGCCCATTGTCTGTAAAAATATTAGATTAACAACATCTCACACATTTCACTACGTAGTCTGTAGGCAGTGTAATATATGCAGTTTTGAAGGTAAAATGTTGATCTTATTTTCGAAATGCTTGGCACCAACAGCAGCCGTAGTGGTATAGCCGGGTAGATAGATGTTGATGCAAACCGGATCGCACTAACACACCAAAAACAATGATTACAACGGGGAACCCAATGTGAGTCTGGATAATCAGAAATGTTAAGTCCATGCGTGTGCGGGTTCGGGGAAATTCAAACTACAAAAGAAGTTTGTTTATTTTCGAAGATCTCAATATTTACATTGTGGGCGTCGATACTATAGTACCCATTGGCTAATCCGCCATTGAACGGCAGCTTCGTTAATAGTATATAGTTTGGAAGCTCGGAGCAATAGTGGCGGAGACGGTGGTGGCACGGTGAGAAAACATGAAAAAACAGGTCGTATATTTTGTTTTCTTGAGCTTCCCAGGTTCTTAACGACCGCACATATAATGAGATGAGGCAGAATATACGCACATTGCGAAATCCAGTGCACGGCATTGCACTATCAACAAGAACGCATTCCAAATTAAGGCTATCACCAATGTCAGTGTACCGGTTGAAAAAAGTTAGTGACTATACACCGCTTTGACCACTGGTTATCTTTTCTTGGCTGCTGTTGTAAGGTAATTGTTGCCTGCATTCACCAGCCATCGTTTATCCATATAATCCATAAAACTTGAAATCGTAACTTATGTTGTGTGTTGCCTTTGTTCGTGTGAAACCATAATCTTCTTGAATATACATGCACGAACGTACGTTCGACGTGTCTTTCTGAAAGTAACTATTATGCCACCTGTGTATGTTCTTTCATTTAATTTCTGACAAAATACTAGATATCGATACTATTACTACCGCCAGATGGTGCCAACTATTTCAGGAGACGCTGGATAGCGCAAGAAAACAAAATGGACGTCCTGTTTTGTCCTATTTCTCAGCATGCCACCACCGCCACCGTTGCTATCGTTTCTTTACTGCAGACATGGTGCAAAACAAAAAGAAAAATAATCATACATACATCATGGCAACTGTTGACACGAAATATCAGAAACGTTCAGCTGATTGCAACTCGTATGCCTATGACAAACATTGCAAAAATAAATAAATACATTCATACATACATAAACACACATACACATATGATATATATATATATATATATATATATATATATATATATATCGTACTAATACATCGCAATTGGGAATGTGCTAATGACAGTCTCGAGTTGTTTTGAACTATTTGTTTTAGAATGTTTATAAACAATAACTCTTAACCGTCGTTTAAAAAATGCTGTGACTGTAAGGAAGTGGAGGTTTAGGGACCAACTGTTCAATCTAATCACGTCGCTTAATTCCAAATAATCGCATATAATCGCATGACATGTGATACGAATGGAACATCGTACAGAATAAATAGGTTGTGTGACTGCAAGATTGTGTTTATGACATCACTGATCGTTTATCGATTGATAATGTAGTCTGATAATGATAATGTAGTCTGATAATGATAATGTAGTATGCCATATGTGAGATGACGGCCTTCAAGTCTCTTTAGATATAAGTCGAGTTTCCTTTTCTAAATCAAATGTTTTGTAAACCAGTGACAATTGGTTGTGGTTGCAAAGTGTTAACTCTTTTAATACGTTGATTTATATTTTAACATCAACCGTTTCGTTGGGTGCTATATAGTCACAGACAACTGATTATTCAACTGATGAATTTGATCATTTTTCATGTATTCATTTTGAAATATATATATTATACGAATGTATTAAACATTATTATAATTTACATATTTATTATACAATATATGAGTTTTATTGTGTGTATATCCACATTTTCCCGATGTATTTGCATTTGATCATCGACACATATATAACCCTATTAGACTTTAACACTAATTTTCATATTTTAAATTATATAGAATTAATTCAGGTGATTCAATCGAATATTGAAAACATCATTTTGAACTTAAAGTAATGTCGGAATATGGACGGAATACAAAACATGAGAAGATAATATATGTTGAGAGTATCTAGCTCCGTCTATTGACAGCTATTCACAGTGTGCACTGGTTTTGTTTGTAGCGTGCGTCACAGGTTGGTTTGGCCTCGTCTGCGACAAGAAGTGTCATTGTAAAACTGTGACAGAGGATTGTCAGGCGACGAACGGTCAATGTAAGAGTGGTTGTAAACAACACTTCACAGGAGACACTTGTCAAGGTAACGCATTGTTGACTGGCTGATAGATCTATGTTCAGTTAGCGTTTTAATGGGAATACTTAATAATTCGGAAGCGGTTTCATGACAAAGTGCAATTTTGCCACACTAATATATATATATATATATATATATATATAATATATATATATATATATATATATATATAATATATATATATATATATATATATATGTATAGGTTTATTGGTTCCTAATGATAAAGTAGTTGTGTCAACAATGAAATGATGGTCTTCAAGTCTCTTGAGGTTTAATTAAAGTTTTCCTCTTCTAAATGAAATGTTTTGTAAACCAGTGACAATTCGTTGTGGTTGCAAAATGTAAATTATGTTTTACAAATTTATTTATGTTTTACAACATCCCTTAAAGGTAGTGATACACTTACGACAGACTCGTACGAGTGACTCGGATGAAACCATGCGATTCATACGTGTATCGTATCGCTAAAATCGGATGTAAAATCGTACGTGTATCGTGCACGTCCGAGTCACTCGTAGGAGGCACTCGTACGAGTGACTCGAAATAAACAACCAATGAGAAGACAGCGCTAAGTTGAACTTCGTCCTTCCTAATATGGCAGATACTGATTTGGCAAAACTCTCACTTCAAATTATTGTTGAGATTTACCGTGACACATTCGCTATGGAATGGTGCGAACCCACGTCACAAAGAGAGAAGCGTCGGTTACAAATAGCCTACACGTTCTCAATATTGACGGCCCTTCAAGCAATGCTCACACAAATGGAGGAATATATCACATAAATGCGGTAGCAACGCCAACGTCGTTGTCGTCGTCATGGAACGATGGCTGGATCGTTCAAACTTCAATGTCAGACCCCGGTCAGAAGTAAGTAGAGACAGCGACATCGTGAAATTACGATCACTCGATTAACTGTTGTTTAGTTCCCACTTTATTTTAATTTTAAATATTTTAATCCATAAACCAGTGCTCGTCTGAATACACGTTACCAATGAGTGAATGACACTGCCACGGGCACTGCACTGGTGACTGTGTAACTCTAAGGGGGGATCATTTTTTGAATGTCTAATTAAATACAAAATATACACTCATGATCTAAAATGTAAACTGTGTAACACTCATCCATACCATTTATTTACACCTGATAAGGAAGGGCTTTACATTATATATCTGGCTCATGACACGAGAACAAATGTAATGTACTGTCAATGCAGGTAGGACACACAGTTAAAACATGGCGTCTTTTGATTTTGGCAATATATTTTCGTAAGAAACATGTTCTAGTTCCGTAACAGTGTATTTGCTTAACCTTAACGTAGTAGGTGAGACTGATTTAGTACAAAGATGTCATATAAACGAATTAGCGATACAAACTTCTGGACACGATCATTGGAAGGATAGTTAATGCACACTTAGTGCAGATAGGAGACACGATTTTTAACCGTGACGTCATTTTGATATTTTTGAATCTGCTAGATTCAGTCTGTTTGCATAAATTTACCCTAATAAGTGTTACTTATTCAGCACATGATATGTGTATAATAAATATGAAATAACTCTGATAAGATACTCATGTATGTATGTATGGGGTATGTGTTATTAATAATACAAATATGTAATGTACTTACAAGTGATTGTTTCTGCCCTTTTGGTTTCAGAAAAAGGCTACAATGAAGCATGGACGAGATTATGATGCAAATAATGGAAGTCTTGCATGAAGACCACCTATCGCTGGTTCCAACCGGAGGAGTGATATTAGTGTGAACACTTATTTGTGTGTTGCCGCTCATTTGAAATGTATGTTGATGAGATGATATCACATAAATAAAACAATACAACATTGTTTCAGAAGCTGGGACTTTGTCTACTACTTAAGTATACCCAGCGTTCCTTTTGTCTATAGTAGTATGATATTGTCCAAGCCAAAATTGCGATTTCATGTTTGTTCCTCTTAGCTAAGCAGTTGCTCATTATATTTAGATGCCTTATAGGTATGATGAACTCCACTGTGTCTAACAGTGTGGCCCAATTTGGTTGGTATAGTATTCATAGATGCAAGAAAATATATTTTCATACACAAAACTTTGTCAGGATCACACAGCTTCCTTCCATGGGTTGTTATACATCAAAAGGAAATGTTTTTCTTGTATTATGGGCAACCGACCATACTGCTTTATCTGGTATTTTCATATATTTAATAATTTGTTTAAACCTTATGACTAACTGATTTATGTATTATAATTATATGTGTTATTTATCATTAACCGAATTCATGACTTCATAAACAACCCAACTCTACACCTTCATGTATTTGTCCTTCAGTGCAAGATAGATTGCTGAACATGTATATGAGATTATCTTCCCAATGATAGTACGACCAATTCTATACTGATACTCAACTGTTACCCGTAGGACATATATCATGAAATAATAATTTGCACTTGTAAAACATGTGTGTGAATTAACAGTACTAGTCACAAGTATTGTAGTGGTTATATTGTATCACGGTTGGAGGAATCCAGAGTGAACTAAGTGTTCATTGCATTTAATGTTTACATGTATTTATATACGTAAACAAATAGGTTCATATCATGCACTATTTCGGGTTGGGTCACTTTCCAGAACATATGTTTGTGTGGTTGAAAGGTTTTCAAATATGTATGTGACCTGGATTCCTGTTGCAAAAATCATGAACAATTTACATTCCTCTGTAGAGTTTGTAGTAAATCAATCACTGCATTACTTGATTGTTACTTTTCAGCATCAAATCACTATCACCCTCCGCTTACTTGTTTATCTCTGAATTAGGATTCTAGTAAAGCAAAGTAAGGTGTTTTCGATACTTATTATGATTGTAATGTTGTTAGAATGTCAATTGCAGTTCACTTAGCCAAACCTGTGTAAACCAGTTTATAATGTCATTGTTGTGTGCATGAAATATTCAAATTGTAAACAAACCCATCAATATATACTGCTGATCATATTGATACAAATTGCAACTTATTTAGCAAACATAGTTATGATAATTATATACCCTAGCTAATCATGGAACATACAACCACGTTTTAAGTTAAGCCAAGATGACCATAAACCATTAACAGTATTATTAACTATTCATCCCCATGCTTGCATGTACATGTAACAGCTGTTGCATGTAAGACACGACAAGGCCTTGCATACCTTTTATTTATCACACAAATGTATGTACAGAATATCATCAGTGTGCAGTAGTGAACATTTCCTTGGATAATTAATAATGCATTTACAACAAATTACTGATACCTCATATAAATATTTATGTCGCTAACATGCTAAATAAGATATTTCACGTTAATTACAATTAGTGTCTACCAACACGAAAACACATGTGTTCTAACCGCATTTCTGACCGTTTGACTCCATCGGGATGTTGACCAGTTTACCGACAAGACAATATTTCGTTATCACCGCATTTCATTTCTGTATGACATACCTTGGTAGGTAGGCAATCTATGACAACAAACCATGAAGTGTAGCAACGTGCACCAATATTCACATGGCCACAAGGTCCAGGCTATTTTTTTTACTAAATAGACCCGTCTTACCTGCTCAATCTGCAGATGGTTGCTGCTCTCTGTAGATTGCGCAGGTCCAGCTAATGCGTATAAAAGCTGAAGCCAATACAAACATTATACTAAAGCAATCAAGTCATTGAAATGTCAACATGACGTCCACATAATAAATTATGTAATACATTTGTCGCTAAACAGCTAAGAGTTCAAGCAAGGCGCTCAGCAGGTGGTATTGCGTCGCGCATGGCTGTATCTTTGTGGACGATTAACGGTGAAACAGCGTCTAGAAGATATTGAAATTGCTGTACATCCATCCGGACAATGTTTGCAAATGCTATGGGATCGTCCACTTTAATTTCCTTCACCAGAGTATGAAATGCGCCGAACTACTGGCGCCGCGCAATCCTTGGGCGAACCACCATCTTTTTCGTTTCTTCAGTTTTTCTTTCTTTTCTTCGTTATCAATTTGCTGCAGCACAGCCAATGCACCGAGCAAAATTGCCTGTTTTTTCTTCACTGCTGCTGCTGCAACTGTCAGCCATTGCCGTAAACAAGCACGCGTGCTTCTGTAATGGCCTTCATTTTATGACGTCACTTTCGCCACGACTACGTGTGTCATGCACTCGTATGAGTGACTCGTACGAGTCTATCGTACATGTGTCACCCCCTTTAGTTGTGCGTAACGTAGTTACACACAGCTGGTTATTTAACTGATTTATTTCATCATTAATCATGTATTCATTTTCAAATATATGTTATACGAATGTACATTATACAATTTACTGAGTTTTATTTTGTGTATATCCACAGTTCCCGATGTATTTGCATTTGAACATCGACACACATACTACGCTTTAACACTAATTTTCGTATTTTTAGATTATCTAGAATTGTTTATTGTGATTCAATCGAATGTTGAAATCATTTTGAACTTCAAGTAATGGCGGAATATAGACGGAATACAAAACATGAGAAGTGAATATACTTTGGGTGTATGTAGCTCTGTCTTTTGATAGCTATTGACAGTGTTCTTTGATTTTGTTTATAGCGTGCGTCATGGGTCGGTTTGGCCTCGACTGCCACAAGGAGTGTCGTTGTAAAAATATCAGAGAGGATTGTCAGGCGACGAACGGTCAATGTAAGAGTGGTTGTGCACCATATTTGACAGGAGACACTTGTCAAGGTAACGCACTGTTGACTGTCTGATAGATCTATGTTCAGTTAGCGTCATGATGGGAAGACATACTAATTAGGAAGAGGTTGCATGACTAACTGTGCAAAAGCCTGAGCGACATTCACTCTTCAACATCGATATTGAAATATATCAACAAGCCTAAAAGAACAGTCCAAGTTATGCGCGGCTACAGTTGAACTCAAAATAAGTTTGGACAAGGAATATATTATAAAATGTAATTTGTAACTTAACATAACTGTCTAACTAGTCGCTATAATAACATGATATAACCTGTGTCCATGGCCAGCAACACATTCTACAAGTACACACATTTTGTACGGTGATGTAAACGATACGTCCAGAGAAATGTCATCTTGTAAATATAGAAATGTATTATTTTGGCAAATTGGCTCGCAAGAGACAAGCATATCACTGAACAAGCTAACTAACTAAAAGCAATCAAAATATAAACGTGTGGAAGACAACCTTCGCATTTGGACAACAAAACAAATTTCATTCAGGTATGTAATTTTGTTTGTATTTTATATGACGTTTTATTTAATTTCACTGATGACCTTAACTCAGGGGGAAAAAATTCATAATTTCAGTTAAGTGGACTGGTAATAAATACATATCAAATACTATTTATTCCCGCAAATATCATGATAACATATGATTAATAAAAAAGACTTACTCATGTAATGGGGTAGATGCACCCTTCGTTATCTATGAGTCTACTAATTATATCAATAAGTGTATATAACATTGGCTTGGGCAAGGATTTGTCTCTCAAATTAACAATTTTTTGCGTAGCTTACACATATAAATATTGACTTTTCTGGAATAAAAAACATCATTTGTTGTCCCTTTACATGCGGAAATGTGTAATTTCTCAAATATTACGCATTCAGTAGCATATGAGAACAACATAAAAATCAATAAATAACAGCCCGTATTACGTTGTTAGGCTAGCGCGAGCGCCTCACAGCGCGTTGCTCATGTAGAAAAGTGAAGCGCAAAACAGGCTTCGTTCTCAAATGTCGTGCGCTGTAAATGTGTTTACCAATAATAATAATGTTTATTATGGTGGCTGAGAAGTACAATAATAATATTACGACTGATAACACAATTATGTATTGTATATTAGTAAAATTATATATGAAATTATAACTATAAACGTTCATTCATTCTATGTATATATATATAACTTTACGAAATTTTTGCTAATTAGAAAATATGGTTAAATTATAAAACGATAAAATAAAGTAGGATAATAAAACTGTAAATGGTTTAATAACATAAATATATATATATATATATATATATATATATATATATATATATATATATTTTTTGACTTATTTTTCGTAAAAAAATCTAAAACATTCAGCAAAAATAGATTATTAAAAATGTAAATACATAAATATATACAATCAGAATAAGTGAGATTATAATGTATAAATAGTATAAAATAGATCACTGAATAAATAGCTAAAAAGAGTCCGTAGCAAATAATACTATGAAAAGTATGTGAAATGGAAAGTCCAGTCACTGCGAATTGTACAGTTCTTGAAACCCTCGGTCCTATAGCGAGGAATACTGTAAGCCCGTGCATAATGGAGTGCGTAATTAGGTGTCCTTGGGGAGGTAGGATATGATGCAGCTTGTGACTGGGTTGCTGCATGTTCGCGAACAGCGCTCTGCAAAGCGCCTCCCTCCGGTGTGCCACCGGTGGTAATCTTGCAATGTCGATGGCGTTGTTTGATAAGATATTCCAAGAAATATAATGCGCATGGCCCTTTTCTGTATGTTTTCGAGCTGGCTTGTTTTGGTTGTTTTGGTTTTGTTTTGGAAGGCTCGTATTCGGCAGGCGTACTCGATGACCAAGCGGATGATTGATGAGAAGATGGGATTCTACGCCTGCTCGCTTGAACAGTGAACATTATTAATGACATGCAGGCCTTGTAAAGGTTTTGCGGTGATTACATCAATGTGTTATTGCCACGTAAGATCACGGGAAAGTATGACACCTAGTACGCGAGTGCAATTCTCTTGTTCAATGTGTCCGTTGTTTTTCGTTATCGGCGGTATGTCTGGCGGTTTTTTAAAAGCATATTCCCATGTAATTCGTCTTGTCGTAGTTCAGTGCAATTTTGTTGGTGGTAGTCAATTGTGCCATTTCTTCTGCCGCTGTTTGGGACGAGCTGTCGACGCATAAGATGAACTTGCTTCCCATATTATGCAATCGTCTACGTATTTGGTGTGATCACATGTTATTCGTAGGTCATTTATATGATGTACAAAAGCAATGGGGCCGAATTTGTTTACTTGTGCACGTCTGCATTGATAGTAGAGTACTGATGTGGATGCGATGCAGACAACCACGGTTTGATCTGATAGGCCGACTGGAGCACTAATGACTGGGTGTTGATAGAAGTTATGCATGTTGGTGTAGATGTTATCGAATAGTGCATAGTCTCTTGTTGGTAGATCAACAATTTGTTCAGGTTGTGATTGCGTTTCAGGTGTGAAACTTTCATCTTATTAAAGTATCTCGTTATGACGATTCCTCTGTATGGGTGATATCGGCGTATGTAGTTTGGTGATTGGTCAATGTGATTTAGCATTACCAATCATCTGATCCTGGGGGATGATATGTAGTCCCGATTGTAACTTGTGGATGGTCGCGAGGCATCTTAGAATGACGTATTGTTATTCAAAGTGTTTCTAGGTCAGAATCGTTTAGTTCGAACCAGTGTTCAGTTGTAATCGAATCTCGAACGTGTTAGGCGATACCTCCGTGTTTGGCTTCCGTCTTGTCTGTACTTCCGGTAAATGTTGAAACCCGACAGCGAGGGGAGCCGTCTGGTATGCTGCTGGTGAACCGTGTTTCTGTTATTGTTATGATATATACACTGTCATTCTCTGTTATCCCTTTATTTCGTCCAGTTTGTTAGATATATTAATGCATAAGTTATAGTACTATGGCATCACAGGCACAACACACGATCGTTGTTAAGTTTTTGAGAATTATTTATCAAACCATAAACAATATATGTACAATTCAGACAAAACAATTTAAGAAATATATTACTATTGGTGTGCCGCAAGGATCAATATTAGGACATTTGTTGTTCATTTCGTACATTAATAATTTACCAATTGCTTGTGACCTATTCAATTCAATTACTTATGCTGATGATGCAACCCTAACCAGTACATTATAAGTGTTTTACCGACACGGTGATTTAAATAACAATATAAACGAAGAACTGTTTCCATGTACCTCAAAAAGAAACTAGACAAAAGAGTGCTATTAATTCTTATATTTGTACTTGAATATGAAAATAACTTTAACACTTTTTCAGGTGTCACAATAAATAATAACATTAAATGGGACAGCCACATATTCATACTTAAGAAACAAAACGGTTAGAATACTCTCGGGAAGAAAATATACTGAACACACTGATCTTTGAACTAATGAACTTAATAATGTAAATATCAATGACATCAACAACCTGCAAGTACATAAGTATTGTCATTAATTAATAAATAAACAGCTACCAACTATTTCAGTAGTATACCTTAATTAACATTTCTGAATTACATCAATATGACACACGACACACAAATCGCCGATTAACATTAAGAAATAATGGTTTCGCAAAAGAAAATGTAGTAGATAAAGCATGATAACATGTGTTGACAGAATGATATTAGTGACTAAGTTTACATGCTTACAATATTGTATGGACATTTACGCATTCAACTGTTCCATACACATTTTTTACATCTGCCGAAATCAAGCAGTGTTAGTGTGTATTTATTAATTTATGTATATATATATATATATATACATATACATATATACATACATATATATATATGTATATATATATATATATACATAAATATATACACATATATATATATATATATATATATATATATATATATATATATTGCAAGCACGTATATTTAGATGTACGGGTGTCTATATTTTGCAGCTACATGTCTATTAGCTTAAGTGTACCAGTGCACATATCATGTTTTAATATCGTATTGCTATTATTTGAATTAATCATAAACATATTATGTTCACGTTCTTTTTATATTACAGAGATGGCTCCCATGATGCTGTCACATCCAGGTCCAGGTACGTGGCTATTGGCAATTCCGCCACTGTACGCCAGCATCGTGTCTTTACTGCAGCCAAGGTGGACTCTTGAAATACGACAAATGACATCCTTGTTCAGCTGCCATCTAGACTTAAAGGTGGCCGTCTTGTTAAATATAGTTAAATATTTAATGGTGAAGCAATAATAGTTTTGATCTTAAAACAAACGATGACTTGAATATACCTGATCATAAATTCCCATTAAAAGTAAACATGTTGCGTTCTCAGTTACGCTAAGGCGTCACATACATTCTTATACTGTAAGGGTAATAGATTTAAAATAAAATAATAGCAAACCTGATGAGAAGCAAAACAAGACGATGATTAAAAGAAACGCTACATTCGGCATTAAATGAATACACGAAAATATGTTTAATTTAAATAAGCTTAGTACAAATACATCTTGTGTTATCGCTGTTAAATTGAAAATTCACATGGTTGTCACTGTATGAAAAAGCAACCACACATGCTAAGTGATCAATTGTATAGAAATATGAGAGGGTAAAAGACGAATATGCTATGTAGCATCACAACAATCTGATATACAAATACAATCCATCGTCTTTACAATATCCACTTAAACGTGTTTTGTCAGAGGCGATTTAGCCAAATTCAC
>JAODUO010000343.1:360000-366826 GCA_025642075.2 Ridgeia piscesae
CACGGCCTATTGTCAGCTATTCACCGTGCATTGTTGGTGTTTTATATAGCGTGCATTATGGGTCGATTTGGCGTCAAATGCGACCAGACTTGTCACTGTGAAAATATGAAAGAGGATTGTCAGGCGACGAACGGTACATGTAAGATTGGTTGCGCACAACACTTCACAGGAGACACTTGTCAAGGTAACGCACTGTTGACTGGCTTTAAGGATTCAATTTAATATGATTTATTCAAACAACATTCAACATACATTACAAATTAAGACCATGTGAACATGTACATAATGTTATTCGAAGTGAATACACAAAAATTAAAAACTTGTAGTATCTACATGGGAGTGAACATGCACAATATACAATGGGTGGTACTGTACTAAATACTACCTTAAAGGAAAAGGACTTAGGATTAACTATTAGTGCTGACATGAAGGTGTCAGAGCAGTGTGGAATTGCAGCAGCGAAGGGAAACCAAATTCTTGGATTAATCAGGCGAAATATAGTGTACAAAGAAAAATAACCAATAATACCGCTGCATAAAACAATAGTTAGGCCTCACTTAGAATATTGTATACAAGCATGGAGGCCATATCGCAAGAAGGATATTGATATGCTAGAAAGAGTACAAAGGAGAGCAACCAAAATTATACAAAAACTCAGGAATATTAGTTAGGAAAAGCGCCTAAAAGAACGTGGTTTAACAACACTAGAAACCAGAAGATTGAGAGGAGATCAGATTGAGGTGTTTCAAAATATTGAATGGGTATGCAAATATTGACAGAAATATTTGTTCACAGTCAATGAAGAGAGAAGGACTAGAGGACATGGAGTTACATAAGCAAAGAAGCAGTGTAGACTGGATATTAGAAATTTTTTCACAAAGAACAGTAAACGAATGGAACAGATTATCAGCTGATTATGTAGGTGCTAGTAGTGTTAATATATTTAAAAATAAAATCGACATATACCTAAGACGGGCGGGGTATATTTAGATAGATAGGTTGGACTCTCGATAAGCCAAATGGCTTCCTAGTCCACCTGCCATCTAGAGTTGAATCTCTAGGTGGCAATCTTGTTAAATCTGTCCCCAAACACAATATGTATGGTTACAACCATGATATATGAAATCATTAGATATGTAAATATTGCACACTTCCTAACTGCTTACATGAATAAGAAAATAAAACCAATATAAACATAAGTTGTGATACAACCCCTAGTTCATTAGTCACATTAATATGATTATTGTAAAATTAATGGATGCATACAGAGAATTAAACATAGAGTTCAGATAAATTATTCATCAGAATCAGTTACAATGAATGTTGTAATTATAAATATTCATTCATAAGTAGTGTATTGTACCTCTGTGTGAAATACCTTATTGTCTTTATGTTAGTTAGTTCAATAGGCAAGGAATTCCATAGACTTATGCCATATATAGAAAGATACATGGCTCTTACATTTACGGTGACTCAGGGTCTAACTAATTTTTTTGTTAAGACGTGTTATTACTGAGAATTTTTTTTCTTCACAAAATGCTGTTGTATATTAGCTGGTAACAGTAGTAGTATGCTTTATATATAAACACTATTTTCAGTTAGCGTCAAAATGGGAAAACGTACTATTAAAGAAAGCGGTTTAATGAAAAATTGCAGATGTCTAAGCGACATTCACTCTTCAACAACGACATAGAAACATATCCATAAACGTAAGGGTAAAGTTCACGAAAAGGGACCATTTATGTTATGTGCGGCTGGACGAATGAAAAAACATTGAGTATTTTGGAAACTAAGTTGAAGTAGGGATGCTTCATTGTTCCTTTTTTAAATAAATTTTTTCTACGTGTAGTAGTGCAGCATTAGTAATAAACGCCACATATTGTACAGTAGAAAGTAATTTAAATAGGGGAATTCACTAGCAATCATTCCATAGCGAAGCGGTCGCACCTAGCATGTCTGGCATGCCTATGTGAATGAGGTAAATGTCAGTAGACGTAAAAGAAATATTATCATTTCAAAATAGGAAACCTCAACAATTCTCAACGCGTGTCTACAGTAACAACATATGACACGTTTTTAACTCGATTGTATACGTCTGTGCAGTATATGTAGCTTTTCTTAATACAAACATTGTGTCATATCACAGTTTTGAAGCTAAAATCCGTGTTTCGATACTCTTAGCATGAGCGGCTGTAGCGATATAGCGCGTATATATACATATGGTGATGCTAGCCCGAATACGCTAAGACGCAATGTTTTCGTAACGTAAATATGACTGGAATACGGTTGAATATGATGGATTTAATTCAACGACATATACAATTTGTGCCAAAACAACGGTGAAATGAAGATGGGTTTGGATTATATAGAATAATCCAATCACGTCATGCGTATGGGGTTTCGGGAACATTCAATCTACAAAAAAGCTTGGATACATAGTGTGGGTCTCAGGATTTCGGAGGTTCCAGGTACGTGCTTGTAGCGCATATATTGGCAAATCCGCCACTGTACGCCAGCATCGTTTCTTTACTGTAGACGCGGCGCCGATCACCTCAACAGACGCTTCAGCAAACATATCGACAATAGCGAAAGCACGGAAAAACCCGGAAAAAGACAAGGCATCGACGAAGTTCAGCAAGACAGCAGTGGCCGTTGCTGCAGTCTCTGGAGTTGCCGCCGTTGGCGTTGTTGCCACGGCTGCTACAGTCGCCACTGTCGGCACCGGTACAGCCGCTGCTACTGTCGGCACCGCTACCGGTACAGCCGCTACTACAGGAGCCACCGCGGGGATTGGGTACGTGTTAAACCAACGCATATTGCACTGATACGTACATAATAACATGCAGGACGTTAGGTGTTTCAACCATATTTGTTAAAGTATTATAAATTTTCTTTGTTTTCCCAAATTGTCTGTGCATTATTATTCTAACGATGTCCTTCGTTAAGTTACTTCTTTAAGCAATCGACTGATGCCGTACCAACCGGCGACGTGTTAAAATAACGAAGATACCTCGATATATTCCCTATATATCTAACTGAATTATATGCGTTTGTGAAGATAACTGATCCATTACGATTATCTACATCCATTTGATTCCAGTGCCGAAACGACAGGAGCCCTGCAAACTACCAAATCAGCTTTAACGAGTGGGGTAATGAGAAAAGTGAAAGCTGGTGTCCTGGGAATGATGAACACCAATGACCCAGTAGAACCGAATGCATCGGCTGAAACGGTTGCACTGCTTGAAAACCAGACTGATCAATGGGAGATTCCGTCTTGGTTAAACTGGTATTAATAAAATTACTAATGATTGCACATGAATATGTTAAAACGGGTGCGCGCAAATTAAATATGCGCTACTGTTTTCAAATGAATCGGAACTAATGCATACTTTGTTGACATTTAATTCTATACGCGAGCTATACCTGTTGGAAACGAAGATCATCTCGAGAAATTAAGCTGTGACATTCGCAGCGAACATCCGCCCAAAAGTAGAAACTTGAAATATGTAAATACTGTCAAGTGTTGGTAATTTGTTCTGTGTAATTAGCGGTTCCGTGTGAGATTTATGACTTATAAATACTTGTTTTGTCTAACGTAATTTAGCGAAATCTGTGTTGGACATAACCTGACAACGATTTCAAATTGTTTTAAATAAATGTTATGTATAATATTACATAATATTACATTACACATAATATATATATATATTTTATATATATATATATATACATATATATTGTTCTCCTTGTGACAGCCATGTCAGTCGGGGGAGAATGGTCATCGTTCCATCAGGTAGACGTCTACAGGTTTCATTAGCTAGATGGAACCTTTTCAAAGAAACATTTATAGATAACCATCTGCCATTTTAGTTTTGAATGTTGAATTGTAATATACTCTATACATCAAAATTCACGGACGAAGAATTGTGTAATGATATGAGTCATGTTTATTCCATATACTCGTACTGACTTGTGTAATCTTATGTATTTGCCAATTTGTATTACAAATTATTATTGTTATTATAGTTAAACCATTTAAGAGTAACTTTCTGCGTATTTACGCTTATTTATTGTACTTATTTAAACACTTAATTTAAAACAAATTCCACATTTACTGCTGATTAATGTCATGTATTACTAATGTGTCTTATCACTGTTATCTTGATCACATCTCTTATTACTGGCATTTTAATGAGTAAATGAAAAAATATCCGTTTTCAAATCGGATCTTAAAGTCTTGAATATTGAATCTTACCCTCGTCGTTTTCTTCGCCTCTTCCTCCTCACGTTTCTCTGACTGTCTTGTGAACTCGCCGCGATCGTTCGCAACTATTTCTATCTGTTATGTTGTTCTCCAAATTGATCCCAGTCTATCTTGATCTCTATTAACGCAATCCTCACTTCGGATTTTGTGTCTTCCTCTCCTCCCTTTCCCCACCTTTTTCTGGATATCTGAACTCTACCAATGTTTCATCTCCTCCCATTCTTTCTACATGATCGGCCCATTTCAACCTACTCCTCGCCAATTCCTTCTTATAACTTTCCTTCACTACAACCTCCACACACAGTTCTCCATTCTTCTCTGATCAGCTCTGTTAATTCCCACGATCTTTCCCAGTTGTTTTCGCAGACCTGCACCTTCTCATGTTGTTTCTCTGTTAATGTCTTCGTCTTCTAAGCCACGTATGCTGGGGTAACACACAGGGGCAGCACATATCATTTACGTATTACAAAATATCCGTCTATCTCCCATTTCCCCTACGACTTTCCTCCAAGTGTTTGCTCCTGCTGTAATCTTCCTGCGAATGTTTGTGTCCGAATTGACATCCCCACATATCGCTTCACCCAGGTATACAGAACTGTCTCTGCATATGCTTTTTCCCATTTAGAAGTACTTCCCGCATATTCCTTCTCTGCCCCACTCTAATTACTGCCATCGCTTCAAAAATATATCCCAGTCCATGTGTGATAACCATATATATTAACTGTATCAGCTGTTCTTATATATCTGCTTCCCCACCTGCTAACGCAATCAGGCCGTCTTAGTACACTTGTTTTCGGAGTACGTATTTCTACCTAATCGTTATGCTTGTCAGTTCTACCACATCAATGCATAACAATGGGCTGAGGGCGCTCTATGGGCTCAGGCCAACATTTATTTCGAATTATCCCTCCTGAAAACACTAGTCAACACAATACCCTGTTCTGTGTGTATTCATATGTCCCGTCTAGTATACACACGTCCGCCTCTGGGATCCAATCCACCGCATTGTCGCCATCGCCATTTCTCTCGTCATGATATCATCACTTTTCTCCAGACATACATATGAAATAAATTGCCGTATATTCCTATGATTCCAATCTCTTCTCGGCTAGCTGCTCATGGCAAACATCCCATCAACTGTCTTCGACATAGCAAAGTAGTGCCTCCATATTTTTACGATTCATGTACGTATCCCGAAGATTATCCTATCCACCATTGCTCTTATTCTGCTTTCTAGGATTTTTTGCCAGCACCTTCGACATAGCAAAGTAGTGCCTCCATATTTTTACGATTCATGTACGTATCCCGAAGATTATCCATACTGGTACAATCAGGCCTCTGGGATCATCCCCTTTTCCACGCACGTGTTCAACAATGTTTCTGTACATATTCCAACTCGCGCAGCCACCGTATGTTTTCTTCATCAATGTCTGCCGCCCTACCTTTCTACATCGTCCCCATTGCTCTCTCTCTCTCTCTCTCTCTCTCTCTCTCTCTCCCTCTCCTCTCTCCTCTCCCCCCTCTCCTCTCCTCTCTCTCTCTCTCTCTCTCTCTCTCTCTCTCTCTCTCTCTCTCTCTCTCTCTCTCTCTCTCTTTGTCTCTCTCTCTCTCTCTCTCTCTCTCTCTCTCTCTCTCTCTCTCTCTCTCTCTCTCTTTGTCTCTCTCTCTCTCTCTCTCTCTCTCTCTCTCTCTCTCTCTCTCTCTCTCTCTCTCTCTCTCTCTCTCTCTCTCTCTCTCTCTGTCTCTGTCTCTGTCTCTGTCTCTGTCTCTCTCTCTGTCTCTGTCTCTGTCTCTGCTCTCTCTCTCTCTCTCTCTCTCTCTCTCTCTCTCTCTCTCTCTCTCTCTCTCTCTCTCTCTCTCTCTCTCTCTCTCTCTCTCTCTCTCTCTTATCAATCCCGGTCTCATATACCCTTACTTCTACCTCAACTGCACTATGTAGATACAGTTCTCTGTTTTCACTTTTGTTCAGCAATGTTTTAAAGTACTCCTTCCATACCTGTGGCATCTCTTTCCTGTATGTCACTAGCTTTCCGTTATTGTATTTGATCACTCTTCCAGCATACGCATCCTTGCTATCATCATCTCTCACACGAGCCATCTTATATATAATCTTCTTTCCACTATCCCCATGAAGCTTTCTATATAACTCCACTTATATCTTTGCTCGTAATTTCCCACCAAACTCTGATGACACTCTATCTATATAGACTCTGACTGTGTCACTATGACATTTCCAAAATTTAAATGTCTGTCACCCCACAAGTTTACCTCTTTTGCATCGATAATAATTGTATATTTCTTACGTCACCATGCGAGTGAATACGTTCGTTAAATTATGTTTAGTCGGTTGATGCAAAAATAAGGGCTACAGTTCATGTTTAAATAATGTGCAGTGTCTTCGCTCTGACACCAGTTTTGGCCTGTCTCCACATGTGGCGTGATACAGCTGTGCTATGCCCCATGTTTGTCTGCTGTAATACGAATGTTACGGGCATACTAATATCAACAGTTGATGACTTCTTGTTTACCCATTAAAATATTGTAAATACACTCATAAAT
>JAODUO010000344.1:0-7500 GCA_025642075.2 Ridgeia piscesae
GCTGACAACAACTGGTCGACGTCACCGACAAGTGCACTCGTTTGACTTATTTTCTCATCTACGGGGCCGTCGTCGCAACAACACGGCGCAAAAACAACACGGAGCAAACATCAGAATATAATGAATGTTTAATATAACAAGATGCCGTATAAACACACACACACACACACACACACACACACACACACACACACACACACACACACACATATATATATATATATATATATATATATATATATATATATATATATATATATATATATATATATATATATATACACGGTAAAGGTTATGTATATACAACATACGTGTGCATAATTTCACAGAGCAAGTAGTTATGGAGACGTATCAAATTTTTTTAACATTATGATGTTTGCGTCGTGCTGTTGCGGCGGCTGCCCTGCATAATCAGAGTAAACGTATCGATAACTTCTATCCGTCCTGAGAGCCGACGTTTTCCTTCACACACACCCACACCACCCACACCCACACCCACCCACACCACACCCCACACCCACACCCACACCCACACCCACACCCACACCCACACCCACACCCACACCCACACCCACAAACCCACACCCACACCCACACCCACACCCACCCACACCACACCCAACCCACCCACACCCACACCCACACCCACACCCACACCCACACACCCACACCCAACACCCACACCCACACCCACACCCACACCCACACCCACACCCACACCCACACCCACACCCACACCCACACCCACACCCACACCCACACCCACACCCACCCCACACCACACCCACACCCACACCCACACCCACACCCACCCACACCCACACCCACCCACCCACACCCACACCCACACCCACACCCACACCACCCACACCCACCCACACCCACACCCACACCCACACCCACACCCACACACCCACACCCACACCCACACCCACACCCACACCCACACCCACACCCACACCCACACCCACACCCACACACCCACACCCACACCCACACCCACACCACACCCACACCCACCACCCACACCCACACCCACCACCACACCACACCCACACACCACACCCACCAACCCACACCCACACCCACACACCACACCACACACCCACACCCACACCCACACCCACACCCACACACACACACCACACCCACACCCACACCCACACCCCACACCCACACCCACACCCACAACCCACACACCCACACCCACACCCACACCCACACCCACACCCACACCCACACCCACACACACACACACCAACCCCACCCACACCCACACCACACACACACACACACACACACACACACACACACACACACACACACACACACACACACACACACACACACACATATGTATATATGTGAAAATATTGTTTCTGTCTCACCACATAAAGATTTCTCATTGTAGAGAGAGTGAGTGTGGGATAGAAATAGTTGCGTTAGGGAGAGTCGAATGGTTATATATACCAAGTTCACAGATGCATAAAGACAAAATGTTGTGGTGTTTATAACAAAATCGACACGAAACATTCAGCAACATGTCAACATACCGATCAATACCAATACACGCCATATGACTACGCGATGATATCTTAGTAATTGTTAAAATGAATTCTATCTAACCTAACATTAAAAAAGTGTCACGGAATGGCGAGGTTCATCAGGTGTGTTCACGTTTTGTGTAGAAATCAACGGATATGAAAAAGAGTATTGATCCTGACCAAAACAACAACGAATAAGACGATGTTAGCAACCTGTATCCAACAGTGCAAGAACAATAAAAAGATACAAGAAATCGCGAAATTCCAAACGAAAAAAGATAAATTGCAAATGATTATTTCCAAACATTAACTAACTAAGGATTAAAACTTTCAATGACGTACCCAAGTACACATTTCCATTTATTTGGCTCAGTCGAAGGTACAACCAAAATGGCTATGCGTCAGTAGCTATCTAAGTAAGACGACACAGAGTACAATAATAGTTTACACAGACTTGTAATAATTATAGGGTAAAGTCATAATTCCACATCATTAACTAACATATATTTTTTACACACAATCACTTACCCCGTGTAGTGACAGTAACATAATTATCACAGCTTTGCAAGTCAAACGCTGCATTGTTCTGATCCCGACTCGAGCATATCAGAAATGGCGGCTGGCAGCAATGGATGGAAGTTAGCGATAAGCATAATCTTGTCATTTATTATTCTGATATACGGGGCCGCCGTCGCCACAACACGGCGCAAACACCAGAATATATATGTATGAATGTTTAATATGCCATCATAACAAGAGACTAACCAACTTGCTTTGAATCAATTGTATGCCAGTCCGTCATTAATGAGGCTATTGATAGAAACAAGTGAATAGCTAAAACATCGATGTTGCTGCGTACGCCCACTGTCACACAGCAAGTGGACAATATGGAGCATAGAAGGTTCATTCTAGTGTGAAATAGGCGCCGTGTTGTTGGAGCGGCGGCCCCGTAGAAGTCATCAGAATACACCAATCGCTAACTGCCATCTGCCTCTGCCAGCCTAGCTTTTCATTTCCACACAAATACAAACACATACACTCAAACACATATACACCCACACATACACTTACAGCACGCACGCACGCACGCACGCACGCGCACGCACACACACACACACACACACACACCCACACCAACACCAACACCAACACCAACACCACCAACACCAACACAACAACACCACCACCCACACCCACACCCACACCCACACCCACACCCACACCCACACCCACATACCACACACCCAACCACACACCACCACCACACCCACACCCACACCCACACCCACACCCACACCCACACACACACCCACACCAACACCCACACCCACACCAACACCAACACCAACACCAACACCACCAACACCAACACCAATACCAACACCACCACCACCACCCACACCCACACCCACACCCACACCCACACCCACACCCACACCCACACCCACACCCACACCCACACCCACACCACACCACCACTCACACCCACACCCACACCCACACCCACACTACACACACAACTCCACACCCACACTCACACTCAACCCACACCCACAACACATCACACCCACACCCACACCCACCCCACCCACACCCACACCCACACCCACACCCACAATCACCCCCCACACCCACCCACACCCACACCACACCCACACCCACCAAACCCACACACACCCACACCCACACCCACACCCACACCCACACCCACACCCACACCCACACCCACACCCACACCCACACCCACAACCACACCCACACCCACACCCACACCCACACCCACACCACACACACACACCCACACCCACACCCACACACGCACACCACAACACACACACACACACACACACACACACACACACACACACACACACATATGTATATATGTGAAAATATTGTTTCTGTCTCACCACATAAAGATTTCTCATTGTAGAGAGAGTGAGTGTGGGATAGAAATAGTTGCGTTAGGGAGAGTCGAATGGTTATATATACCAAGTTCACAGATGCATAAAGACAAAATGTTGTGGTGTTTATAACAAAATCGACACGAAACATTCAGCAACATGTCAACATACCGATCAATACCAATACACGCCATATGACTACGCGATGATATCTTAGTAATTGTTAAAATGAATTCTATCTAACCTAACATTAAAAAAGTGTCACGGAATGGCGAGGTTCATCAGGTGTGTTCACGTTTTGTGTAGAAATCAACGGATATGAAAAAGAGTATTGATCCTGACCAAAACAACAACGAATAAGACGATGTTAGCAACCTGTATCCAACAGTGCAAGAACAATAAAAAGATACAAGAAATCGCGAAATTCCAAACGAAAAAAGATAAATTGCAAATGATTATTTCCAAACATTAACTAACTAAGGATTAAAACTTTCAATGACGTACCCAAGTACACATTTCCATTTATTTGGCTCAGTCGAAGGTACAACCAAAATGGCTATGCGTCAGTAGCTATCTAAGTAAGACGACACAGAGTACAATAATAGTTTACACAGACTTGTAATAATTATAGGGTAAAGTCATAATTCCACATCATTAACTAACATATATTTTTTACACACAATCACTTACCCCGTGTAGTGACAGTAACATAATTATCACAGCTTTGCAAGTCAAACGCTGCATTGTTCTGATCCCGACTCGAGCATATCAGAAATGGCGGCTGGCAGCAATGGATGGAAGTTAGCGATAAGCATAATCTTGTCATTTATTATTCTGATATACGGGGCCGCCGTCGCCACAACACGGCGCAAACACCAGAATATATATGTATGAATGTTTAATATGCCATCATAACAAGAGACTAACCAACTTGCTTTGAATCAATTGTATGCCAGTCCGTCATTAATGAGGCTATTGATAGAAACAAGTGAATAGCTAAAACATCGATGTTGCTGCGTACGCCCACTGTCACACAGCAAGTGGACAATATGGAGCATAGAAGGTTCATTCTAGTGTGAAATAGGCGCCGTGTTGTTGGAGCGGCGGCCCCGTAGAAGTCATCAGAATACACCAATCGCTAACTGCCATCTGCCTCTGCCAGCCTAGCTTTTCATTTCCACACAAATACAAACACATACACTCAAACACATATACACCCACACATACACTTACAGCACGCACGCACGCACGCACGCACGCGCACGCACGACACACACACACACACACACACACAAACAAACACACACAAACACACACATACACCATTCAAAAGTCAAACCATTTTATAAATAGGTTTAATTTTTTTCTAACAGCTTTAAAATGCCACCAACATCACATATGTAGGTCACCTAGAAGTGGAGTTATGACACTTGAAATGTCGTCATGTCAATGTTTGATGACCTTTATTTCTGCACCTGAAGCTCAGATTGACCTAACACTTGGTGGGAAACATAGACTCGTGATCATAAACCAACAAACAAAGTTTTATCAAAATCTAAGACGGTCAAAGACATTTCTCCCTGTTTCTTTATTAATTTGACAAGAAATGACCCGCAGAATATTTGCACAATTTATCAAGTTATCTGTTTAACATGTCGCATATATTTCTATCACTACAATAATATATTAGTATCGTCAGCAAAAAGGTATGTACTTCGATAATGATGCATGGCATACCATTATAACATTGATGCACAACGGATCGTGAATTAAACGTAGGCGATTGCGCAACTCCACGCGTGACACATAATAGCTCGGAGATGCACCCATCAATATGTACAAATTGTACACTATTCGAAAGGTAGCTTTTAATCCAACCATTTGCTCTTCTAAGCACACTACAACTTTTAATTTATTTTTTAAATAGATCGACATCCGCTCTGTCTTTCGTCTATTTACAATCAATAACTACGCTAATGGAATGTTTGTATTGTCCTTAACATCCGACAATTCGTCTAGTAATTCCAGTGCAGTATGTGACCACAAGTACAATATTACATATATTAAGGTTCATAGCACAATTTGGAAATAAAGTTCTGTAATCATCAAATACTTACACCTGTCTTGTATTTGTTCATAAGACGTTTCTTCAGTAGACACTGTTCATAAATTAATAACATAAAACGACAATGGCAAATCAGTCAGTTATATTAACAATAGCAGTTGCATTTACCAAGATCAACACAATCAATCAGACGCTAGACAATTGTGTTTACATAAAAGATGTCGTTGGGTGAAGTAGGTTTTTATTTACAGTAATGTGTATGTCTTTCAGCTGAGAACGAAATTATGTTAAAGTCTGTAAACAGCATTTGCTTTCATTAATCAGATATCATAATTGATTACACTATATATCCTCGTTTAAATAAAAGAAAAATGAATTCCGATTGTAACATAGACAGGATGCATGTTGCTGTGTGAGTGGGGTTAGTTCGCTTCATTAACATCAACGCCTTGACGCTCGTGTTATTCTCAGTCACAGCTGTATTTCATGTGAAACATCCAGTTATTGGTTAATCTTAAGTAGCCGAACCTCGTCCGGTCTTGTCTGTGGTGAATAGTGTTTGATCCCAGAAACTAGGTGTGACGTACTGTTTATAGATTAGTCATTTTGATTAAAATAAAATGCATTGCTATTGGAGTGCCGTTAACAACTATTTCAGTAGGTTAACTCCATCAATTGGATTTCGGCGGATATAGTCACAGTTGTCGTTCCCTGTAAATCGCTGCCTATGTTTGACTAAACGATTCATTCATTACTCATTATGCATAACTTCAACTTCACAGAGCGACCTAATGGGGCCGTAGCGTCCGAAAATTCGCACAGTCACATCGTGACATCCATGAGTTGTGCAGCCACACGTGAAGGAACAGATGGTGGTGCCATCTACAGGACGTTCTGTCGCCGTCACATGACACCGCCTGAAGTACCCATCAAACGGACCGGCGTACAGTGGTTTCTCCTCAGTGTACACGTGCACCTGCATAACAGTGGTATTCGCATGTTTGAAACAGTAATGGTTAATACACAAGCATAGTTTTTAAACTGATAATGTCTTCACATTGTTTATATAATTTTTATATTGTGACTTACATGCCATATAATTTATAATGATTACTTAAGATGTGTTAAACCAGAAAACAGCTTAAGTATAATGAATACGGTGTACACAATATTTAACAAAATCCAAATTTTCCATCAGTAAAAAGTTAAAATACACATGTATATAAGTGTATGATCCCATTGTGCTGATCCAAATTGACAACGCATTATAATTTATTTGATTTCATATTTGACTCATCTAACATTAAATTGTTTGTTGTATACAGTCAGCTTTGTATATATATATATATATATATATATATATATATATATATATATATATATATATATATAGTGTGTGTGTGTGTGTGTGTGTGTGTAATTTCGAATCTAATTATAGCTTATTGTAAAAAATTAATAATTTATATTTGAATATATATATATATATAAATATATATATATATATTATATATTATATATATATATATATATATATAATATATATATATATATATATATATATATATATATATATATATATATATATATATATATATATATATATATATACTACACAAGGTAAATACGTTTAGTTTATAATAAACTAATTCTTGATAGACCAGTAACTTCAGCATGTATACCAAAATGACACTGATTAAGAACAAAAAAAGATGACGGTGTTCACAGATTAGTTAATGCGTATACTGTCACTCCGCTATTCCTCACAGACAACCGCCATCACGTGTGCGTGTGCGTGTGCGTGTGCGTGTGCGTGTGCGTGTGCGTGTGCGTGTGCGTGTGCGTGTGCGTGTGCGTGTGCGTGTGCGTGTGCGTGTGCGTGTGCGTGTGCGTGTGCGTGTGCGTGTGCGTGTGCGTGTGCGTGTGCGTGTGCGTGTGCGTGTGCGTGTGCGTGTGCGTGTGCGTGTGCGTGTGCGTGTGCGGTTTTGCG
>JAODUO010000344.1:10000-12500 GCA_025642075.2 Ridgeia piscesae
ACACACACACACACACACACACAGAGACACACATATACACAGACACACAGACACACAGACACACAGACACACAGACACACAGACACACAGACACACAGACACACAGACACACAGACACACAGACACACAGACACAGAGCACACAGACACACAGACACGCAGACACGCAGACACGCAGACACGCAGACACGCAGACACGCAGACACGCAGACACGCAGACACGCAGACACGCAGACACGCAGACACGCAGACACGCAGACACGCAGACACGCAGACACGCAGACACGCAGACACGCATACACGCATACACGCATACACGCAGGCACGCAGGCACGCAGACACGCAGACACGCAGACACGCAGACACGCAGACACGCAGACCCGCAGACACGCAGACACGCAGACACGCAGACACGCAGACACGCAGACACGCAGACACGCAGACACGCAGACACGCAGACACGCAGACCGCAGACCCGCAGACACGCATACACGCAGCCACGCAGACACGCAGACACGCAGACACGCAGACACGCAGACCCGCAGACACGCAGACACGCAGACACGCAGACACGCAGACACGCAGACACGCAGACACGCAGACACGCAGACACGCAGACACGCAGACACGCAGACACGCAGACACGCAGACACATATAGGCACACACAGGCACACGCAGACACATGCAAACACACTCACACACACACGCCCCGGTACATCTCAGCCACATGTTATCGCGGTGTTAACACGTCGTCCGCCAACATGGGGCGTAGAACCACACACATACAACACGGCTAACCACAACAATAGCAACCGTTGTTGTTGTGCACGTGTCGTGTTTTCTCGTCTTGTAATGTGGGTCCGGTATGGGCTTAACGCAATACCACATTAAAATGATAGGGGCAACCGGGGCATTAGCCCCAGGGTGCTGAATTCCCGGGGCGCGAAAAACTGGACCAGCAACGCGTGTACAACTGATAAGAAGGAAGCATTTAGCCAACAATCATGGAAACAAATCGAGTAAGGTAAAACTACAAATTAGCTCAACACTTGGTGAAGAGCGTGAATAAAAACCCAAGAGTATGTGCAAATAACAATCATAAAATTCCAAAAGCGGTTCTTTACAAAACAAAATTGTTTTTAAAGTTTAAAAATATCGCCTGTAGACCCTCTATAACGTTCAATTGTCGAACACTGGTTTGGGTTCTTATCGCAATTTAGAGATCAATACGAATATAACAAATTGTTATATTTATTATTCTGTTCAGCCCCTTTCACAAACGATCGAGTTAGAATGGTTGACACATTTTCCGAAGGAGGCGCCCTCTTACGGCATTTATAGCAAACATACTTGCTGATTCGCATCGCATTGCGACACCTATTTTCACGTCATGTAACCTAACTTGACGTTCAAATAGGCAACATCGCTAGTCACGAACATTGATTTGTCGCGTCTATGTGGTCAAATTCTGAAATGTTATGTCAAGTCACCAACATCTGCACTCTGATGCTGATATCGTATGAATATTGGCAACATCTGTAGAACTAATTCTAGCAAGGCTTGTCTGCTCAGTAGTGTCTACACGTGTCATGGAAACGACCAGCCAAAGCTTAACCATTCTAACTATAATCGAGTTGGGTAATTGTATATGTTAACATAGTAGACATTCCGTCCTCAAACACAATTTTTTTCATTGGTTAATCCACGACCCGTAAAAGGACATCAGACCAACATATTTTCCAAATATTCCTAAATCTTACGAAGCACATCCACAGTTTTGTGTCTGGGAGTCCCTCGCGCTGATACTTTTGAAATTTGTGTTTAAATGTGAACCGGAATTAAGTCGCGCGGTTAAGTCATGACGCAACAGACTGTTAAAGTGTGCACAATGATCTACGAGTAGGTCACAGCCTTATGAAAGTGTATTCCTTCCACCTTCTCCATTCCCTGTGCGAATTTTTATTAAGCCTAAATCTACCAGCAATTTGCATGCGTCCGATAGATCACATGCAAACATTCAGCGCAGTAGTCTGTGGCGGTTTTCCTCAAAAACTCGTGTATTTTCTAACGCTTTGTAAATAATTATTGTATTCCCACGGCTGTCAACTATCACAGCATCTCGACAAGTGACGAGAAATTTTGCAAGTAACTTTATTAGGGGAAGGTCGCACAAAGTGGGCCAGAACGGGTCCCCGCTCGTGTGTCTATTTTTTAGTTGTACGACTAAATTTGTTTTACTGGTGATAACTAAACCTCCAGAGAAAATCTTTGAACACCACCCGAAAGTCAGTAACGCGTATTGAATTAAGTGGGATTAAAACGTTCATATTTGATACTTGTCCGAAAATATTTACATGGTTTGTTAAGTGCTGAAAAACCCATTAATATTCTGCGCAAATACAGATGGGTGTTGCATATGAAACGCATTTGTGTTAGCCACGCCAAGCGCAAATTGAAATTACGTGTCGCGCATTGATTTTATTTAAAATGGCGGTTATAC
>JAODUO010000344.1:17500-42500 GCA_025642075.2 Ridgeia piscesae
CAATATTCCGTAGACATTTTGCCGTAAGAGGTGACGCGCAAATGCTTACAATTTCGTCATCGGTGGATTAATTAAAATCCAAATCCGGCTCAGCTACGCGCATTTTATGTCTCCAAGTGGCATAATTTTGTAATGTGTAAATATGGAGGTATGCCTTTACCATTTCAACCTCTGTCTATAATTGTATTGTGAAATTATGAAAATATCTTGAAATAAATAATACCTCACGCAGAATAATACCTTGCCACCTACCGAACACATCGAAGGTTTCCTGAAGAAGGTAACACACATAAGCAAATCGCTTAGGATGACCATGAGTAAGCAATAACAGAGCACCCACACTTTTCGTAAGCATCATTGGGATAACGTTATGAAACTATTTGACTGTGGTGAACTTTGTTATTTATGTTAATAAAATAGACGTCGACAATATGGTACCATGTCCAAAGATGCCATACATCCAACTTTAATCAATGTTGATATTCCAAGCTATTGCCCTGCCGTCAATGTTGTAATTATGTTGACTACTACTGCGCGTGTCGTTGAGAGATTGGAGTAGGGATTCACGACTACTCAAAGACAACTACACACGCCAATCCAGGAAAAAAGTGTTTACACCACCGCCTAATTTATCTCCAGCCCGTTTGCCTTGTCTGGAGATCTTAACTGTCAGAAACCAAAGACGCTTTCCCGAGGGTTCTTGGCTGTATAGATATGTTAGGGATTTCCAACCAGATATCACTGTAGAACTAAATGCTGCTCGTATATATTCACTGTATAATATTGCATACGAAATCTGGAAGGAAAGACACATGGTAAATGTAAGACACGCATAATCTTAGAACATACATAACAATACAGAATGTACACCATATGGGTATCAAATATTTTGTCACTATAACTGGTCCGTCTTCGCTGGCGATGAAAGCCGAAGTGAAGACTTTCCCAGCATGCTCTAGCGGGACCAGTCATTTTCCTTTAGGGGGAGACAAGTCACTCTCTGGTATCTACATAAATATTATTCTATTAGTAAAATTTCGCATTTGTGTATACTACCAGAAAGTGAGTTAATGTGTGGTCGTAGCTTGTTTCGTGCAAACAATATAAACACTGGAAAATAGTTGTTGTGTGAAAAAGGGCAAATTTTATTGCCAGATTACCTCAATATAATCCCAATTACAGCCTAACTACATTATCATAAAAAAAAAGCGTTACTAATCTGTCTATTTCAAGCAACAAAGGTGAGGGGCCAACCGCCACAGAAACGGTTCCCTGCGAACAGTGTCCCCTCACCCAAAACCACACTAAACCTGACTGACAAAGGTGGTTAATGGTAACCGACTGCTGAAAACCAAGAAGTACATAAATATATCTATGTTGACATTGCACATGAATGTGAACTAATGACCAACTCTAGGCAAAGTCGCATATGAATAACAACAGCACATAAAAACCTGCAACTCAGCGCCGGCTGAGTGTTGCAGGGGGAAGTGATTGTGTGAAACCCGTAGTGGTGAATAAATGAATCAGCACTAGCTGAGAAAGTCAGGCGAACTGACAGGTTGCAGCTATGTGAAAAGTATGCGAAAGGTCACACAAAAACAATCCATATCACACATGTGTACTGAGATGGGAAAATATGTATCTATGTCGCAACAATCATGTAGAGGGAGGAATATCGACAAGAACGAACCAATCCACATGTCACTTGCCATGCCAGGGAAGACAAGCCTTGATGAGAATTGAATACACGCCTGCGTAATATATAATAATTATGTTTTACTTTTTAATTTACCTTATATATAATATGTATATATATATTTATTTATTTATTTACACAATTGTATATATATATATCCTTATATCTGTATATCTATCTATATATCTATCTATCTATGTATCTATATATCTATATATCTATCTATCTATCTATCTATCTATCTATCTATCTATCTATCTATCTATCTATCTATCTATCTATCTATCTATCTATCTATCTATCTATCTATCTATCTATCTATCTATCTATCTATCTATCTATCTATCTATCTATCTATCTATCTGTCTTCTATCTATCTTCTTCTTCTTCTGTCTGTCTGTCTGTCTGTCTGTCTGTCTGTCTGTCTGTCTGTCTGTCTGTCTGTCTGTCTGTCTGTCTGTCTTGTCTGTCTGTCTGTCTGTCTGTCTGTCTGTCTGTCTGTCTGTCTGTCTGTCTGTCTGTCTGTCTGTCTGTCTGTCTGTCTGTCTGTCTGTCTGTCTGTCTGTCTGTCTGTCTGTCTGTCTGTCTGTCTGTCTGTCTGTCTGTCTGTCTGTCTGTCTGTCTGTCTGGCTGTTTGTTTGTTTGTTTGTTTGTTTGTTTGTCTGTTTGTCTGTCTGTTTGTCTCCGCCTATCTTATCTATCTATGTATATATATATATATATATATATATATATATATATATATATATATATATATATATTATATATATATATATATATATATATATTTATCTCTATCTATCTATCTATATCATCATATATCTATCATCATCTATCTATCTATCTATTATCATCTATCTATCTATCTATCTATCTATCATATCTATCATTTTTTTCTATCTATCTATCTATCTATCTATCTATCTATCCATCTATCCATCCATCCATCCATCCATCCATCCATCCATCCATCCATCCATCCATCCATCCATCCATCTATCTATCTATCTATCTATCTATCTATCTATCTATCTATCTATCTATCTATCTATCTATCTATCTATCTATCTATCTATCTATCTATCTATCTATCTATCTATCTATCTATCTATCTATCTATCTATCTATCTATCTATCTATCTATCTATCTATCTATCTATCTATCTATCTATCTATCTATCTATCTATCTATCTATCTATCTATCTATCTATCTATCTATCTATCTATCTATCTATTTATCTAACAACATATACACATGCACTAAAGATCAGCTCATGGAAGTAACAGGGGTATATATTACCAAGGCTACTAAACGTACTTAAGCATAGGAAGATGTGGGAAATAAAAACTACTTGGCGACAGCCACGGGCCCTGTAACGAACTGACACAATTTGCTTGAAACAAGATGATTAGCTTAGAGAAGCATACACTAGAACCATCTGCTTCGCCAGAATGTTTATATCTGTGCTACACACTGCACAGCTAGTAAAATACCCTGATATAAAATAATGAAATATAATTTAGCTAAAGTCATAGTTAATATATGAAAACATATAACAACTGTTCAAGAACGTTTACATGATATGGTAACTACACACCCAGTTATACAGCGTGAGAAATGCTTTTGCCTATCATTTGACGTTATATTAGCGTTATACCGGACGCTGTTTTAAAACGACTGTATCACACCTGTCTTTGCAAAGTCACAGGCATGAGTTGATCACACATAAATCATATATCACCTTTGCCATGTACGTCGCACTCACGTAAAAATAATATTGATAACCTTTGCCTTTTACGTCGTATTCGAACGACGTCATTAAACGACAATTTAATATCTCCCCATTTGGCCTATAATCAAACAATTTATGGCGCACGTAAGACAACCGGAGATATCGCGCGCGTCGTCTGAGGAACCGATAACAAGGAGTGTCGCTGCTATTCGACATCTGTGGACATCAATATAGGTCACATGTTTTAACGACGCAGTGTAAATTGGCTAAACGTTTGAGTACTGGATGTCGTTGAGTTATGTCGAAGCCGCAACTGCCATAAACCAACGGCGCTTTGTCGCTGGGCGTCCACAAGATTGATGTGTTGGGAATTGCCAGTTCTCTACGTAGAGCTAGAGCGGTTGTTTGTCATCGTTGACTGTATATTTCGAAATAGTGCGGAATTTGTTTGGGAATTTCTGAACTTCGCCACGTGTCAAGTAACTATGATTATAGTGTCTACTTCGCTGATTGTACTAAGCAATGTTCGTGTCATTCGATGCACTGGTCTGTAGGGCACACGTTACACGGGTCTGCATGCTAAATAGTTCGCTATACGATCCTTTATGAGGCGTAATCAACGTATCAGGCAATGTTTCATTGATGATGTGACGATTGTATAGCGTAATGGCTTAGGTCAGAGGTAGAGCTTCAGACTCTCGACTAAGAGAACCCGGGTTCGAACACCGTGCTGCGGTGTTAAAACCTTTGGGTTATTTTACTCTACTTTCTCCAGTTCCCTCAGCTGTTTAAATGAGTACCTGGCTATAGACAGTGGTGAATATGTGTACGAGCAGCCTTCGCGCATTAATTGTAGCATAAGGCTGGATTATTCCCAGAGAAGTTGAGATGGTGTTTGATTGAACAGGTCTGCCGTAGAAGTAAACTGTAAAGGTAAATCACTTTACTGAGTGTGTATCTACATTTTCCATCTGTTTTGTATAAGTCAAACGGGCAGTAAGCCCTGTTCTTTTTGTAGGAAAACAAATATACCAGTAACAATATTTTTTGTGTGGCGATAAAAACGACCAGCAGATTTTTTTTTATATATATATATATATATATATATATATATATATATATATATATGTTGTGTGTGTGTGTGTGTGTGTGTGTGTGTGTGTGTGTGTGTGTGTGTGTGTGTGTGTGTGTGTGTGTGTGTGTGTGTGTGTGTGTTGTGTGTGTGTGTGTGTGTGTGTGTGTGTGTGTGTGTGTGTGTGTGTGTGTGTGTGTGTGTGTGTGTGTGTGTGTGGTGTGTGTGCATTGTAGTGTGAACATTTGCATGTATGCATGTAATAGAGGACATACATCTGTATATTATAGCAAAATTGCAATGTTAAAACATACCTATTTTTGAAACAGAAATATGCACTTCATTAATGACATACGGACATAGCAATAACTGTTTCTTTTTTTGTGAAACAATTACAGATAAGATCATTTCACTCGCTAAAAAGATACTTTCTATTCTGCTTCGTGTTCAGAACCATCACAGTGCGACAAAATGCAACTCATCTATATTACATGCATGGAAGCAGTAATTAAGCTTATAACATTGCATTTGTGTTACGTACACAGGTATATATCGATTACTTACACATGCATATGTTAAGCATACGAAGATACATGCATACATCACACGGGCAAACATACGTACACAAGCACATGCGCACAAGCGGACACGCAGACACACAAACATACACACGCACACACGAACACACTGACACACGCACACCCGCATACACACATGTACATATATATATATATACATGCATACACACACATGTACATATACCATACATTTACTTATGCATGTAAGCATGTATGCATGTGATAAAGTGTGTACATATACGTACATAATAGCACAATTATAATGTTATAAACGTAATAAGTTTTTTTTATTTACCGTTGAAAATGTGACAAATGGATCATTGGTCCTATTTTCCCCGAAATAACTCTAAATGAATTGCTAGGGGACTGTTATTTAAACAAAAGTCAGCATTTCATTAGGTTCCATTTGCCTTTACATGCTACATTGATCCATTGCCCGTTGCTAACCAGGACTATGCAGTCTAGCGTCACGTGTCCTTGCCTGGGACGACAGCGCGGTTTGGTCATCCGTCACGACAACTCCGGTTGGGACCCGGCTTGGTACATAAGAGGCATCGTCGTCCGAAGGTACCCCGGCGGATATCTGACTAACTACTTCGACAAGTTCTGGCTGAGGAAAGGCGCCGGCTATTCCTTTTCGAAATATCTGTATAAATCCTGTGAGTGACTGTGCTTTCGTTTTATAGATTGAGAGAAGGTAACACACGAGCAAACAACACAACCACATATGTGACTCCGTGTTGGCGTGAGCGGGCACACATGTCTGTGAGTTGTGTCCAAGAGTGTGCGTGCGTATGTTCGTATCATTTGTCATGCCTTGAATACACATGCTCATTCGAATATCAAATAAACTAATATCACGAGCGATGCTTTACTGATCGTATTACTGATGTTATATATGCACACTATTCTCTCCAAACACGATCCGGGTTAGTTGCACACCCTTAGATAATCTTTTTTTCTAAAACAATTCTTCCTGTTATAGCAACACTTCTGAACGGGAAAGAAAGGAGAGACGATCGATGATATAAGGACTACTGTTCAAGTTACACAACGGAATGTTTCAGATTGCTCGTACAAGGTCAGAACGTACACAGGCAATTTGTGGTACGCAGGGACTGAGGCCCACGTCGACATCCAGTTATACGGGTCACAAGCTGCAACTCGCTGGATACGTCTGAATCATCCAGGAAAACAATTTAGACGTGGAACGTAAGAACATTACAAAATAATCGTTATGTTACACACACAAAGAGGTACACAGAGTCACACTCTACCCACATGCACACATACACGCACCATCATATATATATATATATATATATATATATATATATATATATATATATATTGCACGATTCAAGGAAAACGCTACATCTCTTATCATTTATAATATTTATAATAATATACGGTAAGTTTAAGAGACGTACATTCTCTACATAAGCAGGAAACGAGCCGTTGACGTGTGAAGTATGAAGTCAGCCCCACCTGCGAGATTCTCTCCCACATGCACATGTTCGGACTGTTGTTTGTGTAACATATTGTATGAAATCACCGTTTGATGATTACAAAAACTGGTTTAAAACAGTGTAGGCTACCGTTTCAACAGAATACCCGTTGTTTTAATATTTACTGATTTTCCATAATATGGATTATTCAATGAGCATTTTCGATATTTATGAATGACTGTTTAGTGTCGAAATAGTAAATGATGCACGAAAGTTGGACTTAGGCTGTTGAAACGATTAAACTATCTGGGACATATGCAAATTGTTTATGCACGGCTTATCATGCCGGTTGCTCATCTAACGTTTTTCCTAAAACAGCTTCTAGTTACAAAAGTTAATTAACGTACCTCACCAAGGAACACTTCTTTACAAATTAGATTTTATTAGCTAATCGGCCTGTAATGAAGTACAAATTTAATGAAGTACTTCCACCTGTAACGAAGTATCTTTGATCTAAAGAACCGATGCGATGCATTTACTCCGTTGCCTTTGTCTACTTCGCGAAATCTTGTCGTTACAAAACGTGTCGCCAGGGTGTTCTTTTCGCCATGTCGACATGTATGATGTTATGGAATCACGGCGATTCATCGGCCACGTCGCAGTCTTATGTGCATTCTAAGTAGTTATTTTATTTAGTGAATGTTTTTGTGTTAATGTTCGTGTAGAATAATGTAGATGAGTCTCGCAATATGTGCTGCTGTAATTTTAAAATTATACCGTTGAATTGTACGTCTATATATTTACACATCACGTCGGTACTACTCTTGAAATACAGTTTACCATTTTATTCAAGTAATTTGTTGTAAGTGTACTTTTACTATTACATAATTAGTTTTATGGTTACTTTTTATTTTACTCGTAGACAAAATAAAACGTTGATCAGTTATCAATATATATTGCAATGGGCGTAAGTTAACTGTTCGTGTCTATATGCCTACTTTTGCCTGTAAAATTCAGTTTATTTGTCTTCTTTACACCTGCATATTATTTAACGTTTTATGGAGTATATCTGTACTTAAATACTGTCGAATTAATGCCGTCGATGTTACATGGATGCCTAATATAGCGAAATATGTTTACAATCGGTTTTTTTTCTCGAACATCTGCTCGTGTTTGACTCCAGTGACTTCGGTTTCTGCGAAATGCCACCTCAACATCCATGCAGGCACATCCAACGCTATGGATGGGGTCTGTCTTATCTTTTTCATGTTAACAACAATATAATAATTTTATTGAGCATTTGTTGCCACGTTTCTACAAACAAACAAGAACAAAAATGCAATTTTAGACAGCGCTATTTGTGTTGTTATTATGTATTCATCCAATCATGACATGTGCTTATTACGTGTATTTACAGAGCAGACTATTTCACCTTCTTTGCCCGATGTGTTGGATACCAACAAAAGATAAGGATTCGTCATGACGATTTTTTCCCTATACTCAAGCGTTGGTACTTGAGCTCAATCGGCATCAAGCATGTGGCTCCCCCGCAGAAACCGGAAACAAAATACACCTACGACTACTTCTATCCGAAGAGGTGGATGCGTCGTTATAGCTCGTATACTAGACCTTGTGAGTTATTGCTGAGTCTTTCCCCGAACAAACTGCGTTCATCCAGACGATGGACTAGACTGCAGACATATTTATGTATACAGCACCAGCAACGATGACAGACATAGCAGTTGTTTAGTAACTGATGTTTTTCTTCCAATTGATTACATTGTTTCGGCATTACTAAGTATAACTCATCCTCGTATTATGAAAAATATGTCCATTAGGAAAACAATAAATACTATTAGATTTATTTTTTGTGAGTGTATGTATGCATGTATATAATGGTTGTATGTGTGTATGGGCATGTATGTAGGTGCCTTCGTGTATGTATGTATGTACATGTATGTATGTTTTTATGTAAGACTGTACGAACGTACATAACATAACATGACATGTATGTATGTATGTATGTATGTATGTATGCATGTATGTATGTATGTATGTATGCATGTATGTATGTATGTATGTATGTATGTATGTATGTATGTATGTATGTATGTATGTATGTATGTATGTATGTATGTATGTATGTATGTATGTATGTATGTATGTATGTATGTATATATGTATGTATGTATGCATGTATGTATGTTTGTATGTATGTATGTATGTATGTATGTATGTATGGGTGTATGTGTGTATGTATGTATGTGTGTATGTATGTATGTGTGTATGTATGTATGTATGCATGCACACGTTTGTGTAGGTATTTATACATCCTATAAAATTTATTTTCGGGGCTTCAGACGCCACGTGACCCCCGAAACTAAACATAGGTTTAACAAATGCTAGCACACAAGTCGGCTTTTCAGCTTTTCTATATCAAAATGTCTTTACATATGTGTTGATGTAATGTTCGATGTCACACGTCCTGTTTCAGACACGTATTACAAGATAGCAGTTTATACCGGAAGTCAGAGTGCAGCTGGGACCGATGCCAACGTCAGGATCAGGCTTCTTCATGGAATGAAAAATTCAGGCGATATTAAATTGTACCACTATAACGCTGACGAGTTCGAAAGAGGGGCGTAAGTACAAATCGTAAACGATAGACATAATTTTGTTAGGGAAACGTAAGCAAACGTATTGAGTCTATTTATATAAATGAGTTAAAAATAAATACATCATAACTGCAAACAAATTATAGGATTCACTCACAATAGAAAACACCGTTAATGTGCGTGTGATGCCGTTGTGACAGTGTCATATTTCATGAGAGCAGGCTCTTTGTACCACTCAATGAATCTATATAATTTCACTTCGTGTTTCACTTTTTTGCATTTATGTCATCAATTGGGAATAGGTCTGTTTATGACTGGTGTTAAAATATAATTTGTTTTTGGCTTTGTGTTTTAAACCATGCAAAGTTATTACTTTCGTGAGTTTTTATTATGGTCTGCAAGGCCTTTTTAAAAGCAAAAACGGCATTATGATCTACACATAATTGTTCACCATCTAAACCGAAACATGTTCTGATTCGGAATCCGGGGTGGGACTATAAACAAATCAATATGTGTCTACACCGCTAGTGTTTTTACGTCAGCCTTTCGCACTATTTCATAAGACAACATTAATAGAGATACAATTTGGTCCCTATGCCTCTTTATATACGAGCATCACGTAGTTTGTGATTGCATGTTGATGACGGTTTTTATTCTCATTTATTTCATTCGCCCATGTATTTATTTTTGGTTGACTCAGCCTTGGATAGTCGTCATAAACAGTTGTTCACTCTCTATGTTCTGCAGGATAGACGATTTCTATGTGAAAGGCCAGAGTATCGGACCCGTGACTAGGATACTCGTCCGCCATGATGCATCCGGTAGTGGTCCTTGGTGGTACGTCAAGAAGATCTACGTACGCGTTCGTTCCACGTTTGAGCTGTTCAAGTGTCCATGCTACAAGTGGCTGACAACGAGCAAGCCATACACTTACTGCAGTTGCTACCAAATTGAGTAGTTTGGAAATCGGCTTTTCGATCAAGCCAGATCGCATTTATGGCAGGTCTATGGTTGTTAGTAACTAAGAATTAACGTGATACGAATGTTCCAGCATTCATGCGTGAAATGTGTTTATGGTGAATAAATGTGTTGGGTCTTTAAAACGTTACCTTTGTAATAAACGTTTGTTTTAAATAAACACGTTGCAACGGTTTTGTAATGCTGTACAACGCTAAATAGGAGTGTCACTGAACAAAACAAATGCTTTAAATAGTTTAAGAAAACTGTGTATATCTTACAGGAAAAGTAAATAGGGATATTTAGATATTTGGTTTTGTTATCTTACTTCTGTTAGTATAACATATGTGTGTATATGTATACACGTGTGTATGCATGAATGCGTGTATGGGTGTGCTTATATGTGTCTAGGTATGTATCCCAGTATCACAATGGGTTCCTATGCAACCATCAACGAGATAATACATTGTAACTGCCACATAGTCAACACAACCCGGCAGGTATAGGCATGCTTACCCGTATGGTGTTGTTTTTATATTTTGCATAACCATCTACGTGAAGGCAGTCTCTGCTGGTAAGAGAGCTGAATCAAAACTTCAAAGAGAGCGTGGACAACTTTGCAATACTGTATCCTAGTGGTTATAAACAATGGAGCGCTGTATGGCAGTAAATATAACTTAGCACACTCATATCTTGGTATAACAAACCTCCCTCTTCGTAGCACGTATCCATTTCACCACAATGTGTTTTCATATATTTTCCAAGTTAGCGGCGTTGAAGCTAGTAGTAAAATTTGAATAGTTCAGCGTTTTGAGGCGATAACCTTGTCAAGTATTCATATTGTACTAAGTCATTGTGGTAACTTCGTATCATTTCGTAACTTTTCACCGTTTCATAGCGTTAGGCAGGTGGTGTTTTCATATAGTTCAGTAAGTTAGCGTTGCAAGTTGTAGTACATTCTCAGTATTTCAGTGTTTCGACGCAATAGCCTTAGGAAATATTCGTATTTTCCTAAGTCAATGTGGTAATTTCCTAACATTTACCGAATCAACGAAATAGGAAAGGACGCTTCCAGTCACGGGCAAAACATAATTTCCGCCGTGTGGTGGCTCCGATCACTTCCGTGATATAATTTTCGGCAAAATGGCACGTGTTTAAAGTAAATAAAAACGCCACATGATTTGGCGCCGGACACATATGCACACATATGTTGCATCCATGAACACGCCACCCCCGTCGTCTGCAGCTTCATGACAAACGTCACCTAGCAGTTACACTAGCATCGAAATCCATCGGCAGACGAACGTTTGGTGTAGCTGGTCCTATTATTTAGAACGAACTGTCACTGACGCTACGTGAGGCTCCATCAGTGACACTATTTAAGCGTCATCACTACTGTTGATTTATTTACAAGTTACGAAGCTAAATTAGTTAAATATATGAAAACACCACCTGTCTAACGCGAGGAAACAGAGAATAGTTACGAAATTGGCAGGCGAACTTGTTTACTCGTATTTTACCAATTCGGTGTAATAAATTCGTAGCATTTCGTAACTATTCTCTGTTTCCTCGCGTTAGACATGGGTTTTTTTTTCGCCTTTGAAACTTTTATAAAAAAGTTATGGTTTATGACTATGGGCCCCCAGCGCTGACCCTTTTCCAAAAATGGACCATCACCAAAGGGCTGCCGATGGATTTCGATGCTAGTGTAACTGCTAGGTGACGTTTGTCATGAAGCTGCAGACGACGGGGGTGGCGTGTTCATGGATGCAACATATGTGTGCATATGTGTCCGGCGCCAAATCATGTGGCGTTTTTATTTACTTTAAACATGTGTTGTCTGACATGCAACCAGTGTAGTTGTTCGACTATTGGCGTGATGTGTAAAGATACATGTATGAGGACAACCAAGAGGGCTGCCCTGCTGTATATCGTCGGGAGACATGTAAAGTGATATTCGGGTAGGTGCAGTAATCCAACCTTGAAACAACCAGAGCAATGACTAAGTACTTGCAGACGTGCTTGGTGATATTGGCCCTGATTGACCGTATACATCTCAGCTGGTACCTACACTTCTTGCAAACAGCATCAACGTGCTGCTTGATGCTCATGTGAATGTCAAAATGAGCCCCCAAATTTCTGTCAGGCACAACAAGTTCGATGTTTACTCCACTAACAACGAAGTACTCTGGTAAACCATATTACTTCAGATGATGAGGATTGAAGTCATGTTCTCATTTATGTTTAACCAGCCAATAGTTGATTTCATCGATGCAGTCACTGAGACGTGAAAAACTATTATATATATATATATATATATATATAATATATATATATATATATATATATATATATATATATTTGTAGATCATCTGCAAACTTATGATAGTCCATAATGGCTCATTAGTATACCTTGCAGTGGTGCTGTGTATATAGTGACCAGCAACTGATCTAACACCGATCCCTGTGGAACACCGTATTTTACAGGACGTTCTTCAGATGCATCCAGCAATAATCCGGACCCGCTGGGTACTGTCCGATATGTATCAACTGAACTATGCAAGAGCCGCGCCGGATATTCCCAGGTGGCTTCTCATAGTCTCTAGTAGAATAGCAGCATCGACAGTAGCAAACGGGGACGATAAATCCAGAAGAACCAGACGGACACCCCTGGAGTCAGCCAAGTAACTGGTGATATCGTGCTGTACACTCATTAATACACTTTCAATGCTGTGTCGGGGTTTGTATGCCGATTGTATCTCCTTGTGAAGGCCGTTGTCACTTAGATGTTGAATAAGTCGTTTGACTGCGACATTCTCCAAGACTTTTTACACACAACGACAAACTAGAAACTTATGTTGTCAGCGTGTTTCGATCCATTGGAGTATTTTTCAGCAGCGGCGTTATGAGAGCCTTCTCGGGTTTCCGCGGAATAGTGCCTGATTTAAAATAGTTGTTAATGAGATGAGTTACATTTTGAATATGAGCAGGAAGAGTGATATTTAGCAGCGGCGTACGTAAGTAATCCAATCATGATGACTTTGGTTTAGCATGCTGGATAATAGTTGGCACTTCACACACAGAAGCAGGATATATGTAAGACATGGTATTTTCAACTATTCTGTGTGTCACTTTTTCAATGTCGCTCATGTTTGTTTTCGAAGCATTAATTTCGTTCCTAATTTTCGTAAAGTTATCTTAACAAATCAAGAAACTGGTAGAATATTGTTTGTCTTCAATTAGTGTCAGGCAAATGAGAAGATTCTACCTTGAGCAGGCTGTTCGACGGACGGGAAAGGACGGACGACGGACGGACGGACGGACGGACGGACGGACGGACGGACGGACGGACGGACGGACGGACGGACGGACGGACGGACGGACGGACGGACGGACGGACGGACGACGAGGACGGACGAGACGGACGGACGGACGGACGGACGAGACGGACGGACGGACGGACGGACGGACGGACGGACGGACGGACGGACGGACGGACGGACGGACGGACGGACGGACGGACGGACGGACGGACGGACGGACGGACGGACGGACGGACGGACGGACGGACGGACGGACGGACGGACGGACGGACGGACGGACGGACGGACGGACGGACGGACGGACGGACGGACGGACGGACGGACGGACGGACGACGGACGGACGGACGGACGGACGGACGGACGGACGGACGGACGGACGACGGACGGACGGACGGACGGACGGACGGACGGACGGACGGACGGACGGACGGACGGACGGACGGACGGACGACGAGACGGACGGACGGACGGACGACGGACGGACGGACGGACGGACGGACGACGGACGGACGAGACGGACGGACGGACGGACGACGGACGACGGACGACGGACGGACGGACGGACGGACGGACGAGACGGACGGACGAGACGGACGAGACGGACGACGGACGGACGACGGACGGAGACGGACGGACGGAGACGGACGGACGGACGACGGAGACGACGGACGGACGGACGGACGGACGGACGGACGGACGGACGGACGGACGGACGGACGGACGGACGGACGGCGGACGGACGGACGGACGGACAGAGACGGACGGACGGACGGACGGACGGACGACGGACGACGACGGACGGACGGACAGGACGGACGGACGGACGGACGGACGGACGGACGGACGGACGGACGGACGACAGACGACGGACGAGGACGGACGGACGGACGGACGGACGGACGGACGGACGGACGGACGGACGGACGGACGGACGGACGGACGACGGACGGACGGACGGACGGACGGACGGACGGACGGACGGACGAGACGGACGGACGGACGGACGGACGAGACGGACGACGGACGAGACGGACGGACGGACGGACGGACGGACGGACGGACGGACGGACGGACGGACGGACGGACGGACGGACGGACGGACGGACGGACGGACGGACGGACGGACGGACGGACGGACGGACGGACGGACGGACGGACGGACGGACGGACGGACGGACGGACGGACGGACGGACGGACGGACGGACGGACGGACGGACGGACGGATATAGCACGTCATCTTGCGACAAGTAAGACAGTCCACTATGATTCCACAAGCAGCACTATTTCATGGTTACCCGAATGCGTAACTATTACGCAACGTATCATATCGTCTGCAACGCCAACTACGCAGCATACACCTGGACGACTTAACTTCAGCCTGCGCCAAGTACGCAAGTATAGCACGCAATGCTAATGTATCACGTTCACAAAGTGCCCCTGCTTTGCCACGTAGACAATACGACTACATTTATGGGATGGCCGCCTTTGGCTATTTGGGAACTTTGCCAAGGGTGATATCATAATTTGTGGGTTTAATGACGTAGTGTTAGTACGCCATAGAAGGCAGAGGCATTTAATTTTATATAATTTCTGCGTGACAAACATACGCAACTTTGCCGAGATTGATACGTTGCACAGCCTTTAAACCCGTCGCTGTATCACGCTTATAACGACAAGTGTGACAATAAGGAGAGAAAGTGGCAGGTCAAGTAAACATTTGACAATAATATAACAGTGGGAAAATGTGTACCGAAGCTGTTCGTAAAATGCAAGACACTATGATATTAATATCTTGAACGACCACATAGATGTCGAGAATTATTTATCAATATAAGAGGTCGTTGTAATTGTCAACATTTCCCGAAGCATACAATCCGTACGCTGGGGGAGGGGGTCGAAGGATTTTGTAACTGCGATACGGAGTAATCACAACCAACACTTTTGACTGTACTCTTTAGCGAGTGGGTCAAGAAAAAGCGTGCTCTTTGTATGTTTCCGATATAGTCACTATAACTATTGATCCCTCACGGCAACCTACTATTACTATTGCTCCCTCACTGCATCCTACTATTACTATTGATCCATCACTGCATCCTACTATTACCATTGCTCCCTCACTGCAACCCACTATTACTATTGATCCCACTGCATCCTACTATCACTATTGATCCATCACTGCATCCTACTACTACTAGTGCTCCGTCACTGCATCCCACTATTACTATTGATCCCACTGCATCCTACTATTACTATTGATCCATCACTGCATCCTACTATTACAATTGCTCCGTCACTGCATCCCACTATTACTATTGATCCCACTGCATCCTATTATTACTATTGCTCGGTCACTGCATCCCACTATTACTATTGATCCCACTGCATCCTACTATTACTATTGCTCCCACTGCATCCTACTATTACTATTGATCCCTCACTGCATCCTACTATTACTATTGATCCCACTGCATACTACTATTACTATTGCTCCCACTGCATCCTACTATTACTATTGCTCCCACTGCATCCTACTATTACTATTGATCCCACTGCATCCCACTATTACTATTGATCCCACTGCATCCTACTATTAATATTGATCCTCACTGCATCCTACTATTACTATTGCTCCCACTGCATCCTACTATTACTATTGATCCCACTGCATCCCACTATTACTATTGATCCCACTGCATCCTACTATTACTATTGATCCCACTGCATCCTACTATTACTATTGCTCCCACTGCATCCTACTATTACTATTGCTCCCACTGCATCCTACTATTACTATTGATCCCACTGCATCCTACTATTACTATTGCTCCTCACTGCATCCCACTATTACTATTGATCCCACTGCATCCTACTATTACTATTGCTCCCACTGCATCCTACTATTACTATTGATCCTCACTGCATCCTACTATTACTATTGATCCCACTGCATCCTACTATTACTATTGTCCCACTGCATCCTACTATTACTATTGATCCTCACTGCATCCTACTATTACTATTGATCCCACTGCATCCTACTATTACTATTGCTCCCACTGCATCCTACTATTACTATTGCTCCCACTGCATCCTACTATTACTATTGATCCCACTGCATCCCACTATTACTATTGATCCCACTGCATCCTACTATTAATATTGATCCTCACTGCATCCTACTATTACTATTGCTCCCACTGCATCCTACTATTACTATTGATCCCACTGCATCCCACTATTACTATTGATCCCACTGCATCCTACTATTACTATTGATCCCACTGCATCCTACTATTACTATTGCTCCCACTGCATCCTACTATTACTATTGCTCCCACTGCATCCTTCTATTACTATTGATCCCACTGCATCCTACTATTACTATTGATCCCACTGCATCCTACTATTACTATTGCTCCCACTGCATCCTACTATTACTATTGATCCCACTGCATCCTACTATTAATATTGATCCTCACTGCATCCTACTATTACTATTGATCCCACTGCATCCTACTATTACTATTGATCCCACTGCATCCTACTATTACTATTGCTCCCTCACTGCATCCCACTATTACTATTGATCCCACTGCATCCTACTATTAATATTGATCCTCACTGCATCCTACTATTACTATTGATCCCACTGCATCCTACTATTAATATTGATCCTCACTGCATCCTACTATTACTATTGATCCCACTGCATCCTACTATTACTATTGCTCCCACTGCATCCTACTATTACTATTGCTCCCACTGCATCCTACTATTACTATTGATCCCACTGCATCCTACTATTACTATTGATCCCACTGCATCCTACTATTACTATTGCTCCCACTGCATCCTACTATTACTATTGCTCCCACTGCATCCTACTATTACTATTGCTCCCACTGCATCCTACTATTACTATTGATCCCACTGCATCCCACTATTACTATTGATCCTCACTGCATCCTACTATTACTATTGATCCCTCACTGCATCCTACTATTACTATTGATCCATCACTGCATCCTACTATTACTATTAATCTCTAACTGCATCCTACTATTACTATTGATCCATCACTGCATCCTACTATTATTATTGATCGCCACTGCATCCTACTATTACTATTGATCCCTCACTGCATCCCACTATTACTATTGATCCCACTGCATCCTACTATTACTATTGCTCCCTCACTGCATCCCACTATTACTATTGATCCCACTGCATCCTACTATTACTATTGCTCCCTCACTGCATCCCACTATTACTATTGATCCCACTGCATCCTACTATTAATATTGATCCCCACTGCATCCTACTATTACTATTGATCCCTCACTGCATCCTACTATTACTATTGATCCATCACTGCATCCTACTATTATTATTGATCGCCACTGCATCCTACTATTACTATTGATCCCTCACTGCATCCTACTATTACTATTGATCCCCATTGCATCCTATTATTACCATTGATCTGTCACTGCATCTTACTATTACTACTGAACCCACTACATCCTACTATCATTATTGATCCCCACTGTATTCTACTGTTACTATTGATCCCTCACTGCATCCTGCTATTACTATTGACCCCCCACTGCATCCGACTATTACTATTGATCCCTCACTGCATCCTACTATTATTATTGATCCCGCACTGCATCCTTCTATTACGTAACATTTACATGTTGTCACTGATGTATCCCACAGGCAAATTGCCTGTTTCGATCGTCATCTGTTCACTTTTCAGGAATACACCCACGGACAGGAGATTGGCTTCAAAAACTGATCATAGCTGTAATGGCAAATTGCGTGCAATATATACCTAGCAATCCCATGGTCACTTACATGTTAATGCAGAGGTTAGCGAATGATATTATCATAGCAGCAATAATGATGTACATACTGGCAAAATGATCTACCGTTGTTGTTATTATTGTTGTTATTGTTGTTGTCAATCACAACCTATTGTGACTATGATAAATTAGACAAACAACATGCAAGAAAGATTAGCATTAGACGCCTCTAATTATCTGATCAGTGTTTTAGTCATGCAAAAGAACACATGTAACTACCAATGCGTGCCAACGAAGTTATCACCTAGAACTGGTTTGCAAAAATAGCATATTTAAAATTTGGATTTCCATCACTTGAACAATCAGCCCAGGCGAAACGACTCAGTGAAATTCAGTCAGCGAATATCAGTCCCTGGGCGTCTAAATGACGACGATTGATATAATGATATGAAATAATACAGGACGTATGAACAAGTTATTACTGTTTGTATTATTATTAATTTGCTTTGAACACAAAACCATTGAAAAACAATACAAGGAAATCATGCAATAACGTATCAATATTACCATAACGATGCCGGAATAGATTAAATAAATAATACGGTGCACGATAGACACATCTATAGAAAAAGTGTGAATTTATGTTTATAAAATCTCTCGATATAAATACTTACGCAGATACATATCTATGCAGGCAGGTCTGACCATTATAGATAAACATTAAAAAAACCAAGTAGGAGACACGCTCCGTTTGCGTTCTGTCAGTTTAGATCGTAATAGAACACATACGAGATTCACACGCGCAATCTACGAAACAAATTGTGTGCCGATGCATAAACCTATATCTAGATTTATCTGCGCAGTTGGCGTCGCGTGTACGGTCGTGCCGCTCCCATTCAACTCTCGTCAGAAGACACCTCCTACAGTACACGACGGAAGGCCAGGCGTGTGGTGCGTGTGTCGTTATCATTCTTTAAACGCTTTGCGCTCCCTTTCAAACGTCGTCAGAAGGCACGCACGCCAGCATAACAGCGACGGCACGGTGTGGTACCAGAGTAAGCCATTAAACTTCACGTGTTATATATATGGCTTCTACGAATTCGCGACATTTTCAATGTGACATTTAACTGAGAAACTCAGTCTGGCAGGCACTAGTCGTTTTTTTAGTTGTGATGACTGTATTGTGATAAATGATACTTTTGCTTATCGGTGGACAGTTTCCATCCGACCGTCGTAATTTTTAACACAGAACAAGTAGTGCAACATGTACATGACACCAATTTAGACGTCTACGCAAAGTCTAAGCAAGGGTCACTCACTCACTCATTCACTCACTCACTCACTCACTCACTCACTCACTCACTCACTCACTCACTCACTCACTCACTCACTCACTCACCCACTCACTCACTCACTCACTCACTAACTCACGCATTCACGCATTCACTCATTCACTCATTCACTCATTCACCCATTCCCCATTCACCCATTCCCTCATTCTCTAATTCACTCATACACTAATTCACTCATTCACTCATTCACTCATTCGCTCATTCGCTCATTCGCTCGTTAGCTCGTTAGCTCGTTCACTCGTTCACTCGTTCACTCGTTCGCTCGTTCGCTCGTTCGCTCGTTCACTCGTTCACTCGTTCACTCGTTCACTCGTTCACTCGTTCACTCGTTCACTCATTCGCTCTCTAAATCACTCACTCACACACTCACACACTCACTAATTCACGCACTCACCCACACACACACTCATCCGCCCACTCAGTCAATCACTCACCCAATTGCCAAGTGCTCAACACTTTTGTGTATCCAAGAATGTTTGTATATGTCCCAAGCAATGCCCGTAATACGAGCAGCGATCAGTCTTTCGAGCCGGACGATATCTATGAAAATACGTTGCCGGCTGAATTGATGCTGGTCACGTCAATGCTCTTGTAATGTATGCTCTTGTCAACTGTTATACTACTATATCATTTCAATACTATTAGTTCAATATTACCTTTTTGTACATATTATTTTGTTATAATTAAACATTTTATTTAGTTTCGTTTTAATTCCACTTTTACTACATTAGTCTCACTTAATTAATTAATTTTCATTACAACATTGAATAGTCGTTTCCTTAGCTAAATTTGGATCACTAACCTTTACCTATGTATACCAACTATTATAATCTTATTATTGTGTTTTGAGTCTTTATTTAAGACTATGCCAACACTATAGAGAGCACAGTTCCATTATGGATACTAATGTTTGAATAACGTTCGTTATTATTATTTATTATTATTATCATTACTACTACTACTACTACTACTACTACTACTATTACTACTACTACTACTACTACTACTACACTAATTAACTTTTATTTACGTTTTATCCACTTTTACTACATTAGTCTCACTATTATTAATTTTCATTACAACATTGATAGTCGTTTCCTTAGCTAAATTTGGATCACTAACCTTACCATGTATACCAACTATTAATCTTATTATTGTGTTTGAGTCTTTATTTAGACTATGCCAACACTATAGAGAGCACAGTTCCATTATGATACTAGTTGAATAAGTTGTTATATATTAGTATTTCACTACAATATATAGTACTACTATAGCTAGTACTATATAGTACTACTAGTTCTACTATATAGCTATAGTAGTATACTATAGTATAGTATAGTAGTAGTAGCTATAGTAGTAGTAGTATACCTAGTAGTAGTAGTAGTAGTAGTAGTAGTAGTAGTAGTAGTAGTAGTAGTAGTAGTAGTAGTAGTAGTAGTAGTAGTAGTAGTAGTAAGTAGTAGTAGCAGTAGTAGTAGTAGTAGTTGTTGTGTAGTAGTAGTTAGTAGTAGTAGTAGTAGTAGTAGTAGTAGTAGGTATAGTAGTAGTAGTAGTAGTAGTAGTAGTAGTAGTAGTAGTAGTAGTAGTAGTAGTAGTAGTAGTAGTAGTAATAGTTGTATTGTTTTGGCTTTAAAGCGATTTCACTTTATCCCGCTAGGCGACGATACCTATGGCGTCACTCATGCCGTCTATGACTCTAAGTCGTATTCAAGTTGCGTCATTAAGCGACAAATTAATATTTCCCCACTTGGCACATAAACAAATATACAAGATTCAAGGCGAAAACAAGACATGCGGAGACGTGGCGCGCGTCGTCTGACGAACCGCTCAAAAGGAGTGTCTCGACTATTCAACATCTACGGACACCAATCTAGGTCAAAGGTTTTAACAGCATCGCGTAAATTGGCTACACCTTTGCGTGCTTGTCGTTAGAGTAATGTGCGGGCCGTAACTGTCAGAGACCAACGGCGCCTTGCCGAGGGCGAACACAAAATTGATGTGTTAGGGATTTCCAATCGGTTTTCCCCGCAGAACTAAAGGTTGTGTGTCATCGTTGAATGTATATTTCAAAATAGTGCGGATTTTATTGGGGAATTTCCGGACTTCGCCACGCGTCAAGTAACCATAATTGCATGTTATTATCTAATTCGCTGGTTGTACGAAGCAATGTTTGGGCCACTCGATGCATTTGTATGTCACGTTGCAGGGTCTGGATGCTACTTGGCTCGGCATATGATCCTTTCGGAGGTGTCAACGTCATGTCGGACGATATTTTAAATTCGGAACATTATTGACGATATGCATGACACCGTCTACCATATTCACCCACCGATATTATTGGCTCACGTCCAAGTGCAACACACGTAATGTAGGTTATATTGTATCACAATTATTAACCATTGTTGTCAGTATTACTCAATTGTTGCTATGGTAAAGTAAATGGCGGAACACAACGTAGTACGACGTAGTTGTGTTGGTAGCAGTTACGAAACCAAACTAAAGTACATATACATTATATGGTTTAGATACATTTCCGTTTTTGCAAATTCATTATTACTATGGTCCAACGTTATCGTTTTTAGAAAACTGGCTTTGGAAACATAGGTCTTGGAAAACTGACGAAACCAAGTATAAATCACACTGGTTTTCGTTGCTTTTTCCTTGGGATTCAACACCATGCCACTTAGCATCATATTAATTAATCCCTATTCAGTACAGTGACAAATATCCTACGGCTATTTTCCGACTAACACTGCGTCTTTGTGACGATGCTCTCAAAAGTCATAAACAATGTTGCATGCCAACTATGCATAATGGAGGGGGTGATACGATGCTGAAGATGTGTTCGTTTCTTGGTCGTCCAATTGGAATCGTCTACGTAATTGGCTTTGCAGACCACACGACGAGGTATATATTCGTGTGTTTTGGTAAACACGAAGCACTGCGCATTGCTTCTAGAAGCAGCTGAGACAATCCTACTGGTCACAGGATGATTGTTGCACGCCTTGTGTGCTTGGCCTTGGTGGGCTTAATGGTGGAACATCTGCATTCTACAAACGCTGCAAGTATGATCTTTCTATATGTACATTTGAAATGTATATACATGTGTGGCATGCATACATACCACACGCACGCACGCACACATGCATGCACGCATGCATGCATACATACATACATACATACATACATACATACATACATACATACATACACATATACATACATAAATACACACATACATACATACATACATACATACATACATACACATACATACATACATACATCCACGTATACAAAATGCACGCATACATATGTACATACATGCATACATGCATACATGCATACATGCATACATGCATACATGCATACATACATACATACAAACATACATACATACATACATACATACATACATACACACGCACACACACACGCACGCACGCACGCACGCACGCACGCACGCACCACCACACACACACACAACACACACACGGCGCCACTCACAAACACGTATGGCCGCTGACACAGACACATAATCACAAATGTCGTTATGTTTATATGTTACTCGTATGTTAACCGTTTTATAATCACTGATACATACTGCACGTCCATGCCCTAAGCAATTGTACGTGTTTCACAGACTGTGTGTACCGCGTTTACGTTGCGACCGGAGCTGGACCCTACGATGGAACAAATGCGCGGGTGTTTGTGAAATTATACGGGTCATTGGCGGTGTGTCCATGGAGACAGTTGAAAGTTTCACACGCCTTTTGGCCTAAAACGTGAGAATACCATTAATAGACTATTACCTGCTTCATTACATGTTGTAAAATAAATATACTGGTCCATTCAGATTTCATCTTACAGGTGGATGAAGTTCAGTTTTGTACGAACAATGTTAATACCTATTCAGCAATATATCCATTTTAAAATTAATGAAACACGCATATCATTATTGACTTGCGAGTATATCATCAATATATTTCCTATTGAAATATTAACAGTATTCCTAAGACGAGATCACTTCACTCGCTAAACGAAAACTTTCTATTCTGGATCGTGTCCAAAATGTTCACTGTGTGACAAAACGCAACTTATCTACATTATAAAACAGTACTTACTTATTTATTACCTTCATCCCCAGTGGGTCATAAGGCTACAAAAACAATGTTTCTCCACCGGGTCCTGTCCTTTGCTGCGGCCTCAGACTCGCCCCACGAGAGCCCCGTATCTTGTAGCTCTGGTTGTATATATTCTATCAATGCATGTGTATATTCGTGTACGCATGTATGCGTTTATGCATGTTTATACGTATGCACATATGTAAGTATGAATATATGCATGTTTGTTCGTAATAGAGGACATACATATGTATTCGATAGAAAAACCGCAACGCTATTAAACGTACCTATTTTAGAAACAGGCATAGGATCACCTCACTCGCTAAAACGAAACTTTTAGTCATCACTGTGCGACAAAATGCAACTCATTTACATGTATATTACATGCATGCATGCAGTACTTACGCTTTTTTAACAATGCATTTGTCGTACGTACATATGCATGTCTTCCATTACTTACACATGTAACCATGCATACAAAGATACACGCATACATCACACGTGCATACATACACACACATCTACGGACACGCGTACATGTAGGTGTATTTTATATGTGAAAACGTGAAAATGGATCATAGGTCAACCATTCCATAAATAACACGAATAGCTGGTGGACAGATTTTCGATTATTGAATTAACACAGTGTAGGACCTTTCAACTTCTATATCTTGGTATTAGGAACATTTAAACAAGTAGGGTTTTCGTTAGATCCCCTTTGTCTTACATGACACATTGATTCATTGTTCATTGCTAACCAGGACTATGCAGTCTAGCGTCACATGTCCTTGCCTGGGACGACAGCGCGGTTTGCGCATCCGTCACGACAATTCCGGTGCGTCCCCGGCGTGGTACGTGAGAGGCATCGTCGTCCGAAGGTACCCCGGCGGATATCTGACTAACTACTTCGACAAGTTCTGGCTGAGGAAAGGGGCTGGCCATTCCCTCTCGAAATGGGTGTATAAATCTTGGGAGTGCCAGTGTCTTCGTTTTATAGATAGATATATTGTAACACACGAGCAACTAACAAAACCACTTATGTGACTCCGTGTTGGTGTGAGCGGGCACGTCTCTGTGCCGCATCGAGTTTAAAATATTTCTCCATGTGTACCGATATCTGAATGGGATGGCTCCCCTGTATCTGGCAAACCTGCTAAATAGACAGAGTCCAGGACGCACGCGTTCATCAGAACAACAATTGCTCCACATTCCGCGTACGAAGTTGGCCAGTTTTGGTGACCGGTCGTTTCGTGTGGTGGGACCTCGCCTATGGAACGCATTGCCCATTGGT
>JAODUO010000344.1:45000-82500 GCA_025642075.2 Ridgeia piscesae
AACGGTTTAAAACCATGTAAGCTACTGATTTAACAGAATACAGGTTACTCTAATATTAACTGACTTACCATAATAGCAAGCGTCCGTCAGTCAACATTTTCGAAACGGTTGTATTGTGTCGAAATACTAAATAATGCAAGAACGTTGGATTTTGGCTGTTAAACAATGAACATATCTGGGATTTATGCAAGTTTTATCTGTACGGCTTACCATGCCGGCTGCTCGTGTAACGAATTTCTCAAAACAGTATTTAGTTGAAAGAATTAATCACTAAATGTGGATGTAGGAACATTTCTTTACAAAATAATTAGGTTTATCTGCTAATCAGCATGTAATGGAGTACAATTTTAAAACACTTCCTCTTGTAGCGAAATAGCTTTGATGTACAATAATAATACCTTTACTTCGTTGCCTTTGTTTACTTACCTAAATATTTTGTTATAAAACATTCGTCAGGTGTCGCCAGGGTGTTCTTTTCGCCATGTCGACGTGCAGAATGTTATAATACACGAAGATTCATCGGCCAGGTCAAACTCTTGTGTGCATACCAAGTAATTATTTGATTTTAGTAACTGCTTTTTGGGTAATATTCGTGTAGTGTAATATATCTGATACTCGCAGTGTGTGCTGCTGTAAGTTTGAAATTATACCGTTGAATTGTACGGCTGTTTTCATTCATACTTCGCGTAGGACATACTCTCGAAATACACTTTAACATTTTAGTCAGATAATTTTTTCTTCAATCTTCTACATAAGTAGATTTGTGCTTAGTTGCTTGTTATTTTACTCATGTACACAATATATGTCTAAATGTATGTTTTCTGCATGTAAAATTCAGTATACTTTAATTCTTTATATCTGAACAATGAGATATTTTAGGGCGTACATCCTGTATTTAATGCTGCCTGTCGCGTTGTATTTATTATACTGCCCAACGATTCGCGTTTATTTATATACTGCCTAAACATTCGCATTGTATTTATATACTGTCTATCGAGTCGCGTTGTATTTAAATACTGCCTAACGTGACACGATGTCCGTTGCGCGTGCTTGGAATGTTAAATGTTTTATGACCGGGACGTTTTTATTTCGGGTCCATGCTATACGGGAGCCTGACATCGTGAAATCTGTGTGGAAACTATTTTTTCGGATATTTGCTCGTGCTTAACTCTAGTTACTTGGATTCCTGCGTAATGTCACTTCAAAATTCATGCATGTGCATCCAACGCAACGTAGTCTCTGTTATCGTTTTCATATTAATAACAATACAAATCTTTACTGAGCAATTGTTGCCACACACAATTACTATTTTTAATCAGTGCTATTTATGCTATGCAACCAATCATGTCATGTTCTTTTACTCGTAATTTCAGAGGCGTAGACGAGTTCCAATTCTTAGCCCGATGTGTTGGATACAAAAAAAGGCTAAGGATTCGTTATATCGGCAAGGGCCCTTTATACACGGGTTGGTATTTGACAGCAATCGGCATCAAGCATGTGGCTCCTCCACATAAGCCACAAACAATATACCAGTACGACTTCTGCTATCCCTTTAGGTGGATGCCGCGTGATAGCTCCTACAGTACATGTGAGTTATCACTAAGACTTTCCTCGAACAAACATTGTTTATCCTGACGACGGACTAGAATATACACATTTTTATATATGCAACATCAGCAGTGATGACAGGCATAACGGTTGTTTAGTAGTGACAGATTTAAAATTGCGTACATTGTTTCGGCATTACTAAATACAATTTGTTAACGTAGTATGAACAATATATGCATTAAGATTATTATAGATAATATAACATATTGTCTTTGTTTTATATATATATAATATATATCATATATATATATATATATATATATATATATATATATGATATTAATGTAAGTATGTGTGTATGCATTATGCATGGTGTGTATATATCCTATACATGATTTGTTTTTCGTGGGCCACATATTCATTATGAACCCTGAACTTAGTTTATATGCATTTAAAATTGCGTACATTGTTTCGGCATTACTAAATACAATTTGTTAACGTAGTATGAACAATATATGCATTAAGATTATTATAGATAATATAACAATTACTTTGTTTCTATATATATATATATATATATATATATATATATATATATATATATATAATATATATATATATATAATATATATATATGTATGCATGTATGCATGGTGTGTATATATCCTATACATGATTTGTTTTTCGTGGGCCACATATTCATTATGAACCCTGAACTTAGGTTTAATATATGCTACGGCATAAGACGGATATTCAGTTGCCAGTGTTCAAATGTGTGTTGATGTAATGTTCGATGTTAGGTGTCATGTTTCAGACACGAAATACAAGATAGCCGTTTACACCGGAACTCAACCTGGAGCTGGGACCGATGCCAATGTGAAGATCAGGCTTTACCATGGCACCATAGCATCTACTGCCTCTATGACATTGGACAACCTTAAAAAAGACGACTTCGAAAAAGGGATGTAAGTTCAAATCAACAGCGATAAACACGAAACAAAAAGTATTGTAAGGGAAATGTAAGCAATCGTACCGACTCTTTGTATATAATTGATAAAAAAATATATAACTGCAAATAAATGTAGGTTTCACTAACAGTAGAAAACACCATTAATGTGCATATGATGCCGTTGTGACAATGTCATATTTGACATGACCAGACTCGTAATACGTCTCAATGGACCTATATAGTTTTACTTCAAGTTTCAGTTTTTTTGGCATTTATGTCACACACTGGAAATAGTTACTACTTGCGCGAATGTGTTGATTATGATATGCAGGTCTTATTTGATAAATAACGGTGTTATGGTCTACACATTGTGGCTCACCATCTAAACCGAAACATATTCTGATTATAAATCCGAAAATATCATAATTTGTGTCCCTGCGTGTCTTTATTCACGGGCGTCATGAACTTTGTGGTTGCATGTTTACGACATTTGTCATTTCTTTCTATGTTCTTCAGGATAAACGACTTCTATGTGGAAGGCTCCGTTGTCGGACCCGTAACTAGGATATTTATCAGCCATGATGGTACCGGTAATGGTCCTTGGTGGTACGTCAAGAAGATCTACGTTCGCGTTCGTGCCACGTTTGAGCTGTTCAAGTGTCCATGCTACAAGTGGCTGAAAACGAGCAAGCCATCCACTTACTGCGGTTGCTACCAAATTGAGTAATCCGAAAAGCGGCTTTCCGATGAACGGCCAGGTCACATTTACGATTCGCTTGATTATATATCAACCTATTTCTCTTATTGTTATAGTCCGATCAGGATGCTCGTCCAACGGTTCCAGTGCCTGGACGAGATGTTGCGAATAGTGTTAGTGCCTACAGAATAAAGTTGTGCGAATGTTCGCGCAAATGTGAAATTTGCTTGTGGTGAATAAATGTGCTGGTCTTTCAAACGCGTTGGTGTTAATGCGCTACGTTTGCAATTAACTTTCGTTAAATTACCGGTTGCATCGATTGTTTTTATCCATCACTTAATATGACTGTTACTGACTGACTGTTAGTACCCATGTGTATGTGTGTACATGTATATATGTGTGTATGTTTGTATGTGAATATGTTTATGTGTATGTGTTTGTGTATGTGTGTATATGTTTATGTGAGTAGGTGTACATAAGTGTTTATGTGTGTATGTGTGTGTGTATGTATGTATGTATGTTTGTATGTATCAATCAATTAATCAGTCAATCAACAAACCAACCAATCAAAAATCAATCAATCCATAAATCAACCAACCAATTAGTCAATCTTTCAATCAATCAATCAGACAAGCTGGCAAGCAAGCAAACAAACCGACAATCAATCAAATAATCAATACATCAAACAATAAAAAAAAACAATCAATCAACTCACCAATCACCCAATCAATATATCTTGAAATTAATTCATTCATTTCAAAACTCACCACACGTGGGTCAATTTAAGTCAAGTAAATAACTACTTAATAATAAACTACGTGAGATATTTTATAAAATAAAATGTAAGTGTTTGTATGTAAGTGATTGTTTGCATGTACGTACGCATGTGTGTATGTGCGAGTGTGTGTACGTATGAATTGTGTGTATATGCAATTATGTACATTTATATATGTATACATGGATACATTTATGTTTATATAATTATGTATATTTATATATGTATATGTATTATATATATATGTGTTTATATATATATAATATATATATATATATATATATATATATATATATATATATATATATATATTGCTAATTGATTATAGATTTGCAGTCGCATTTTTTTTTTATATTTTCTTTTCTGCACCACAATATTGACTTGCCAAATTGATTGATTGAACATTTGTGAAACATTCCATTCAATTACTTTCATTTCATACAATTTACATTTCATACAATCCCGCCCGTACCAGTCCGCAGGACAGTAGTGAATTACTAATGACTATTTATATTTTAGAATATTACATATATTAGTATGTATACGTTTATTCGAGAAATAATGCATGTATTCGTTTCTGCGAGTGTGTTTCGATTATTTAAAGTATGTATACTTTTATGCGAGACTATGCATTGGTTAGTTACGTAATGTGTGAGTTTGTTTCTGCGAAACTATACGTGGGATTAGTAAAGTACGCATTCTTTTATGCGAAATTACGAGAGGGTTAAATAGTGTATGTTTACGTTTATGCGAGACAATGTTTAGGTTACGTAAAGTATACATTATTTTATATGAGACTAAACGTACGTTAAGTTAAAGTAAATATAAATTGCTCTACTCAGCTCCAACGCGTATATATATATATATATATATATATATATATAAGAGGTTAACATAATGTATCTCGTTTCATGTAACGATATGCACAAAACTGCTACATTTGAATACACTTTCCAATAAAAAACATATTCCCACATGCAGACGATCGGCGAAGATAACTGATATATAATTAGTCCATATGGTAATAAATTATGAAAAAGTCACAATAACAAATTTGCAGCAGTGTGGTTACTGTGTACACCTGTGGACACGTCCGACATTGGTGTACATTTTACAAGAAAGGCTTCTTAAATAGAGCTAGGCCCGTTTTGCACATATATTTATTCGACAACTACTTTTACAACACGTGTGTCTTGCATGAATTCTTCACCTCCGGTGTTTTACAGGACACATTTGGCATTTATTTTTTTTTATTCCCATTGATGAGTGCACATTAAGCGGGCTAGTAAATTCCCAATAGGAATTAAGTTGTCTCATTACATGTTCTAATAATATATATAGGTAGCTCAAACATTGTTTCATTATGTATGCATATCAATATAGATTCCACGGCAAAACGTCCCTGAAAATGTATTGCCGACTTCGATAACGTCACTCAAGCTTCCGCTAAATGCACCCATACGGAATTATCCATTGAAGCCGACTTGCAAGGACACTTTCAAAAACGTTAGCCGAACAAAACAGGCAATTCATGGTTTAACGATGGTAACATGTTCTTATTACCGAGCCATAGCCAGCCAGGAGCAAAGTTTTGTTAATTGATAAACAGGATAATAATAGACTGTTTTCCATATCATACAAACATACCACTTGCCCATAGCGAAATCAATTCACCAGGTGACGTCGGGTAGTAATTGCAGCCTTTTCTAGACTTATTTAACAAGTATACGAATACGCTGTTCTATCTGTCGCATTCACATACCCGTCCGATTAAGAATATGTCGTGAGATTTACACACGCACACGCGCACACGCGCACACGCGCACACGCGCACACGCGAACACACGCACACACGCACACACGCACACACGCACACACGCACACACGCACACACGCACACACGCACACACGCACACACACACACACACACACACACACACACACACACACACACACACACACACACACACACACACACACACACACACACACACACACACACACACACACACACACACACACACACACACACACACACTCACACACACACACACACACCACACACACACACACGCACACACACACACACACACACACACACACACACACACACACACACCACACACACTACACACACACACACACACACACACACACACACACACACACACACACACACACACACAACGCATATTTATATGTTTTTTAGTAAACTGATGATCTCTGCATTAGATGGTTCACACGTGCCCAAGAGTGTATGTGTGAATGTACGCATTTGTAAGTGTGCATGTGTGCCCGTGCACGTGTACACATGAATAAGTGCGCATATCTGAATGTATGTGCGTGTACTTGTACGTCATGTCTACGTTTACGACTTCGTGTCTATATTTATGTGTGCATGAGTGTATGTGTGCATGTGTGTATGTGTGTATGTGCCAAGGTGTGTATGCTTGTGTGTTTGTATCCATGACATACATTGCCAACAGCGTTGACCGACACATACTAGAGCACACTTAACTAATTATATATTCGGACAGTTAACCTGATTATTCAACTAACGCTTGTTTTATATTACTTGTATTAAATGTTACCTTTACAAAATTCAAAGCAATTTTTTGATCTCATCATAGCGGATTACATACAGTTTATTCAACAAAAACGAATCAATTAATTCTGATTATTACAATACTATCTTTTTACATCAATATTTTATAGCATTTGCATTAGCGTCCGAAAATTCAATGGGACATTACAACGAAACACCCCTGGGTGCTAGTTAACCTCAATGGAAATATCCTATACGTGTAAGAGCATGGTGGCCGTAACCGTGGGAACGGCAAACCCACGCCCTGCTTAAGTTATAGCCAAATACGCAATTCAGTATCCAATTGGCTGTTTGCGATACAATACATTTGGATCGGCTACATTTCTGCAAGCATATGTCGAAAAGATCTCCCGAATTGCAGCACAATACCGTTTCTTGGTGTGGTATCCGGGACACTTACAGTTTCATTCTCCCCAGCTTTCCCACGTCATCCACTGGCATACTCTAAACATAAATACTGCATCTCACGTGTTATCAGTTATCAATAAGCACCAATGATACTTCCTACAATGTAGCTATATCTGTCTAAACACGTGGCAAATGTCTGAGCAGTTGTCACAATTACACTCGCATGCATGCACTCACATACGAATGCACGCAAGCACACACACGCATAACATACACGTTCACACACTCACAAACGCACACACGAATGTACAAACATACACGAACGCAGGTACATGCATACACATACACGCATACGCATGCCCTCACACACGTCAAGCGAAGGACGCCATACTGTTCTGGAATAGCAACATTATGTTGCTACATTTTATGGCCATTCTTTTATACAGTACATTTGGTTAGAAACGATATTTGGTGGAATTAGAGAGGATCACAAAAAACAGAAGAGTGTGCATGTGCAACTGCGAATCCTTGTTCTTGCGAAAGTGGAGATCAGCAGATGGCCACAATATTCGACTAAACGGAGATGTTATTGGCAAAACTATTGCAGCACGTTATCGTCGATTATCCGTGATATCGATCTGCGCTTTGGGGCTCACCGACAACAAACCACAAACATCACCTGCCTGACTCTGTGTATGATGAGTTTCGAAGCAGTTGATTTTGACCAACAGTGGGACCGACTGCAGAATGTAGTGGACATGTATGCAGAGTATCTGGTAGATCAGGAGCGAGATAGTGCTATGGCGGAAGAAGTGGGAGAGGGTATCGACAGACAAACGGCCAACGGCAGCACTGTCGGCTCTCGACCATTGTGGCAGTCGGTACCCAAATGTGCAAGTATTGCTGCAACTGCCGCCTCTTTGTTAGTCTCAACGGCCAAGGCGGAACGGTTGTTCTCAAAGCTAGAGAAAACGTTGACGGCAATCAGATCTACTGTGGATGAGCAACGACTGGAGGCACGTCTGATGCTGCAAGTCCATAGAAGCGGACACAACATTCATCGACGCTGTGATTAATGACCAACTTTGTGTTGCGAAAACTTCAAAAAATTATTTGTCCGAGACATAATCATGTAAGTTGGACGAACACACTTTAAATCAGCTTTACTTATTATTTAGAGAACATTGTACCTTTACGATAATTAATAACATAAAAACGTTAATCTCTCAAATTCCACTACTCGATATCATTGTTTGCCTGGATTCCGGGTGGCCCCCTCCAATACAAAATACTGCCTTACCCAATGTTGCTCCGGTATACGCATCTAGTAAATATCCCTGGTATATAATAACAACGTAAAATTTAACTATATGCCACAGTTTATATTTCAAAAATATATACTTAAACTTGCTAAAGAATATTTTCTTGGTAAGGAAACTACAAGTCCAGTCACAACGTGTGAGGAATGCTGCTGATGCCTGTCATTTAGTGTTATATTAGTGTTACATTGCACCGTTAACGCGACTGTATCACACCTGTTACATATGTGAGTTTATCAAGCAGAAATCATACATCTACGTCGTACTTACGCAGAAATCACGTATATTATCTTTGTGTTGCGTGTTGTATTAAAATGACGTCATTAAATGACAAATTAATATCTCCCCACTTGGCACATGATCAAACAATTCCAGCAACAAGGCGTACACAAGACAAGCGGACACGTCTCGCGCGGCCTCTGACGAACCGCTCAAAATGTGGGTCACGACTATTCAACATCTACTGACGTCAATCTAGGTCAAAGGTTTTAACAGCACCGATTCAGTTGGCTACACATTTGCGAGCTTGAAGTTCGTTAGAGCTCTTTCGGCGTCGTACTTGTCAGAAACAAACGGCGTTTTGCAGAGGGGCGTACACAAGATTAATGTGTTGGACATTTCCAATTTCACCGTAGAACCAGAGGGTGTGTGTCATCGTTGACTGTATATCTCTAAATAGTGCGGTATTTGTTTTGGAATGTCCGGGCTTCGTCATGCGTCAAGTAACAATAATAATTTTAGACATACGATGGTGTCAATAGATGCACTAACCATGATGTATTTCTTACATTTACGTAGTCTGCATACCACATGCGTCGCCACACGATCCCATCTGGGGCGTCAACGACATGTCGGGCGATATTTTAGATTAACATTATTATTGACAATATGCAAGCTACCGGCTAGCTTATTCACTCACCGATATTATTGTATCATGTGCAAATACAACACACATTATACAGGTTATATGGTATCATAATTATTAACCATTCCTGTCAGCATTACTCAATCGATGCAGGAACATATATCTGCGGTTCCGGCATGGGTTGGTCATTATTTGGGGATGATATGTAAATCATTTTGAAAAAGTGATTTAGCAGATCATTATACTGTATGCTTTTCCCTATGTTTCGTTTGTTGGTAAAATTCTAACGGGTACTGTTCCCTGTTACTTTTTATGGAAATAATTTACCAGTAAATTATCCACATTTGTTGCAAAACATTTTCTTTGTGGCTATACAAACGACCAGTAATATGGAGGCGCATCATACTAATCGTATTATTGAGTTTGTATAAATCGGCAGTGTCGATACGTTGAAGGAAGCACTAATACCGCGACAAATGTGTGTATGTCTTGGTATACTTGTCGCTGTTATGGTAGAGTAAGTGACGGAACACTACGTAGTATTTAAGAATGTTACGTTCATATTTCGGGACAGGTGTGTGAAGATAACTCCAATCGATTTATGAAACCAATTAAATGGCCTACGCATAATAATAATACCCCAAAGTGTAATAGTTAGGATCGACCGTTACGAAGCCAGACACATTCATAGATATTGTAGACTCATACTTTTTTGCATCTGCAGTACTAATATTGTCCAACTTTATCGTTAGAGTAATTGCGCATAGGCAACTTTGTGTACTCGCACAGAGCATTGCAGGGTCACGGCCCGGGACCAAACTAAAAACAGTTCAATGGCATGACTATGAACATGGTAATTTGTAGTTCATATTTGATGAGAACCAGGCAACTAAGATTAATTTAGATTTTGCACAACGTTCTTGCATAGCCGTATTTCCAGATGGGAAAGACCCATGTTTCTAATAACCTGGTGCTGTCATTTAAATCCCGCTACCGCAACTTGATTCATCGGCCGTGTAACATCATTGTGGTCGTAAAATTAAAACAACCATGTCGACAATTATTTATCAATATAAGAGGTCGTTGTAATTGTCAACATTTCCCGAAGCATACAATCCGTAGGCTGGGGGAGGGGTCGAAGGATTTTGTAATTATGATACGTAGTAATAATAATACAAATTCTATTAGCAACTCAACTGAGTTGGATTGACATTACAATAGTATACAATTAATTCATCAAAACATCACACAAATACAATAGAAATACATTTGATACCGCAAATCATACCGTATTAATAGACTTGTTTACTAACAGTTGTATAAAGCCCACGGTATAAAGGAGTTACGGAATCTATTCATTATAGTACCTGGTAACGGATACACATTTTCTTATCTAATATTATATTCGGTATGTCTTTTATCAGGCAGCAGATAATGTAATCTATGTGTGCCGACTTTAATGTTATCAAAACATTTTTTTACCAAATGCTGTCCCGTCTTAAATTCAACGTATCCAGGTTAACACGTCTAAATATCTCCGCGTAACCCAATCCAGGAAAAAATACATTTTAATGCCCTTTTTATAACTTCAATATTGTCAGACAAATATTGGGGCAAGTTAGTGTGCCATACTGGACATGCATATTCTGGTCTTAGCCACACTAACATATACACTGACCAGATCTCTCTGTGTAATCCCTGCACGCTTTAACTGATGTAACATGTACAAGTGTTCACCAGCCTTTTTCACAATATTTTCCACGTGTTTGTTCCATGTCAGATCCTGAGAAATTGTCACACCTAATAGTTTGGCATGGCAAACTTGTGCTATATCCCTCCCATCAATCTTTATATTCGGGATAGTGCTTCTGAAATTGCCATCTTGTGCAAAATTAATGATTATTTCTTTGGATTGTTTCGAATTAATTTTCATGTCATTCTCTTCTGTCCATCTCGCAGCAATATCAACCTACTCTTGTATAACATATACACCATTTATATCGCATATTTCAAATAACGTACTGTCATCGACATACTTATATAATGGAACAGTCGTTCTTAAATCATTTATGTAAACAAGGAAATATTTAGGTCAAGACAATGTCCCTTGCGGTACTAGGCCAGAATGACCAGAATGGGAATATTCATTTCCTATTTTTACTCTTTGAGCTCTGTCTAACAGAAATGTTGCCACCCGTCTTAAAATATGTGCGGGCAACCCATACGACTGCAGCTTATCTAGCAACAAATGATGATTAATAAGATTAAATGCTTTGCTAAAGTCTAGCATTACAACTCTGACATAAGAATGCTGCAACGGCAAATTGCGTACAATATATACCATTTGGCAATTCCATGGTCACTTACATGTTAAAGCAAAATGTAGCGAATGAGATTATCATAGCAGCAATAACGATGAACATACTGGCAAAATGATGTACTGTTGTTGATATTGTTTTTGATGTTGTCAATCACAACCTATTGTGACTCTGATCAATTAGACAAACATACAAGAAAGATTAGCTTTAGACGCCTCTAATTATCTGATCACTAGTCACGCAAAAGAACAATTGTCATTATCAATGCCTGACGATGAAGCCATCACATAGAACTGGTTTGCAAAGATAGCATAGTTAAAATTGGGATTTCCGTCACTTGAACAATCAGCCCAAGCAACACGACTTAGCTACTCTCAGTCTCTGAAGACAGTTGATATGATGTTATGAAATAACAGAGTACGTATGCATAAGGTATTACTGTTTATATTATTAGTATTTTGCATTGAATACCAAACCATTGACAAACAACACTAGGATATCATGCAACAATGTATAAGTGCTAATATAGCGATGCCGGAAAAGATAAAAAAAATGAGTTTATGAAATGTCTCGACATAAATACTTACGCAGATACATATCTATGCAGGCAGGTCTGACCATTATAGATAACCATTAAAAAACAGGTATGATGCAAGCGCGCTTTGATTTATGTCAGTCAAGTTCCGGGTAAAACAGAAATGAGCTTCACGCGCGCAATCTAGGGAACACATTGTGCGACGATGCTTAAGCCTTTATCTAGATTTAGCTGCGCAGTTGGCGTGTACGGTCGTGCCGCTCCCATTCAACTCTCGTCAGAAGACACCTCCTACAGTACACGACGGAAGGCCAGGCGTGTGGTGCGTGTGTCGTTATCATTCTTTAAACGCGTTGCGCTCCCTTTCAAACGTCGTCAGAAGGCACGCACGGCAACATAACAGCGACGGCACGGTGTGGTACCAGAGTAAGCCATTACACTTCACGTGTTATACATATGGCTTCTACGAATTCGCGATATTTTCAATGTGACATTTAACTGAGAAACACAGTCTGGCAGGCACTAGTCGATTTTTTTAGTTGTGATGACTGTATTGTTGTTTATCGGTGGACACAGTTTCCATACAACCGTCGTAATTTTGAACATATAACAAATAGTGCAACATGTACGTGACGCTTAAGCAGGGTCCTCTTATTTGCTACGGCCTGAGCCTCGCCCTACGAGAGCCCCATATCTTGTAGCTCTGCATGCATATTTATTCTAACAATGCATGTATATATATTCATTTACGCCTGTATGCATTTATTCATGTTTGCACGTACGCACATATGTAAATATGCATATATGCATGTATGTACGTAATAGAGGACATACACATGTATACGATAACAAAATCGCAATGCTATTAAACGTACCTTTATACCCTGCTGATGCTTATACTGGCAGAGACCTGAGCTTGTTTGCTACAATAAATAAACAAGAGTTATTGTTGTTGATAAAGGTCATTTAATAAATGTACTCAAAACTCCTCAAGACAGTATAGATACATTTAGAAAATGACAATATTAGCAAAGGTGGGGTGTTAACAATGTTTCCCCCACCCAACAGACAATTTATGCAAGTAAAGAACAAGAAATACATGTAAAGCTAGCGTTGGCCGTAGCCAACACATTAGTACATAATACAGAGTAGATGTAGACTAAGCCGATGAATCAAAGCGAAGTGCAAGATATTTATTCTACATAGCGTAAAACAATAGTCCGGCGCAGTACATTACACAACCGAAACATTAAGAATGTGTACTTAAAAAGGAGCGGATCGGTGGTAGCCATGGGGGAGGATGGAGGGGTCGAAAATCCGATCTTCCTTTGTGCTGCAAACTATTGCGACTTGCGTACTCAAAATCTCAGCACAAAGGGATCGAGCCTCGTTCTGAGTGCGGAGAGTTCACGGGCTACGACACGTTTGCGGAATACGCACTGTTCACGGACTAAGTATCCGCCTCACATTGTATAAATATTATTTTTGACATGTGTAAAAATATTCATTTATACCCTGCTGATGCTTATATTGGCAGAGACCTGAGCTTGTTTGCTACAATAAATAAACAAGAGTTATTGTTGTTGATAAAGGTCATTTAATAAATGTACTCAAAACTCCTCAAGACAGTATAGATACATTTAGAAAATGACAATATTAGCAAAGGTGGGGTGTTAACAATGTTTTCCCCACCCGGCCTCTTGTAACAGAGGCCCCACTCCCCACCCCAGGGCTCTGCCAGTGAAAATAAATGTAAAAACGAATATAACCAGGTTGCCAGTCATGCTGAAACAACACATTATTAAACACTTAGTGGAAACAAACAACGGAGTGCTATAAAATTAGGGTTAACGCAACTGTCAGTCATACTGCAACAACTTATTAATGTTTTGTTGATAGGTGAAACAGGTGCAACTGGGAAAAATTCTTATATAGTATGGACAGGTGCGAACGACAGCACTAAGTGTAAAAGAACATAAGTATGGGTCAGGGTGGGATTAGTCATGCTCCATATTGCCCTGAGGACTAAAGTGAATGCCAGTCATGCTGAAGCATCACACGGTGGTACGCAATAAAGCGGCAAGGAAACCGAATTACCCATTAACGGGAAGAAACGAACCCAATCAAATAGGTGCAGACGGGACCTTTTTTGATGGGTGGCAGTCATGCTGAACCACCCATGTGTAAGTTGGGGATGTTTACCGCTGGGACATTCGGGGAACGGGAATGCGAACATAACGCTTGAAGGCGGAAGATTTCCACCTGCCCATGGTTTGAATTTGGGTTTCGCTCAAACCAGAATCTGCTGCCGCAGTAGCATCACCGATGCGAAAGCTGTGACCCTTGTATTTGTCCGGGTCCAGCCCTGCATATTTTAACGTTTTAGTTAAGTGGTTGCAGAAAGAGTTGCGCGAAACTGGGGTGGCATTAGCAAATGCATATAGTGGACCCTGAACTGTACCACGAACCGTAAGGAAGCGCGAAAGAGCCAGTACTGGGCAGTATTTATCATGTGTACGTGAGATAGACAAAGTGACTGGACGGCCCGATGTATTGTGCTTGAAGTGACACATCACGAGTGTCAAAGAAGAATTTAAAATGGTGACATCTGACACCTGTATGACAGATGCATGGCGAGCTTTAGAATGGACTGTGATTTCACCTATACGTAAGAAAGCATGAAAGGACAACAGAAACATGCTTTGGAGCATGTAGCAGACATAGTTAGATGAAACAATAAAGGGAGTGGCATCAACAATCTTATGCAGGACTGTGGGGGTAATGGGTAAACGGGTGTCAGGCTTGGCGGCCAGTTTCTGGGCTCCAGCTAATAGTTTCTTTATCACGAAATGCTGGGTCGGGTCAGCCATATCGGCCAGTTTGTGCACATAGGATAAAGCTGACATATATGTTAGTAGTGTAGCAGGAGCGTAATTCTGCGAGAACAGGTGCGCTACAAATGCAGCTAAAGCACCTATGGAGAAACAGAGCTGCATTGAGCAGACGCAACATCACTGGCGCCAAGGTAGAAGTTCCGGTGGGACGCGAGTGAAGCAGGGGGCCGCGTGGCGCGCTTGCGAACTCCCGGGTAAATGTTGGAGTCCACGAGGGAGCTGAGCGCACCGGTCACAGCAAGGTCAAGAGGTGCGGCGACAGGCATTTCGGGGGCAGGCAACACGGGGGCATGCAACGAGGGCGGGGAAGGGCGGCGTCGCGATCCTCGCGCAACTGCTTCAATACTTCCCTTGTCACGATGGCGACCATCGAAGCCGTCGAGGCAGTGTCCTTAGGCAGGTCATCCGGGCGACCAGGAGCAGCGGAGGCGATACGGCGGCGTCGAACAGGGGGCGCAGGCAAATCCGGCTCAGTCGGACGAGTCAGGGCTGCGCGGCGTGCGGATGGAGGCCGCACAACAGGCGCGACTCGTTTTGCGGGACGTTCAGCAGGCATGCTGCAAAATTAGACCAGGGGGAGGAACGGAATCGAGTACTCACAGCGACCACATTACGTGCATAGCATAGTAGGAACAACCAATGCGAACTAACCTGGCAAAACTATGGGCTGGAATACCCATCCACCACCCAATCATCATTTCCCCAGTAGGGGGCGATTAACCATCGCACACATAACCTGGTGAAACTATAGGCTGGATTATCCATCCATCACCCAATCATCATTCCACCAGTAGGGGGCGATTAACCATCGCACACATAGACTGGTGAAACTATAGGCTGGATTACCCATCCATCACCAAATCATCATACCACCAGTAGGGGGCGAATAACCATCGCACACATAACCTGGTGAAACTATAGGCTGGATTACCCATCCATCACCCAATCATCATTCCACCAGTAGGGGGCGATTAACCATCGCACACATAGACTGGTGAAACAATAGGCTGGATTAACAATCCACCACCCAATCATCATTTCACCAGTAGGGGGCGATTAACCATCGCATAAAACCCTGGTGAAACTATGGGGATTAACTCCAGAAGCATCATTTCACCAGTAGGGACGATTAACCATCATAAACCCGGGAACTATGGCGCATTAACCCTCCACCCAGTCATCATTTCAGCAGTAGGGTGCGGTTATGCATCGCACGAACATGGCGAAACTATGGGCCAATTAGTTAACCATCACAGCCCAGTCATTGTTTCATCATTAGGGGTGATTAACTAGCACACAACTAAACCCGGCGAAACTATGGGCTGGAAGAGCCATGTGGCAGCGTCGTTGTGCCAGTAGAAGGCGAGTAAACAACATACAGATAACGGAAACATAACAGTGGTTTAAAATGACAACACATGAATGTATGTATACGGGTAGTGGTGTAATGTGATCACGCAATCTGTCATAACCGACATATGCAACGCAATGAAACGTGACCAGAATGGAGCCAATGAATGGCAGCGCGAGTTAATCATGCAAATCAGTGCTCACATGTACAACCAATACATTGAAAAAGAACAATTTAAATGTTGTGAAAGAGGCTGAGGGATCATAAATTTAGATTGTGATGCCACATTTGAATTGAACGAGCCACTGAAGAAGTTAGCAGTAAGTCAGACCATGCTGAACCTTAGAACGCTAAGAAAATAAACAGAGACTCAAGTGAAACAATTGTTTATTTTGATAAACGATAAGTTGTGGAAAGGTAAATTTAACGTTGTGGAAATTTGAACTGTGGAAAATTAGGTACTACTCTGATAGCAGAGTTTACGAGGCTACTAACAGCGTGATTACCACTGTTTAGCAGCAAACTGAGCCGCCCCCCGAATAGAGCGGACATATTTCCGCATCCCGACAGCATTAAGGTGGACGCCGAATCGACCAAAAATATTGCTCCCAGTCAGCGTGCATCCCCCGGTGTCTCCAGTATTGAGTGTGGGTGAGGTCCCTGGTTAAACCCTCCAACGTGCGATTCACGACGAACCGGGCTTCGTTAAAGTCGGCCCGCACAGGAAACCGACGTCGCCCGGTAGGACGGATAGCGACACGTGGAAGGAGTTGGCAGAGGACTACCTCGGACACCGTGGGTAGCGCATCCCCTGACTGATTGAAAGAAACAATACGGGAGGCGAGAAGAGCCGGGTCAACACCGGGACATGACAAATCGTTAGTGCCGATGTCCACGATTACCGCTTGGGGACCTAGCTCTCGGACGAGCGGAAGCTCGGCTACTAAGCTAGGTACATCAACAAAATTGTCATAGACTCATTTAAACACTTTCGTGTGATAGTGTATGCTATGTAGTTTACAACACTTTTTGATTTTTTTTTCAAGCTTTATAATTAACTTAAGTTAATCGACATTTTAGAGTCAGAAAAAATAGTCCACAGTTTTCATATCCATTTTCTGTGAACTGAAATTTGTGCTGACGCCAAGTGGCAGACAATGAAACCAAAATTTGTGTTGACCGTGACGTAATTGTATTGGCCAGAATGTTGTTCGAATAAGGTATTTATGTAACATCAAATATTAATAACCAAGTATTGACCCCCCATATCACGTGACCTTGATATGACCTTGGCGTCACCTAGATAACTGACTAATGCTGGCAGGTGATCTATATTGAGAGATGACCTAATTATATTAAGTGCAATTCATGAACTGAATAGTTTGTAATTCCACATACATGTTGTTGAAATGGATTTATGTTCATATAGTCAAAATAGTGGCATATCGGTCAGTGTGTGAACCATCAGTGACATTTCTTTTTAAAGTTGACCTTGACGTAATTGTATTTGTCAGAATATTGTTACTGTGAATAATTTCAGTGCTAAAGTTAATAATAACTAATCTATGAATGTGGCCAATTACTTTATATTCGGTATCACAGTACAAAGTAAACCCAATAATACTGCGATCAACTTTGTTTTGTAGAATGTCTCGCATTGTAATGTGAAATAATATTATATATTGTTCACTGTATGCAGCCGACATGTATACATGGGAAACGAGTGAAATAAAAGTACAACCCATCAGCTTCATTGCATGTAATGAGAACGGACTGTAAAAATGTAATGCATTGCTGACTCAATGTTTATAATATTTAAGTTCAGTAGCAATCAGTGCCAAGTGAAGTGTATCGATGTTCATAAGCCACATCAGGTACCAAGTACACCACCAGGTTTCAATGTGTATCATTGTTCAAAGCACGGATATATCCACATGCCAATGTTCACAAGACACTACAGACTCATTGCATATATTGTCAGTCCAGTGTCATAAATCGAAGCGCATTGTATGCCAATGTTCACGGGGCACTACGCACTACACACTACGTCACTACAGCAATGGCGGCCCAGACCGGCCTCAGATTTTGGACCAGATTCATGAGACAAATCTACCATGGCGCCCCTAGCGGAATGTAATGTACCTAACTAAGCCGTCTAATTTAAGGCCGCCGATGCCATGAAAAAAACCGGTGGAATACTGGGCGGATACACCCAGATCAGCACCAATGGCCAAAGTGGGGTCGGTAAGACGCATTAACGTCTCCTGCAAGCGGCGAACAAAACTATGGCCAATGACTAATAAATCGGGAGAGCAATCCATCATGGGATGAGCGAAATTTCGAAACAAAATGGCGGCGAACAAAGGAATTAAACACAACCAACGAAAGTCACCGAAAGGGACAAATAAGTACAAGAAATGCGTATGCAGCAAATTGTAAAGCACACTAGACAGTAGACATGAAGCATAATCAGAATTGATACAGTGTGCACGTACTAACCTTGTAAATTCGGTCGAAAATCCGATCTTCCTTTGTGCTGCAAATTATTGCGACTTGCGTACTCAAAATCTCAGCACAAAGGGATCGAGCCTCGTTCTGAGTGCGGAGAGTTCACGGGCTACGACACGTTTGCGGAATACGCACCGTTCACGGACTAAGTATCCGCCTCACATTGTATAAATATTATTTTTGACATGTGTAAAAATATTCATATTTTAGAAACAGGCATATGCATTTCTATAACTACATGCGAACATAACAACAAATGTGTCTTTGCCTTCGTGACACAAATACATATAAGATCACTTCACTCGCTAAAAAGAATCTTTCTTTTATGTATCGTGTTCACTGTGCGATAAAATGCAACTCATCTACATGTATATTACATGCAATACTTACGCTTTTTAACATTGCAATTGTCCTACGTACACATGCATGTCTTCCATTACTTACATATGCAACGATGCTTACAAAGATGCACACATACATCATACGTGCATATAAACACACGCATATATGGACACGAGTACATGAAGGTGTTATTTAAATGTGGAAACGTGAAAATCATAGGTCAACGATTCCCGCAAATAACATAAATTGTTGGTGGAATGGTTTTCGTTTATTGAATTAACACAGTGTAGGACCTTTCAACTTCTGTATCTTAGTATTAGGAACATTCGTTAGATCCCTATTGTCTTACATGCTACATTGATTCATTGTTCATTGCTAACCAGGACTCTGCAGTCTAGCGTCACATGTCCTTGCCTGGGACGACAGCACGGTTTGGTCATCCATCACGAGAAATCCGGTGCGTTCCCGGCGTGGTACATAAGAGGCATCGTCGTCCGAAGGTACCCCGGCGGATATCTGACTAACTACTTCGACAAATTCTGGCTGCGGGCAGGGGCTGGCCATTCCCTCTCGAAAAGGGTGTATAAATCTTGAGAGTGACTGTGCTCTCGTTTTATAGAGAGTGGGTAACACACGTGCAAACAACATTTGTGTTGGTATGAGCGGGTACACGTCTCTGTGAGTTGTGTTTATGTGTGTACGTGCGTTTGTGCGCGGCTGTGTGTATGTGCGTGTTCATATGTGTGGGTGGGTGCGTGTGTGCGCGTTAGCTGTCACCGATACTTGGAAGTCGACATGATTTAATACGTGAACCTTCAACCCAACTCTTTTCTGTTCGTCTTGTGCAATTGTTTATTTTCATATATTATTACAGCGCATTTCTGTTACTTTTAACATTATAAAGTTCTGTTTTGTTACATTCTCAGACAGGTTGTTTGAACTCACCAGTAGTATTTGTCACTTGTCATGCCATGCATTTGAATGCCTTGGCGGCGATTTTTTAGTTTCTAGCGACCCACTTCCTGATGTCTAACGGTTCTACCTTCTATCTCCAAAACCATGACTGATGATTACTTTGTAGTCACATAGTACACTCGTCTCTCCAGACCCGCTACTCTTGATATACACACCCTTAGTTCATGGATTTGTTCTCATACATTTCATCCTGCTCTAGCAATACTTCTGGGAGGAGAAGAGAGGAGAGGGCGAAATAAGGACAACTGTTCAATTTACAAAATGGAATGTTTCAGATTGCTCGTACCAGGTCAGAATGCACACAGCCAATTCGTGGCACGCAGCGACGGCCGCCCACGTCGACATCAAGTTATACGGGACACAGGCTACAACTCGCTGGATACGTCTGAACGTTCCAGGAAATGAATTTAGACGTGGAAAGTAAGACCGTTACAAAATAATCATTATAATACACACATAGGTAGATACACACACTCACACACTACACACATGCACACCCAGTCATATATATATATATATATATATATATATATATATATATATATATATATATATATATATATATATATATATTCTAAGATTCACGTAAACGTAAACGCAACTTCCCTTATAGGTTACACAGTATACGGTAATTGTTAAGTGATGTACTGTCTCGAGATTCCTATGAAACGAAGCGTTGGCGTGTAAAGTGTGAAGTCAACCCCACCTGCGAAATTCTCTCCCATGTAATGAATGCATATGTAATGAATGTTGTTTATATACTATATCGTATGAAATAAATGTTTGCTGATTAACAACGGTTTTAAAACCACACCTTCAGCTACTGTTTCAACAGAATACCGGTTGCTCTAATATTTACTGATTTACCATAATAACAAGCGCCCGCCAGTCAACATTTTCGAAATTTTGGAATTATGTATTGTGTGGAAATAGTAAATGATGCAAGAAAATGAACGTACATCACCAAGTGTGGCGTGTAGGAACACTTCTTTACAAAATAATTAGGTGTATCTGCTAATCTGCATGTGGTAGTGTACAATTTTAAAGTACTTTCACTTGTAACGAAGTAGCTTTGATGTAAAGTAACAATACAGTTATTTTGTTGCGTTTGTTGATATCGCGAAATATGTTACAATACTTCCGTCAGGTGTCGCCAGGGTGCTATTTTCGCCATATCGGCATGCAGTATGTTATACTTGTACTTATAGAGTAGACTATATCGACGTCTTCGCCCGATATGTTGGATACAAGAAAAAGATAAGACTTCGTCATAACGACAAGAGCTATACAATCGGGGGTTGGTACTTGAAGTCAATCGGCATCAGGCATAAGGCTCCTCCGCAGAAGCCGACAAACAATATACACCTACGACTACAGCTCTCCCTAGAGGTGGATGCCGCATGATAGCTCGTACGGTATAGGTGAGTTATTACTAAGACTTTCCCCAACAAATTGTGTTTATCCAGACATTGGACTAGAATATACACATATTTATGTATGCAACATCAGCAGTGACGATATACATAACGGTCATAATGTATATACCTACATACGTACATATTATATATATATATATATATATATATATATATATATATATATATATATAATTCACAAATACACATACATATATACATACATACGTACATATGTATTGTATATATATATATATATATATATATATATATATATATATTTATATATATATAATACATATGTACGTATGTATTATATATGTATGTGTATTTATGAATTATATATATATGTGTGTGTATGTATATATATATATATATATATATATATATATATATATATATATGTATTATTATGTATGTATGTATGTATGTAGTAGTATCTATGATGTATGTATGTATTGTATGTTGTATGTATGTATGTATGTATGTATGTATGTATGTATGTATGTATGTATGTATGTATGTATGTATGTATGTATGTATGTATGTATGTATGTATGTATGTATGTATGTATGTATGTATGTATGTATGTTTATGTATGTATGTATGTATGTATGTATGTATGTATGTATGTATGTATGTATGTATGTATGTGTGCATATATGCATGTATGTTTGTAAGCTTGCATTCACGCATGGTATGTATGTATCCTATACATTTGTTTCTTTTTATAGGGCCTAAGATTCATTATGAACCCAGAAACTAAACATAGGTTTAAGAAGTGCTAAGGCACAAGACGGATATTCAGCTTTTCTATGCCAGTGTTTAAATGTTTGTTCGATGTTAGGCGTCCTGTTTCAGACACAAAATACAAGATAACCGTTTACACCGGAAGTCAAAATGGAGCTGGGACCGATACCAAAGTAACGATCAGGCTTTATCATGGCACGTAGGCAACTACTTTCCCTAAGACATTGGACCACCAAAACGCAGACGAGTTCGAAAGAGGGGCGTAAGTACAAATCAAGAGAGATAGACCCGAAACAAAAAGTGTTTTAAGGGAAGCGTAAGCAATTTTATTGACTCTTTATATATAACTGATTAATAAAAAATATAACTACCAACAAATATACCATTCACTCTCCGTTAATGTGCATATGATGCCGTAGTGACAGTGTCATATTTGATAAGGGCAGGCTCGTTATACCACTTAATGAACCTATATAGTTTTACCTCAAGTTTCAGTGTTTTGTATTTTTGTTACAAACAGGGAATAACTACTACTTGAGCGAATGTTTTCTTATGATATGCAGGTCTTATTTGATCAATAACGGTTTTATGGTCTACACATTGTGGCTCAACATCAAAACCGTAACATATTCTGATTATAAATCCGACAATATCATTGTTTGTGTCCATGCGTTTCTTTATTCACGGGCGTCATGAACGTTGTGGTTGCATGTTTACGATTTGTTTCAATTCTTTCATTCTCAGCACTGAGTAGACGTTATAAACAGTCTCTCTCTATGGTCTGCAGGATAGACGACTCCTATGTGGAAGGCAACGTTGTCGGACCCGTGACTAGGATATTTGTCAGACATGATGGTTCCGGTAGAGGTCCTTGGTGGTACGTCAAGAAGATCTACGTACGCGTTTGTGCCAGGTTTGAGCTGTTCAAATGTCCGTGCTACAAGTGGCCGACAACGAGCAAGCCATACACTTACTCCATTTGCTACCAAATTGAGTAATCTGAAAAGCGACTTTCCGATCAACGGCCAGATCACATTTACGATTCGCTTGAGTATATAATTATATCAACATATTTCCCTCGTTGTCATAGTCCGATCAAGATACGGGTCCAATGGTTCAAGTGCCTGGACAAAGTGCTGCGAATACCTGTTAGTGCCTACGAAATACAGTTGTTCGAATGTTCGCGAATACAAATGTGAAATGTGCTTATGGTAAATAAAAGAGTAGGTCTTTCTTCAAAAAATGTGTTTTGTAATTAACTTTTGATAAATTGCCATGTTGCAAAGACTGTTTTCATAATGTCAAGCATCACGTAATAGTAATGTTACTGAAAATTACGTATTTGAAAGTAAAACTGTACTATTATACATGCTATATCGTATAGGAACACGTAAGTTTAACAATATTTAACAAGATTTAACAATAGTTAACAAAGATTTTACAAGATTTTACAAGATTTAACAAAATGTTACAAGATGTTACAATATTACCACCTAGAGATTCAACTTTAGATGGTAGGTGGACCAGGAAGCCATGTGGCTTATCGAGAGTCCAACCTATCTATCTCAGGATACCCGGTATATGTCGATTTTATTTTAAAATATATTAACACTACTAGCACCTACACAATCAGCTGATAATCTGTTCCATTCGTTTACTGTTCTTTGTGAAAATAAAAATAAATATCTAGTCTACACTGCTTCTTTGCTATTGTAACTCCATGTCCTCTAGTCCTTCTCTCTTCCTTGACCGTGAAAAATATTTCTGTCAATATTTTCATACCCATTCAATATTTTAAACACCTCAATCTGATCTGCTCTCAATCTTCTGCTTTCTAGTGTTGTTAAAACACATTCTTTTAGACGCATTTCATAACTAATATTCCTGAGTTTTGGTATAATTTGTGTTGCTCTCCTTCGTACTCTTTCTAGCATATCAATATCCTTCTTGCGATATGGCTTCCATGCTTGTGTACAATATTCTAAATGAGGCATAACTATTGTTTTATACAGCGGCATTATTAATTCTTTTTCCTTGTACGCTATATATCGCCTAATTAATCCAATAATTTGATTTCCCTTCGCTGCTGCAATTCCACACTGCCCAGATACCTTCATGTCAGCACTAATAGTTAATCCTAAGTCTCTTTCCTTTAAAGTAGTATTTAGTACAGTACCACCCATCGTATATTGTGCATCTTCATTCCCATGTCCTGTGTGAAGGCACTTACACTTTCCAAAATTAAACAGCATTTGCCACTTCTCAGACCATTCTGTCAACTTATTAAGATAATCTTGTAAATGCTGTCTATTTGCATCACTTTAAATTGTCCTAAACACTTTTGTGTCGTCCGCAAACTTCAACACTTTGCTTGTTATGTCATCATCCAAATAACTGATATATATTAAGAATAACATCGTTACTGACGTTGTCTTACTACTGTTAGTATAACATCAATGTACATGTGTGTTTGTGTGTTTGTATGTTTGTATGTTTGTATGTTTGTATGTTTGTGTGTTTGTGTGTTTGTGTGTGTATGTGTGTGTATGTGTGTGTGTGTGTGTGTGTGTGTGCGTTTGTATGTGTGTATAATTATATGAATGTATGAATGTGTGTATATGTGTATATGTGTCTGTGTGTGTATGTATGTGTGTATGTATGTGGGTATGCGTTCACGTGTATATGTGTGCATGCATGTATGTATGTATGTACGCATGTATGTATCAATCATTCAATCAAAGAATCACTCAATCAATCAATCAAACAATCAATCAGTCAATCAATTATTCAGTAAATTAATCAATCAAACAAGTAAGCACACAAACAATCAATCAATCAAATAGTCAATCAATCAATCAATCAATTAATCATAAAATAAATAAATTGATTTCAAAACACACCACACGAGAAACAACACATGTAAAGTGAATAACTATTTAATAATATATTACGTGAGCTGTTTTTACAAAATAACATATATGTATGGGTTTGTATGTAAGTATTGGTTTGCATGTACGTACGTACGTATCTGTGTATTTGTGTGCGTGCGATTGTATGTACAAGTGTATGTATGAAAGTACTTACACGTGTACGAACGAGTGTATGTGTGCACGTATGTAGGCGAGTATGCGGATACGTGTATATGTCCATAAGCTATCTGATTACATTTTCTAACTACAAACTAATATGGATTCCTCAAACGGTGCTTCACTATTTATGCATAGCGGTACAGATTTCGAAGGCACGGCAGTACATCCCGACAATGCATTGTCGAATTCGATAGCGTCTCTCAAGCTTTCATTAAGTGCTCAAGCCGACCTGCAAGGAAAATGGCAACAACCTTTAACGGAACCCAAGTGGTAATTCATAATATAATATACTTAATGGTTAATATAACCTTATCATTTGCAGGTAAACGTATATATATATATATATATATATATATATATATATAAATTAATTTTGCAGAACTTCTTCTAAACAATTAACTTCGCCGCTGCGATTACTGGCAATGGAGAGTATGCATATTAACATATCACAATATACGTAAGATAGATACGATATCACAATCGTATGTTTTTGCTTTTACAACGTTTTTTCTAGTAAACTGGTACAGTATTCTTAATTGTAATTTCAAATGCATAGATGTTGTTAACATGTTTTAAGTCTTAAAATCAAAAGTAACTTCCTTTATGTTTTCTTTAATAACACAACATTATATTGTTTCTTTCTTTCAATATACACATAGGGCAAGTTAATATAATCCTACTATAAGGATATGATTCAAAAACACATGACCAAGTATCACACGCTCACCCACCCCACCTATCCATCCACTCACACATAATACACATTAAAACACATACAATACAAACACATACCACATACACACACACACACACACACACACACACACACACACACACACACTATATATATATATATATATATATATATATATATATATAAAAACCCGCACAGTCACAAAGGCAAACAAACACACGCACCGTTTGTAAAACCAACTAACTGCGGTTAGGTTTTGGTAAAAGTAACACGTAGCAAAGACAGCAAATCACGCCGATTATGAATACAGTGCTGACGACAGAGCCTATAACTGCAAACAAAGTAGTCGTACTGTGTCAACAATACATGAGTGTAAAGCACATTTGTTCACGTAGTAAGGGATAAACAAGTAAAATGACAAGGTAAAATGGAATTTAAAATATTACGTTATAACCCATAGCAAAACGGTCACCTATTGCCCTCTCTAGTGACAATTGCATTAAGCCACAGAAGCTACTGATTTTGCTTAAATAACAATAGCTTTGACCATTTCATTTGGAGATCTACTGCTCTGCTTAAGAAAATACACTTATTGATCATAATCATTGTTTCTATAGACTCTAAATACAGCATGAATGCTACATAGTAAATAAAAAATACGGCGGTTAAAATATATGATCACATACTGAAATATATATATATATATATAATATATATATATATATATATATATATATATATATATATATATATATATATATATATATATATGATCATATATTTTAACCGCCGTATTTTATATTTCAGTATGTGTTCATATATTATATGAGTGTGTGCATGTGTGTTTGTGTGTGTATACTCCTTTGTATGTCTATGTGCGTGTGTGTGTTCGTATGCGTGGGCGTGTCCGTACGCGCGTGTGTGCGTGCGCGTGCGTATGGGTGCGCCTGGTGCGTACACATATACATAATTACTTAATAGTTAACATAATTCGAATCGATTGGACAACAGCAGATAAATAAAGCATGCAACGACAACTTACTTTCTCCGACGTAATTGGAAGACGGTCTGTTACTGGTCCTGTCGATTGACGATTCTGCAACAAAATTGCATGTCAATGTGATCAACATGAATCGAACAAAAACACCACATATATCTGTCATACATCTGCCATATCTCTGAGCAGTCGTTAGAGCGTTACATTCTGCCTTAATTAATTTGCTCAAACTGCTTTTGTAACTATAAAGACATGCGCAATCAGCAGAGTTGAATATCACTTTACATAAGTTGTAAAATAAATTTACAAGATAAATCTGCGATTTTCTGTTAACCACAACTCATAAATGTAATGAATTCCAACGGAAAAGAATTAGTTACAAATGAAATACCGACTTAGGCGTGTCTGAAAGACAGTTTTCCAAGTTGAGGATGACACCATAACAGCTGTCATCTTACTTTATATATTTATCGGTACATAAGTAAGGTGTGTCCATGGAAACGAACTGTAGTGCTGTCCCTTTAAATTAAGTTTTATTACGAAACAACATTTTCGGTTTATTTGTTTGCTATAACTGTTTGTTTATTTATTATAACATTATATTTGAAACAACAAATCACCGTTAATTTGTATCTTCGATCCGAAATGTTGCTATATATTATATATATATATATATATATAATATATATATATGTATATATATATATATATATATATATATATATTAAATTATTATAGCATTGTATATGCGTTTATATCACTACGAATCATCGCTTTGAAGACGATGCGAACATGACTTGGAACATGACAAGATTGCACTTTTGTGTCGTTCGCTTTAAGATCTCCCGTAAATAGTGTTACGTAAATTAGTTTATTTATAAATAATTTTTCATATTTCCATTTTATATTCTGTTGCGTGAAGCAGAAGAAACATACTGATGTCACACTTGAGTCCGGAATATCCATATCGACATGAACAAGTGTATCGTTTGCCGTAGTCGATGCACCTTGCCCCGTTCTGGCACGGATGATCGCTGCATTTGATGGTTGCTGTAACAACATCGTGCATTGTCTGATTTACTTTATGGTCACTCTGCGGTTTGCCTACACATCCGCCCTCCGAAACTGACGAATGTGAGTGTGTGTATGTATACATATATGTGTGTATATGTGTGTATGTTTGCATGTGTACATATTTGCATGAGTGAATATGTGTATGTGTGTGTATGTATGTATGTATGTATGTATGTGTGTGTGTGTGTGTGTGTGTGTGTGTGTGTGTGTGTGTGTGTGTGTACACGTGCGCATGTGTGTATGTATGAACGTGTGAATGTTTTTATGTGTATGCGGATACAAGTTAACTGTTACACTTTTCAAAATTAATAATCTTTTTTCTTTGTTCTCAGAGTGGACTATATCTGATTGATTCAACAACGACGACTTTATGAAATATGATTCATTATGTTTATGATATTATCTTATATAAATAGTGTACGTGTTTGCATTGGCGCGCGAACGTAAATTTTTGACATTCTGATGAAACCTCTAGAAGTTAGTTCATTTCCTATGGCAATATGCTCTGCATATTATAACATGGGGAATACTTACTGTATTGGCAGCACTTGCCGTAGCCATGAGAACGGCAAATACATGCACTACCTGAGCTGTAGCCAAACACGCAAGTCGGGTGGCATTTGGCTGTCTGTGACGCGTCACTTTTTGAACGGCCACATTTCTGCACGCAGGTGTCGAACAAATCTCCTGAATTGCAGCACAAAAGCCGTTTCCTGGTGTGGTATCTGGGGCACATGGCGTTGCATTGACCCCAGCTTTCCCAGGCCATCCACTGGCATACTCTACAAATAAATACAATATCTGACGTATTATTAACTGTTATTAGTAAGCATTAATGATACGACCACCAACATAACTATATCTGTCTAAACATTTGTATTATTTTCGAACAGTTATCACGCTTACGCTCGCAACCATAGTAGCATGCACACACCACGCACGCACGCACGCACGCACGCACACACACACACACACACACACACACACACACACACACACACACACACACACACACACACACACACACACACACACACACACACACACACACACACACACACACACACACACACACACACACACACACACACACAACAACACACACAACAACAACAACATAATTTCATTCACCACAACACAACACAAACGCAATACTAACTGTCTTCCTCCGCACCTCGACTCTCCCAAATGTGATTGCAGGACCACAAGTATCATCACGGCAGCGATAAGTGGAACGAAGGACACCATAGTCTTGGATTATACTGGAAGAACAAATTACCTTTATCACCATTTTATCAACGGTACATCGTACTGGATCAGACATTGTTTGTGGTGGAATTAGGGAGGCTTCGGGAGAAGAATGTGCGAGTGCACGTTTGACATCATGTTCTTGGGAAATGCTAGAACTTCAAACTGTATGGCATATTAACAACATACATATTGCCAGTACGTTGTGTTGGATCAGAAAATGTATATGACATCTTTTTCGGAGAGAAAAAGAAACAATAAGAGAACTGTATACATATCCTGACATGCAATTACCGATTCTCATTAGTTAGTGGCGATGCAACTGGAAATGTATAGACGGCACAAACAAAGCAGTAATGACAAACCAGTTATGCAAAATGGCACAAATAGAAACATTGCGAATAGGTTGAGATATTTTCGACCCGCCAAGCCTCTAATCATTCACTTTACCGATACAATTGCTCCTGCGAGCGCCAGCTGTACTGAGGTAAACGTAACATTCCTGCATGATACAACCTTAGCAATGTATGAATGAATCAAAAACATCGGCTGCCTAATGCGTAACTAGACACTGTCTGTCACTGTACACCGTTATGCTGTCATAAGTCAATTGTCTGTCGATCATCATGTATACACACACGCACACACACACACACATATATATATATATATATATATATATATATATATATATATATATACATAACATATATACATATATACATATATATCATATATACATATATACATATATACATATATACATATATACATATATACATATATAAATATATACATATATAATATATATATATATATATTATATATACATATAAGTACATATATTACATAACATATACATACATACATATATATATATATATATATATATATAATATACTATCTATACATACATATACATATAATATATATATATATATATATATATATATATATATATATATAATATACGTATAAGTATATTTACAAGCGCCTGAGAGGTTGATGAGTTGAGAAGTTGTTGCGACTTAAGGCGTGTGGAAATGGAAACGTTTAAGGTTGTGCAGTGGATGAGGTTTGATATACCGCAGCGAGCAGAATATTCAGTGTGTAATGATCAATGATTCAGTTCTTAATGTGATATTATTTTAAAATGTCACTCTTTAATGTTGTGGTATGACGTTTCTAAATTAAAGTAAATTTTCAACGTGGTTGTAGCATAGCAATGACGGTTTTGTACCTATTGTCTTTTACAGATGTACATCTAAAATGCTAGTTTAAACTGTCAATATTTATAGTAGCTAGCTGGTTACCAATGTGGACAATTCACCATGTCTTCGGTGATGAATTATCGACAAATGTATTCTCACTGTATTCAAACAAACAGCAATGGTTGAAATGCATTGAAACTGCTACATAATGTAATCATTCTACCAGTGTCACTGTGACCGCATGTGTCAGTGCAAATATTCGCAATTACAGTCAATCGGGGAGTATGTTTATGTATAAGTTATGCTTTAAACTAATATTTATATCGGAAATATGCATAAGCCATTGGCGTTGCGACGATATGGTTGAGGCGTGTTTGTTTTTGTGGGAAAGGTACAATAATAAATGCGATCACATCATCCAACTATTTGCACAGAACCGCAATTGAGATCAATCAGATGGTTGAATAAGACGTTGACGTCAAACATGTCATGGTGCTAGAAACTGTTCTCAATGTGGGGCATATGGTGGGATTGGTTGTGTTTATAAAGAGTGTCCGTGTCGCGTTCTAAAACCGCAATATTTGCAATGTAACTATTGCCAAACAATAACATAAAGGAACAAGGAAGTATTTGCCGCAGTTCGTTGCAGCCCGGCTCTACCTGTGTAGCCCACCAGCACCAGAATATATTTGTCTACAAGTTTATTTGTATAAAGCAACAAATCCCTGTGATATTTCACACACTACGAAATAAATCGATGTTTTAATATTTTCCAACAGAACATCCATACTCAGAATTTCAGTTATGAAAAATAATACAGCAAATATACAAACAATGCTTAAAAGAATTTGTAGCATAGTATTAATAACCAAACATGTTATTCTTAATAGTATGAACGTTACGTGAACTGAATTACGGTTTCTTAATGTAATATTATATGCGTTTTTCTTCTTATCTCGCGAATAGCTATTTCTTATTCGATATTATAGGAAATAACACTATTTATAAAAGTGTTCATAGAAAAATGTCACATTGTCAAATGTTTATTCTTCTTTTTATGTCTTAATATAACTATTGATTGATATGATGGTTGAGTGGAAAAAATAATAAAGTAATATCACACTAATAAACTTAGATGTGTTCAGCAGATCATGATGTTCGAAAAATAAACACTGACCGTCGATCAATAAGCCTTTCATCGTGTATTCGAAGAGATGAAACGTTACTTTTTTTAAATAGCACCCTTGTCCGATATCGTGATTAGGCTTCACATAATACAATCATTTTATATATTTTTATAACTAAACCTGTTGTTCACTAATGTGATAACACCATCAAATTATGTCACTATCAAATAGTAGTTTGTTAGTAACTGTTCTGAACAATTTAAGCTAAGAATATTCAGTCAGCAAGTGAACCGCCACTGTAAGGCAGCCTGAAGTAAGAAAACCGCGAGAAACAAAAATGAATGCGTATGAAATGCCGACAACCATTGTGTGTGTTTAGTCTTCTGATTTATACTTCCGTTCAAAACAGAATGCACTAAGTGAGGATTAGGAAATTATTTCCATCCCGTTGAAATGCACAACAAAACTTAATTTGAGAACGGACCTGAGTAACATTTTGTGACATTTCACTTATTTTGTTTTGTAACCAATTTCGAATATTACGTTTTTGGGCTTAAGTTAGGTTTGCATAATATGTGTTTCTATGAAATTACACTGCATCTTTACAAAATAAAAAATGCACGTACCTGGGAAATTGGCAACAAGAATATTCCTGTACCAACTTGTATTCGCATGAAAGCCAATCGCCGGCACGAGCCCTGAACAGCAAATGAAAGACGCACTAGCGTTGTGTTTCGGTTTGCCTCGAACAGAGACGCAGAAACATTGAACCTGGTGTGTGTGAATCTGATTGGACGTTGATCAACGTTACCGAGAAAGATCCAATCAGCTCAAACGCGTAGAGGTAGAGTATATGTCATCATTTCCGTCAAACTTTCATTTCATGCGTGCACGTACATTCAATTTCAAATGCAAAAGTAATGAACACTTTAGTATTCCTACAACAGCACCAAGAATACATTGCGTAACCAGCAAAATGCATACTGCGTTCATAACATTTGCAGTTAACATATACGTATTATTATTATTAAATTATATGCAGGTACTACTACTACTACTACTATTATTACTACTACTACTACTACTACTACTACTACTACTACTACTACTACTACTACTACTACTACTACTACTACTATTACTACTACTACTACTACTACTACTACTACTACGACTACTACTACTACTACTACTACTACTACTACTACTACTACTACTACTACTACTAATACTACTACTACTACTACCACCACTTCCACTAGAGACTCATAGTAACAATATAACGACAGAGGACTTAATGGAGGCAACCGTTAGCACAACCTTTTTTATTCTACTCGTTGGTGGCGCTACCTGGCGAATACCATTGACATGTCGGTGATCTGTCGGAACCCAACGTACTCTCCGAAACCGGCACAATTGTCTTACTCCCTATCAAGTAAGACGACGTATGTAACATTCAATTAGAAGACTATACTAGCATTTCGTTGGGCAAAAATAGTAGTACAAAATATATGTATTATGTATACTCAATTTGAATATAAGGTACTGCAATCAATAAACAATGAACATGTTTACCTACTAGTAGTAGTAGTTTACCTATTTTACCACAGGTGTCAGGCGTAGCTTCGGGGTCAGCGTGCTGGACTTTAGCCCAAATTCTTTGCTGAGACGTCTCGAAATTTTACTGAGACTCATTTACATTCTATGCATAAAGCATCCCAAATTGTCTTGCAGGAGCTCATTGACGATCTCATCACGATGAGTCTCTGTTTCGTGGACGACCATTCATTTTCTATCACGAAAAGTGCCATCAGTATTGCATTTGATGATGGCGTTGTGCACGGCTGTGATAGAATAACGTAATTTAGCACTAATGATTATTTCCGTGTATCGTTCTCCGTGTAGATTCACTACTTGTACCCTTTGCACCTCAGTCAAAGATAATGTTTTGCCCATTTCAGGGACAAAACAGAAAAACGCCTAATCGATACTGACTGCAGCAGAAGAATGGCTTGGAAGTATTGACTAGGCGTATTGCTTCAAAGCCCAACAATAATAATAATAATAATAATAATAATAATAATAATAATAATAATAATAATAATAATAATAATAATAATAATAATAATAATAACTTCTTATGCGCCAATATCCTCGGAGATCAAGCTCAGTGGCGCGACAAAACCAAGGGGTTAAGCAATTGCGTAAACGTAGAACAGTGCGTGAGTCGTTGATGGATGGACGAAGGTTCTAGGAAGCTAACGAGGATAGGCAGCATTAAAGAGATTTGTTTTTATACGTCGGCGGAAGGAAACTATATTACCTTCCGACTTGACACTGACAGGAAGCGAATTCCACAGAGTTGGTGCAGCAACCGAGAAAGCTCGGGTCCCAGCTTTCGTCTTAACCCAGGGATGTAAAGTGGGTTACTACTGGTTGAGCGTAGCTCTCTGGAATTCCTTGCTGGAGTTAGCATTGAGTTTAGATATGTTGGTTGTTTAGATGCGAGTGCTTGATAGGATATTGTGCAAATCTTGAAAATAATGCGATAGTGCACAGGGAGCCAGTGCAATGATTTTAAAAGCGGCACCGAGCTAGAAAAACGAGGAGAACGCGTAACTACCCTTGCCAAGCAACTACTACTACTAGATACTATGTAGTACTACTACTACTACTACTACTACTACTACTACTACTACTACTACTACTACTACTACTACTACTACTACTATACTACTACTAGTAGTACTACTACTACTACTACTACTACTACTGCTACTACTACTACTACTACTACTACTACTACTACTACTACTACTACTACTACTACTACTACTACTACTACTACTACTACTACTACTACTACTACTACTACAAATACAACAACTACTAATAATAATAATAACACTAATAATAATAATAACACTAATAATAATAATAATAATAATAAGGCGAGCGATACGAAATCGTTTACTCAATAAACACGAACTGATTGAAAGGCAACATAAAGCTGTCCGGTGATTACATTAAAAGTGAATAACGGTGTAGATTGCATCTTGCAAGTTATATTTCAAAACAAGCCCTTGTTTTGATGAAAGCAGTTTTATTGAGGTGCAGCGAAATTACAACGAAGATAACAACTGTTGAAATCTTATCTCGTACGAAATCACCTCTCGTGCGCTAACAATTATCGTCCGCCTCCTGTGACGTCATATGTCGTGCGACTTCTTCTAGCGAGTAACGTCATCTCCGGAGACACATGGCGTCACAACCGCGCGCCTGGAAGCGTTCAGTAAAGGGTGTTCTCAAATACGTTAGATAAATATGCCCATTAAAAATTACAATAAAAGACATATATGTGATATGGACTTATTATTCAATGTCCTGATTCATTATATATATATATATATATATATATATATATATATATATATATATACGGATGTATGTATGTATGTATATATATATATATATGTATTTATTTATATTCTATTTTTCGTTCTCACCACTTACCTTCCACATTCCATTAAACATTCCATTCCATTCCATTCCATTCCATTCCATTCCATTCCATTCCATTCCATTCCATTCCATTCCATTCCATTCCATTCCATTCCATTCCATTCCATTCCTCCCTCCCTCCCTCCCTCCCTCCCTCCCTCCCTCCCTCCCTCCCTCCCTCCCTTCCTTCTTCCCTCTTTCCAAACTCCACCTCCCTCCTTCAATGTTGAGCCCGTACCCTTCCTTACAGCTTCCTCTGTCGCTCACTACCTTGTCGAATATGTTTAAAAGAAGATTCTGGAAAACGGTATGAAATAATACCGTTCAATGTTGTCTTGTTTCACAGTGGTTACCATCGAAGCCGTCAGCGCATTTGCAGTTGTAACCGTTCGTTTCGACTTCACAAGTTCCACCGTGTTGACATGGACCGCTGTAGCAGGCATCAACTGTAACATGGCATCGTCATATTTTAAGCAAGTTACGAAAATAACGTAACCACCATGTTTATACATTTATTTTATTTTATTTAGATTCCATGACATCTATACGTTATGTCACAATCGTTATATATATATATATATATATATATATATATATATATATATATATATATAAACATCCCTCCCTCCCTCCCTCCATCCCCCCTCCGTCCCTCTCTCACTCACTCAATCACTCACACACTCACTCACTCACTCACTCACTCACTTCCCCACTCTCTTAGACTTGCTATAGAATGGCAAAAAAAATTTAAGCATTAAGTATACATAAATGTCTTCAGCGAACCAGACGGAAAACTAATAACAAGTCATCGTTAGTTATGTGAAATATGTTGTGTTGCATTTCAAATATTATAAACTACCGTAACAAATATTTAGTTTTGTTGTAATCAAATTGCTTCCACCAATTGCATCAGTCATGGCTTTTTTCGCACCTGCGTAATACCGTATCCTGAAGCCGGTTGATTCATAGAATCTATCTGAAGTGAAGGAAACGTGTAGTATGTTCCCCGTCGAGATTGTGTCCTCCGGCGAGTGAGCCCAGTTCCCGCAGTATCTCTTTATAAGTAATGCACCTGCTGTACTGTCGTCGGATATGTCCAATCTGTCACAACTGCAGCTTTCACACTTTTCCAGGCTAAATCTGGTGAAGTGCAATCCCACACGCTAAAACGTGCAAAAGCATGACCTTGATATTATCGTTAGGCTCATTGACTTTAATTATTCCTTCCGTTTGCAAAATGAAAAAGAGAAGTTAGCACTTTTTGCTAAACAAAAAGTAACGCTTAACGGCGCTCATTTGTCAGTGAATGTCCACGTATGGGAGGGCGTGCGTGCATGCGTGTGCGCGCCAGCGTTTGTGTGTGTGTGTGTGTGTGTGTGTGTGTGTGTGTGTGTGTGTGTGTGTGTTTGTGCGTTCGTGTGTTCGTGTGTTCGTGTGTCGTGCGTGTGCGTGTGCGTGTGCGTGTGCGTGTGCGTGTGCGTGTGCGTGTGCGTGTGCGTGTGCGTGTGCGTGTGCGTGTGCGTGTGCGTGTGCGTGTGCGTGTGCGTGTGCGTGTGCGTGTGCGTGTGCGTCGCGTGTGCGCTTTTCGGTGCGTGTGCGTGTGCGTGTCGCGTGTCTGTGCGTGGCGTGTGCGTGTGCGTGTGCGCTGTGCGTGGTCGTGCTGTCGTGTGCGTGTGTCGTGTGCGTGTGCGTGTGCGTGTCGTGTCGTGTGCGTGTGCGTGTGCGTGTGCGTGTCGTGTGCGTGTGTCGTGTGCGTGTGCGTGTGTCGCGTGTGCGTGTCGTGTGTCGTGTCGGTCGTGTGCGTGTGCGGTGCGTGTGCGTGTGCGTGTGCGTGTGCGTGTCGTGTGCGTGTGCGTGTCGTGTGCGTGTGCGTGTGCGTGTCGTGTGCGTGTGCGTGTGTCGTGCTTCGCGTGTCGTGTGTCGGTCGTTGTTCTTTCTGGTCGTCGGCGTTGTCTGGTCGTTGCGTGCGCGGGCTAGGGTCCCGGCAGGCACGCGTGGCGTTGCGCGTCGGCGGGCACGTGCGTGTCTGCCTTTTGGGGCCGGTTTTCGTCGCGTGCGTTTCGTCACGCATGTCGCTGCGGTCAGGGCAACAGCAGCTTTCAGCGTCGTTGCTGCAGTGCGGGCTTTGACGGTGCGAAATGCGGGTCGTGGCTGGCCAGCGCTTTTCGGTTCGTGCGTTTTCGTGCTCGTTGTCGTTTTCGGGCGTGTCGTGTGTCGTGTGCGTGCGGCGCGACTGACGACGGAGTACACGGCGTCGCGGCGGCAGGGCGTCAGTGCCGTGTGCGTGTAAGTCGTGTGTCGTGCGTGCGTGTGCGTGTGCGTGTGCGTGCGTGTCTGTGCGTGTGCGTGTCGTTGTCGTGGCGT
>JAODUO010000344.1:85000-92500 GCA_025642075.2 Ridgeia piscesae
TGAACAGGTTAACGAAATGCAGCTTAATGTGGCACTCATGCTAGACACTTGTCAAGTAGCGCAATAGCAGTTCAGGAACCTGATTTATGTTGCTACAAAACAGTACTTGTAGTTGTAGTATGTTGCAAACAGTACTTTGTTTGCGCGATTCTTGAATACAGAAACGTGACATTGTCAAAAAGGTTTGTATGGAGTATTCATGGCATTAACCGTTTTCTCTTAGACTGTCAATTACTAATCACATCCGATAATTGGCTAGGTTGAGCTATAAACTGCTGAATAATAAGCATTGGCCTCTTATGTATGTCGACGAACGTTGATGGGAAAATGTTACACTACAGCGTTTATTAAAATAATCGACGTTGTATGAGTAAAATATAGATTAATTCTAAAGATATACATAAGTATTAATTTAAACATTCCATTTTTGTGTACACAGATTTCAAACATGTATCAAATAGTAAACCAGGTACATTAAATCAAGGAACAACGCTGTAGGATTAATAAAACATTACCCCTTCTTTATGGTCGTGTGGACAATAAATACATAGTTATGTAAAATGTGTCCTAGCTTGTCCAGTGCTATTATATATCAATCACATTGTGTTAATAATCGGATCACGTCGCGACATCGTCAAATAAATACGCCTGAAAATAGTGATGCAACGCAAATATACTTGCCCAAATCAGGACGCTTGGTTAGATCCTGATCGTCGTTGGCCGGGTCAGGCATCATGTTGGCCTCACCTTGTTGAGTCCATGTGAAGAAAATAGGATTATTATATTATTATTAAAGGAGATGTATCGAATATTATATATATATATGTATATATATATATAGAGAGAGAGAGAGATAGAGAGAGAGAGAGAGAGAGAGAGAGAGAGAGAGAGAGAGAGAGAAGAGAGAGAGAGATTATTGTATTGCATTATCTTTCCCATAATATATCATACTAAGGCAATACTATTATCGTGTTGTTGTTGAATAAACTTTCATTCATTCATAAACTTTCATTCATACACACATATATATATATATATATATATATATATATATATATATATATATATACATACATACATACACACGTACACACAAACATACATAACAAAAATAATAATAATACTTTTTCCGATAGAAACAGTCACTTACCACTGACATATGCAGCGGGGAACACCACCAAAATCGTGATGATCATACGCATGTTTTCTTTTAAGGAAATCTTCCGTTCGGCCAAGTTAACTCACATAAATCTGTAATCAACAATATATGTTTTTGTAGGAAATATAATGTTACACTAACAGTCTGGGCGTAGCAACGAAACAGATGAATCAGTTATTAATCAATTGATACCATCACAGCTAAAATATTGATTTACTACTAACGAAATAAATTAAATAGTTAAATAATATCTTGTTTGTATCCATGTTCATAAAATGATACTATGCGTCAGGCTTTCGAGTAGAAACTGTATTCAAATGTGTAATTTATTAAATGTCTTACCACAAGTAGTTGTTGGTGTATTAATACACGCATTATCAATTATTACCTATAAACCACCATGAAAATCCACCTGACATTTCCAACCTGATTAATGAAATTATATCCAAAATAATTAAAATCAGACACATTTACCAGTCCATACTATCAAATTCAATACGCCCGAAAGAGCTTCAATGAACCATGAACTGCATATTGCACTGAGCTGCTTACAAACATAAATTGCATATGAAACTAGAAACAAATTCTGCACATTGCTAGCATTATGATAATAGTGTAAGACTAACTTAACCCTAAGCAAAATTATTATATATTGTATTGTGTTGAAACACATTCATTATTTCACATCTAATAATTATTTAACACTATGAAATACCAACAGCTCTCAGACCAAACAGAAACTTTAAAATACTAGTACATCAAAAAGAAAAAAGGTTAGAAATACTGCGTACACCAAATCCCATGCAAGACCTGCAACATGTCTTACTTCTATGAAACCGGACGATCATTTGGCACGACACCAGAAGAACACAAGAAATACGTCGGAAAAAAATAGCAATTGAACGTTTTACTCTGGAGAAAGGAAAATGCTCGACCAAACTAGAACAAAAGTCGGCAATAAAAGATCATGTAAACATACACAAAACGTCGAGATGCGTAAAACAATTAGTTGTGAAATACGAAATTTGTTTGAAAATTGTATTCATCCAACTTGACAATTGAATACAAACACGTTATGTTAAAGTTTTGAAAACGTGGAATTACATTATTCAACAAACATGGCATGCCTAAAGCAATACGTCTAACCCTTTTGTGACTAAATACACCTAACTTTGTTTTCGGAAATTGTTTTCCAATCCATGTATTCAGATAATTAATTTTAATGTAAATTTATAATAAAATTAACTTAGTATGATAAATATAATATCATAACTTATGCTGACCTTTGTCAAAAAAACAAAGAATCACTCAATTAAACTATGCAGTGGTCACTAGTTTAGAGAATACTGATATGCAAGCGAAGCGAAGATGCCAGACTGGGTTAGAACGATTACACGATTTCGAAAACCCTTGAATGCTATATTTGGTTAATTTATTGGTAATAAAGCCACCGACGCCAAAACACTCTAATATTCTTGGCCACTCGGAATTATGTCCAGCATATGGCGCAATTTTGCACTCCTAAGTACTTGCGAATGACACCGCCAGTCCCCATAGTCTGAATTATGTACAAGTATGTTCAAACTCTGAATGACAAACGAGTCTAGCGTGCACTGTTGGCAGCATAATAAGGAACCGCGATTTGAGAGAGCAACGGGATGAAGACACGACCGGAAACTCAAGTCCTTCATTATCAAATAAATTGCCGTACTTAAAATACGCATCGTTCAGTTACGGTATAGATAAATAGTGTTATATATCAAGAAGGCTTTCCACTGCCAACTACTGTATTTATTAACAATCTAGCACAATGGCTGGTTTTGGCTGGACCCCAATTTATATCGAGGCACTACCAGTTCACCAATATGTGTCGAAACATACTACTCAGTAACATATGTTGGACAATGTAGGGGGAACTAAACACAATCGCCTTATATAAACTAGTTAATCCTATATGATCTGGTGATATCAATGTCTGTATAACATTTAGTTAATCGCAGATGATCATGCGATATTTCGCGGCTAATAAAACAAAACAAGTAAACGTGTGTTCTAATATAGTGCAGTATCCACTCCTTAGGCATATTCAGTGTGTATTCTATACTCACTGCCATACCTGTTCATCTCGACTTCTATATGAAACGTTAAGGCGCGCTGCAATTACTACGACACGTCAACACGAAAATTATATGTATGTATATATATATATATATATATATATATATATATATATATATATATATATTAATATATAATAATATATAACTTACGTATTATCTAGAGCAACGTAGAACGAAAGATCTTCCCAAAAGTTCGACGTGGCAGCATTGAGAGTCCTACACTATAGCTGTGCCTATACGCTCCATGTTGCTATTACTGAAATACTAGCTACCCGAAGAATGTGAAAGATAAACAGAAGTATCAACCGTCCAAATAAATAGTTGACGCTATCAAGTTACATGTTTCTCCCATATCAACATCAATATCAATAGTGAACTGCTTTTGCCATGTTCCCAATACCAGAAATGTCAACGGTAACATTTATTCAGGTATACTGCAAGATTAATCCATATCGCTGTGTGGAATATAAGAATAAACTGTTTACATATGGAAATAAAACATATTAACAAGTGCTATAAAGGCTCTCCTACCTGCTATAGCTTCAGACAAGATAGTGTAACTGCAGCAGGTTAACTTGTCTTGTCTGCCAAAACATCAACAACCAGAGAATAACGACAACAACACCTACCGTTAATCCTGAGAACAGTCAGTAGCAATAACAAGAACTGTAGAACTTACAACGCAATCAGAGAACAAACAACGACAGCCGTAGCACACGTTTTACCTGTAAACGAGACAACAGAAGAACAACAACATATCCGTCATACACAAATTTCCCTTCATGGGATGACACATTGTACTGGATGAAATTATTTACCCCCGTTACTACATATGGACCGAGGTAAAGCGAAACATACGTATTACTTCGAATCGCCCGATACAAAATTGTTCCTGTACAATCTCAGATTGTTACGTTAACTCAGTGTTATAAACAAACAACTTACCCGGCGCAGACACAGATCGCGATCGTCTGGAAGCTTCTAGCGACACGTCAGGACAGGAGACGGTGAAATGAGGAATGACGTTTACACCATAGAGCACGCATTTTTTACGGGTTAAACGTGGTGTGGTTGGCGTATTTTGCGTTGAAAAGGCCACGTTGTACACGTCAAACCTGTAGTGTCATCGTTATCAATCATTCCACTACCTGAAGTTGGTAATTTCGGCGCAGGCCAATTATGGTTACTTAAGCTAAAAAAGAATCGCTTCTCCTTTTAAAGAAATCGCCGTTCAACTTGATAACATTTGCCAAGCAAGCTGCCATCATAAAGTCGTTGTGGCAGTTTCTGCAACAAAATGGCAATAGTTTTTTTGGCAAACCTATCCTATAGTTGCTATTGTAAGTAGCGGTTGAGGCAGGAGTCTAGTGCAAATGTTTATCTGCGTAAACAAACTCCCGGACGGTCTGAGACCCAAACACATCAGGTGAACATTTTAATGTTGTGATGTAAGTGTCGTCAACTCAGTAAACCAACATTGTTGTAGAACTTTAAAATTAATCAAATGAGTCATTATTTTGCAGTATTCAATCCATATAACAAAATGTGTTTGTTTCAAAGTCAAAATTACGCAGCCGTCCGGAGAATCATCTGATCGCTGTTGAACAACATTGTTACAACTCTACGAAACATATATGATGAAAAAAACAAGGGACATCTTAAAGGACACTTCTCACCCATTGCACGAATTCTACTATGTTGCACAATCTGGTTGTAGGTACATTTCCGAAAGAACACGCACGAACGGTTATCGAAACACATTTCTTCCAACTTCTGTTAGGCTACTAAACGCGAAATCGGGGAGGGGAAAATGATCGGGGAGGATGGGGGGATACAATGGGGCGCACTACTTTCCTACAACTTTGCACTGTCACTTCTAATTGCCACTACTAATGTCATTGTGTTATGTGAATATTTGCCACAAGAATTTTGTTAAAATAACACCTGTACGAGTTGTTGTCAGCAGACGATAGCAGTAATTACCTAAGTAACTTATTCATTCGTTCGCGGAGAGACATGATTAAACATGGGGTGGTCACGGATGACCTACTTGACACCACTTGCATATATGGCCTATGCCAGAGAGAGGTCTTAGAACGGCGAACTACTACGAAAATAATTTGTTTGTAGCGATTGCACTGGAATTTGTATTTTTGAATGGCGCATCTGGAAGCGTGGTTCCCCGGAAGGAACCATAAGTGTAAATACGTGTTGTAAAACACTACGGAACTTCCTCAATAATTCATTGATTAGTTGTAAAAAAAGTCGTCATTTCAAAATGTATTATACATATAGACTGTTGAATAGTTATGTGTTAGAGCCCTAGACCATTTTGCCAACATAAATAAGATAACTAAATTAAACATTCAGATTGTTTATTGTTATAAAGGTTTTTCTTCCATAAATATATTTTTTATTAACTGTGGTATGGTTATACATATAAATAGTTTTGTCGCACCTTCTATTGCATTTTTCAGATGCTATATATATATATATATATATATATATATATATATACATATACATATACATATACATATACATATACATATACATATACATATACATATACATATACATATACATATACATATACATATACATATACATATACATAGACATAGACATAGTATATATATATATATATATATATATATATATATATATATATATATATATATATATATATATATATATATATAACTATATTTGTATATAATATATGCTGAAAAAAAGAACATTTGTAGGCTGTCCTTTGGTTATGGTGCAAACGCCCATTTCCACAGAGCTTGATGTCAACTCTGTTTTACATAGTTTCATTCCATAATATTTGTTTGACCAGTGGAACATAACTAGAAGAGAGTTTGTCTATGTGACTGACATACTCAACGTGTACTTAGATTTATAGTCATATTGAGTTAAATAGTTAAATTATTCGCAGAGCATGAACGACATTTACTCACAACTAAACACACCACCTTGTATTGTTATATTGACTACTGACCTTCAAAGAGAAGGAATAATAACAAAAAGGTATTGCGGACATTGTTTAGAATGACACGGAGTTGAGGGGCTGAAACACATTACTTCATCCTACCATTTAGAGCGCAGTTTTGCAATGTTAGAGAATCAGGCCCTCAATCTCGAGAACTGTAGTTCGACTGCTGTGCCGCCGTGTCGAACACTGAACAAATGTTTCACCACAAATCGTTTTTCGTTTTAGTTCATCGGCATAAATAATGGTGGATGTGTGTGTGTGTGTGTGTGTGTGTGTGTGTGTGTGTGTGTGTGTGTGTGTGTGTGTGTGTGTGTGTGTGTGTGTGTGCGTGCGTGCGTGCGTGTGCGTGCGTGCGTGCGTGCGTGCGTGCGTGCGTGCGTGCGTGCGTGCGTGCGTGCGTGCGTGCGTGCGTGCGTGCGTGCGTGCGTGCGTGCGTGCGTGTGTGTGTGTGGGGGGTATGTGTATGTGTGTGTATGTGTGTGTTGAATGATTCTTCGTGCAATTGCCGCCTAGCTGAATGTTTCAAAACTAATCGATATGCTGGTCGATCGAATAAAGCTGCCGTCCTCTGTCGCCATGCTCCCTTGTGGTGTCGTTCTGGAGTGTACGAGTCGTCACCACTTGTTCCGGTCTTTCACGTCTTCCTCCTTCAGCCCCTCAACTCCATGTCTTCCCTTATATTATCCTTCCATATTTGTGTTAGTCTTCTTATTTTTCTCTTCTCTGCACCTGGCAATACCATCGAAACAGAGAATCTCTCAATGTTCCTCTTTTCCATCTACTACAGCTAATTGTCGCATTATTTATTTGTATTATGTGAACTAGTTGAGCAAGGTTTGGGCCATTCGATGCCTGTTTTATGTGTATATCTATTTTTTTGGATTGAGTGTTTTGTTCTTTGTTCTCTGACATTATTTCATCGGTTCAAGCTTCTCAGTGTCATATACCAAGAATAAATGCACACTTCATGGATGCCCTCTTAGAAACTGCACAGTGGAAATTCACAGACAACTGTCCGGTTTATCCATGTATTCCTCTGGAAAACTAGTGCTCATTGTAGATATGATATGCATATAGTGGATAATTATCATCACTGATCTATCGGGATCAGCGCTCAAATGAGCCGTGTTATTACGGGTTTACTGTGTAGCAGTGTTTAGAACATTGAACACCCCAATCGAGAGATTCCGGATCCCAGTCCTGTGTTGTCATATCGAAATATG
>JAODUO010000344.1:97500-107500 GCA_025642075.2 Ridgeia piscesae
GTAGTAGTAGTAGTAGTAGTAGTAGTAGAATAAAGTGTGCTATGTACGTACATGTATTTACGGATGTGGTGGAATAGTAGTGAGTAGTAGTAGTGAAGATAGTAAGAATTTTGTAGTGCTTAGTAAGTATTTTGTATCGACGGTAAGAGTGGGTCACGTACTACCATACTGCTCACGGGATCGATGCGTTGGCAACATATCGATGTCATCTGAAGACCCTGAAGAAATTTTGTCAACGTTGCCTTAGAAAGATTCTTCGTATCGACGGGAAGATCGCCGCACCAATGCCAGCATCCTCGTGTAAGCTGTTTTCACAACTATCACATTGCATGAGAACACGTAGTGGCCAGAAAAAGATTCAAAGACACTCCCTGGGCCTGGGAACTTATGGCCGCTGAGTGTCCACTTTGGCGCCATAGCATATACCAGGTAACGACCAAAATTGAGACAAACCGTCAACTTCACGAGGCTGGGAAACGCAGAGGAGAAAGGAGAGGGAGATATCTTCACGTCTCCCCTCCATCTGGCACCTCCTGCCCACACTGCAACAAGATCTGCAGATCAAGAATCGGGCTCTTGGATCACCTCATGATACAGGACCGACCATTGGAAGACGTCATCCTTGTTTCGATGGACCGCTGATGAGTAGTAGTAGTAGTAGTAGTAGTAGTAGTAGTAGTAGTAGTGGTAGTGGTAGTGGTAGTGGTAGTGGTAGTGGTAGTGGTAGTGGTAGTGGTAGTGGTAGTGGTAGTGGTAGTGGTAGTGGTAGTGGTAGTGGTAGTGGTAGTGGTAGTGGTAGTGGTAGTGGTAGTGGTAGTAGGGAGTAGTAGTAGTAGTAGTAGTAGTAGTAGTAGTAGTAGTAGTAGTAGTAGTAGTAGTAGTAGTAGTAGTAGTAATATTGGTAGGCCTGGACAGTGTACAGACGACAGATGAAAAAGCTACATGCCTTCATGATGCGCCATCTCATGAGGATAACCTGGATGGACAATGGGACAAGCAAGGACATACTCGAACGGACTGGGCTGCCATCTATGGAATATCTTATAATCAGAAAGAATCTCCGGTGGACTGGACACCTCATGAGGATGTCACCAGACAGACTACCAAAGCAGGTTCTCTACTCTCAACTGTCTTCTGGTCACAGAAAGAGAGGACGCCCTCGTCTCAGGTTCAAGGATTCCATCAAGAGAAACCTGACACTGAGAGACATAAAGACTGACTCACTCTCACAGCAGAGAGATACATGGAGAGCAACAGTCAAGTGACGGAAGCAGTCTTTGTCGCATAGCGACCGACAGCATGATGGTGAGTAGTAGAGGTATTTTTATTATTATTAGTAGTAGTAGAGGTATTTTTATTATTATTAGTATTATTATTATTATTATTAGTAGTAGTAGTTAGTAGTAGTAGTAGTAGTAGTAGTAGTAGTAGTAGTAGTAGTAGTAGTAGTAGTAGTAGCAGAGTAGTAGTAGTAGTAGTAGTAGTAGTAGTAGTAGTAGTAGTAGTAGTAGAGAGTAGTAGTAGTAGTAGTAGTAGTAGTAGTAGTAGTAGTAGTAGCAGCAGCAGCAGCAGTAGTAGTAGTAGCAGCAGTAGCAGCAGCAGCAGCAGCAGCAGCAGCAGTAGTAGTAGCAGTAGCAGTAGTAATATAATATTAATATTATTATGTCATAATATGTCATTAATATATATTTTAATTTTTGAAATTTAAAATCGTTTTGGTGCCTGTTAGACTGTGTCTTACTAATAAAAGACTTAAAAATTACACCTTAACGTATGTATCACACCTTGCATTCCTCTGTCGAGTGCACGAAGGGGACCTAGTCGACAACTCTACAACAACAAACATCCATCTGCTCAACGGGGTCAACAGCACCACGTAATTCATCTGCAAGGTGGCACGCATGGAGCCTTTTCGTGGTATAGCGAACAGTAACTCTAATAAACCAAATGCGCTTTACCTTCTACTTGTGTTGTGTGTGAGAGTGTGTGTGGGGGTTGATGTGTGTGTGCGTGTTTCTGTGTGCGTATATATATATATATATATATATATATATATATATATATATATATATATATATATATATATATATATATATACATATATTTATTTATTTATTTATTTATTTATTTATTTATTATGCATATTATATATATATATATATATATATATATATATATATATATATAATATAAAATATATATATATATATATATATATATATATATATATGTAATTATAATAAAATACATTTGTTTATGTTTCATTTGGTCCGTCGTCCGTCCGTCCGTCCGTCCGTCCGTCCGTCCGTCCGTCCGTCGTCCGTCCGTCCGTCCGTCCGTCCGTCCGTCCGTCCGTCCGTCCGTCCGTCCGTCCGTCCGTCCGTCCGTCCGTCCGTCGTCGTCCGTCCGTCCGTCCGTCCGTCCGTCCGTCCGTCCGTCCGTCCGTCCGTCCGTCCGTCCGTCCGTCCGTCCGTCCGTCCGTCCGTCCGTCCGTCCGTCCGTCCGTCCGTCCGTCCGTCCGTCCGTCCGTCGTCGTCCGTCCGTCGTCCGTCGTCCTGTCCGTCCGTCCGTCCGTCCGTCGTCCGTCCGTCCGTCCGTCCGTCGCGTCCGTCCGTCCGTCCGTCCGTCCGTCCGTCCGTCCGTCCGTCGTCTCGTCCGTCCGTCCGTCCGTCCGTCCGTCCGTCCGTCCGTCCGTCCGTCCGTCCGTCCGTCCGTCCGTCGTCCGTCCGTCCGTCCGTCCGTCCGTCCGTCCGTCCGTCCGTCCGTCCGTCCGTCCGTCCGTCCGTCCGTCCGTCCGTCCGTCCGTCCGTCCGTCCGTCCGTCCGTCCGTCCGTCCGTCCGTCCGTCCGTCCGTCCGTCCGTCCGCCTCCGTCCGTCCGTCCGTCCGTCCGTCCGTCCGTCCGTCCGTCCGTCCGTCCGTCCGTCCGTCCGTCCGTCCGTCCGTCCGTCCGCATGCCCACCCGACTGATCCCCGACCGACCGACCGCCCGACCGCCCGCCCGCAAGTATAATAATAATTGGTATGTTTGCCGCTATGCCATTGCCGCCTGGCACTTAAGGTGCGAGCACTTTATGTGAGGGTGATACTGTTAACTGTGTTTGCCCAGATGTAAAATATAAACTCAACTAAGCAACCAAATCCAACAAATGCAGACTTACGCAGACATAACTAGTATGAGGGGTACGATGTTTTCACGTTGCCCGGAAACTCCCAACAACTCGCATAAAATATCCGGTACCGCTGTGAAATGTTTGCTTATTGACGCGTAAAATCTAATTTTACAGTGACATCCATTTGGAAATACCCAACATAACAACCCTGGGTATGCAACTGCGCAAATGGCATTTGATTTCTGTAAGTTATGATCCCGACACAACACACACACAGCAATAATGGCTCCAGGCATGCAAGCCTGCTGGTAAATTAGAGACGCTATTAAAACCTTTGACCTAGATTGATGTGCGTAGTCGTCGTTAAATGGTAGTGCCACTCCCTCGCCACCTCACGGCAAACGGCACGCGATGTTTATGTAATAGATATAAATCGTTGCCATCTCATATTTGTGCTCAAACTGCGTCAATGAGCGACATATTTATATCTTTCTATTCAGTAAGATAGTTAACCCAAGTCGTCCAACCGAGTAATGTGTCGTATAGAAAGGCGTGACACGGTTAAATATTTTGGGAGTTTCCAAACAGATGTCACTGCAAAATTGGATATTGCATGTCACCATTCACTCTACGTTGAAATACGGTATTGAATTTTAGCTGCGGATTTATGGGAAACGTAAAAGGTGTGGGGACGCCTACATGGCAAATCGTTTAAATGTCTAACTTGTCATAAATCGCACTCTTTGTCAAGCTTGCATGTTTGAGATTGCTACGTAACTGGGGTTGTTTTTATCTGTTGTTTGTCGTCCAATAGATAGGACTCGTCTGCGTTGCGGTCTTTGCAGACGATACGGGATATATTTGTGAGTCCCCGTAAACACAACGCATTGCAGGTTCTGGAGGCACATGAGAGTGTCCGACTGATCGCAAGATGATCGCTCCATACAGTGTGTGCCTGGCGTTGCTCTGTCTAATGACAGATCAGATGCACCCGACTGCCGCTGCAAGTATGCTATTTATGTTCATTTATTGACCGTTTATACGCGTGTGTCTTATTTACCGTTTATAGGCATGTGTCTTATTTACCGTTTATAGGCATGTGTCATATTTACAGTATATTGGCATGTGTCTTATTTACCGTTTATAGGCATGTGTCTTAGTTACTGTTTATAGGCATGTGTCTTATTTACAGTATATTGGCATGTGTCTTATACCGTTTATAGGCATGTGTCTTATTTACAGTATATTGGCATGTGTCTTAAATTTACCGTTTATAAGCATGTGTCTTAGTTACCGTTTATAGGCATGTGTCTTAGTTACTGTTTATAGGCATGTGTCTTACTTACCATTTATAGGCATGTGTCTTACGTACCGTTTATAGGCATGTGTCTTATTTACCGTTTATAGGCATGTGTCTTATTACCGTTTATAGGCATGTGTCTTATTACCGTTTATAGGCATGTGTCTTATTTACCGTTTATAGGCATGTGTCTTACGTACCGTTTATAGGCATGTGTCTTATTTACCGTTTATAGGCATGTGTCTTATTTACGGTTTATAGTTCATGTGTCTTAGTCCATTTAATGGCTGTTTTACTACAATTTGAAATTTCTGTATTCGTTTATAGGCATGTGTCTTACGTACCATTTATAGGCATGTGTCTTACGTACCGTTTATAGGCATGTGTCTTATTTACCGTTTATAGGCATGTGTCTTACGTACCGTTTATAGGCATGTGTCTTACGTACCATTTATAGGCATGTGTCTTACATACCGTTTATAGGCATGTGTCTTATTTACCGTTTATAGGCATGTGTCTTACGTACCGTTTATAGGCATGTGTCTTGCGTACCGTTTATAGGCATGTGTCTTACGTACCGTTTATAGGCATGTGTCATATATGTGCGGGAGAGTTCATGTAGAGGGATGGATCAATTGCAATGACTGTTTTATCTACAATTTGTATTCTGTATTCGTTTGTGACACGGCATGAAAAGTTCCCTATGATGGTCCGATTCTTTCGTTTGACAACGGTTAGATAACATTGTAGAGTTATTTGCAACGTCACTCGTATTTTTGCAATCCAGATAAATTGTCAAATTACAAGCGTTGTTCACAGTTGTGGAGAATCATGTTAGTACGGTCTAGCCTGACTGTCTAACTAAACGACATATGACACTATGACCAGGGAGGGTTTTTTTCTTTTTTTTGTAGTAGGGTGAAGAGAGTATGGTCCTTAATATCTAGAGGGTCAATATGGTTTAAGGCGGACCTAATCGGCGATGCAATTGGAGAAATATGGAGAACCTAGGTGTGGTTTCCGGTGTTTCAAAAGGGGGTAATTGGAGGTTATGAGAGAGTTCCAATCCTCCAAAATGTTGTTCAATGTCCGGGGTGTCTACCACAGACTGTAGGTATCGGGTCATTAGACTGGTTTGTTCAATGTCCGGGTTATCTACCACAGACTGTGGGTATCGGGTTTGTTCAATGTCCGGGGTGTCTACCACAGACTGTGGGTATCGGGTTTGTTCAATGTCCGGGTTATCTACCACAGACTGGGTATCGGGTTTGTTCAATGTCCGGGTTATCTACCACAGACTGTGGGTATCGGGTTTGTTCAATGTCCGGGTTGTCTACCACAGACTGGAGGTATCGGGTCATTAGACTGGTTTGTTCAATGTCCGGGTTATCTACCACAAACTGTGGGTATCGGGTTTGTTCAATGTCCGGGTTATCTACCACAGACTGTGGGTATCGGGTTTGTTCAATGTCCGGGTTGTATACCACAGACTGGAGGTATCGAGTCATTAGACTGGTTGGTTCAATGTCCGGGTTGTCTACCACAGACTGTAGGTATCGGGTCATTAGACTGGTTTGTTCAATGTCCGGGTTATCTACCACAGACTGTGGGTATCGGGTTTGTTCAATGTCCGGGGTGTCTACCACAGACTGGAGGTATCGGGTCATTAGACTGGTTTGTTCAATGTCCGGGTTGTCTACCACAGACTGTGGGTATCGGGTTTGTTCAATGTCCGGGTTGTCTACCACAGACTGTAGGTATCGGGTCACTAGACTGGTTGGTTCAATGTCCGGGTTGTCTACCACAGACTGTAAGTATCGGGTCATTAGACTGGTTTGTTTAATGTCCGGGTTGTCTACCACAGACTGTAGGTATCAGGTCATTAGACTGGTTTGTTCAATGTCCGGGTTATCTACCACAGACTGGAGGTATCGAGTCATTACACTGGTTTGTTCAATGTCCGGGTTGTCTACCACATACTGTAAGTATCGGGTCATCAGACTGGTTTGTTCAATGTCCGGGTTGTCTACCACAGACTGGAGGTATCGGTTCATTAGACTGGTTTGTTCATTTCCGAGTTATCTACCACAGACTGTGGGTATCGGGTCATTAGACTGGTTTGTTCAATGTCCGGGTTGTCTACCACAGACTGGAGGTATCGGGTCATTAGACTGGTTTGTTCAATGTCCGGGTTGTCTACGACAGACTGTGGGTATCGGGTTTGTTCAATGTCCGGGGTGTCTACCACAGACTGGAGGTATCGGGTCATTAGACTGGTTTGTTCAATGTCCGGGTTGTCTACCACAGACTGTGGGTATCGGGTTTGTTCAATGTCCGGGGTGTCTACCACAGACTGGAGGTATCGGGTCATTAGACTGGTTTGTTCAATGTCCGGGTTGTCTACCACATACTGTAAGTATCGGGTCACTAGACTGGTTGGTTCAATGTCCGGGTTGTCTACCACAGACTGTAGGTATCGGGTCATTAGACTGGTTTGTTCAATGTCCGGGTTGTCTACCACAGACTGTGGGTATCGGGTTTGTTCAATGTCCGGGTTGTCTACCACAGACTGGAGGTATCGGGTCATTAGACTGGTTTGCTCAATGTCCGGGTTGTCTACCACAGACTGTAGGTATCGGGTCATTAGACTGGTTGGTTCAATGTCCGGGTTGTCTACCACAGACTGTAGGTATCGGGTCATTAGACTGGTTTGTTCAATGTCCGGGTTGTCTACCACAGACTGGAGGTATCGGGTCATTAGACTGGTTTGCTCAATGTCCGGGTTGTCTACCACAGACTGTAGGTATCGGGTCATTAGACTGGTTGGTTCAATGTCCGGGTTGTCTACCACAGACTGTAGGTATCGGGTCATTAGACTGGTTTGTTCAATGTCCGGGTTGTCTACCACAGACTGTGGGTATCGGGTTTGTTCAATGTCCGGGTTGTCTACCACAGACTGTAGGTATCGGGTCATTAGACTGGTTGGTTCAATGTCCGGGTTGTCTACCACAGACTGTAGGTATCGGGTCATTAGACTGGTTGGTTCAATGTCCGGGTTGTCTACCACAGACTGTAGGTATCGGGTCATCGTAACGACCGGATCACGGATCAATGATGGAACAAATGCCCGGGTGTTCGTCCAGTTGTACGGGTCAGCGGCGACGTGCCCACGGAGAGAGCTGAAGTCTTCCAACGGCTTCAGGCCTAAATCGTGAGAACATAACTATGGTTGTTTTACAGAATTGTAAAATAGATTTCATTTAGCACGTAAGCCCATTGAACGTAGACAAATGCAATTGTTGCTCATTTCAAATTATTTTGTGTGAAATCCACGCCGATATGCTATATCGTATGCACTGGGTTTTATAGCCTTGTAGAATATTTTCATGAAATTCTAATTTAGTTAATATCTGTCCAAGCACTAATAGAAGTGATTATCAAATTTGTAATACATCCATATGATTTGGAATCTTTCCAGATATTTCGAAAGATTATGAAAATTGCAACATGAAAACAAATAGCCTCTGCTTGGTAGGTATGAAATATATTTATCATGACATCACATATTGATTGTTGCAAATCAAGAACAAAGACCTTTGTCATCACCTGCCCGTGCCTCGGACAACAGCGCAGTCTGGTTATTGGTCACAAGCAATCGAACGAGATGTGGCTTCTGTCGTCCGTCTCCGTCCAAAAGTACCCCAACGACCTTCTTCACAAGTACCCGTGTAACAACTGGCTGGGCAAGAAGTCGGGGAAGAGGAGGAATAATATACGGCTGTATTATGCGTGTAAGTGATATTATATATATATATATATTATATATATATATATATATATATATATATATATATATAATATATAATACATAATATACATATATACATATATACATATATACATATATACATATATACATATATACATATATACATATATACATATATACATATATACATATATACATATATTACATTAATAAATCCTCCTCTTATACGACCCCATCACCAACGGTCTCTCGGATTATGCGGCCACATTTACATTGCAATAGTTTTTTCTAATACAAACTACCCCTCACCAGCTAAAACGGCAAGTGGCCAGGTTTGCATAACGAATCTACCCCTCTTCAGCGGCCAATCGGCAGTCAAAAACTGTGTGTGTGTGTCTGTGAGTGTGTGTGTGTGTGTGTGTGTGTGTGTGTGTGTGTGTGTGTGTGTGTGTTGTGTGTGTGTGTGGTGTGTGTGTGTGTTTGTGTGTGTTTGTGTGTGTTTGTGTGTGTGTTTGTGTGTGTGTTTGTGTGTGTTTGTGTGTGTGTGTGAATCTTCTTTTTGTTTTTATGGTTAGCTCATCATACTTTGTTAGCGACATGTTTGTGGCATTAGTATCACCGAGCATGGTTTTTAGAGTTGTTTTTCTGTAGAATTATTGAGTCCACTACACGATGTATAGTTATTCCCTGTGTAGGATACTTTACTTCCCGTGGTTCAGACACCAGGTGGAAGGGACCTACGGATTTTAGTGTATCTACCGATGTGAAGTGAACGAAACTGACTAAGCTTCGAAAGGGCAGCAGATGGGTGAGAGCGAGAGCAATAAATGTCCTACATACAACATCGTATACTGTTGTTTACTTTCAGATTGCAATTACCACGTGAGCACATTGACAGGTAACGACGTAAATGCAGGGACCCGGGCCCGCGTTTTCCTGAAGTTGCAGGGATCTGAGGCAAGAAGTGGCTGGATACGTCTGTACAATCCGGGAAAAACACAGTTTACCCCGGGAAAGTAAGTAATTAATGACAACTATAGTCACTGTGGCTTACTAAGACAATTTAGCCGGGGAACGCAAGTAATAATATTACGTAAAAGATCAACGTGGCTTGACAAGACGGGCTATGTAGAATGCGATAATGCTATCAGTCTCTACCGCTGCCAATGCAATGTTGTTTTATCATCTTTATTAATTTATTTATTTACCTTATAATATTGTCATATTGTTTTAGCATATTTATTTATTCCAATATATAATATATATATATATATATATATATATATATATATATATATATATATATATATATATATATATATATATATATATATATAAGCCACCGTTTACATATTTATTTGTTTGATTTTACTGTATACATGTATTAATATGTGACTTAAATATTGTGTTTTATGCGTCCTCCAAAGTGCAAAATGTATTTCCAATCTATGATTGGACAATAAAGTTATTATTATTATTATTATAAGATATCAAACCTCGCTAATGTGTTATGAACCTTAGTCGAATCCAAATCCATCTCACTGTTGCCAGTATAAGCCGTACATATTTATAATATACAAATAATATATTAGGTATTAGCGCACATTCGCTCTCCAAAGAGCTGCCAGGTTTACATCAAATTATGCTCTTATGTCGATCACAATAATAACGCACGATCGCTGCAGGGGTGAGAGCACAGTTAGACTTCCCATACGAATGTAGTACTTTAATAATTGTGTCATTTGAGATTTAAAAAAATTCTTTTCATGTGAAATGAATACAGTATAACAGACATTCTAGTAGTTCAGTGTTATGATGTA
>JAODUO010000344.1:110000-115000 GCA_025642075.2 Ridgeia piscesae
TGTATGTGATTATATATATGTGTATGTGTGTGTGCGTGTGTGTGTGTGCGTGTGTATGTTTGTGTGTGTTTTATTATTGAGTGTGTGGTATGATATATATATATATATATATATATATATATATATATATATATATGTGTGTGTGTGTGTGTGTGTGTTTGTGTGTTTCACTCAGGTGTTTTCTTAAACTATGTGTTTTTCATATGATACGCAAACGTGTTCATTAATGTTTCCACGTGTGCACGTTTGTTAACAACAACATATAAATGTAACATTACGTGTGCCTTTTTCAGGATAGACACATTCGATGTGCAGGGCAAGGGTATTGGCAACGTGGACAGGATCTTCGTCCGCCACGACAGTTCCGGTAGTAGCCCCGGGTGGTACATCAAGAAGATCCACGTTCTCAACCGCTCTTCAAACGAGATGTTCGAGTGTCCGTGCAACAAGTGGCTACCGAGGAGCACGCCATACGCTTGGTTCAGTTGCTACCAGTCTGCTTGACATGTCATGACCAATAGTTTAAAAGTTAACACACACAGCTCTCCAGACGTTATATTCACCTAGTTATCCGTATAGTTGAAATCTGACGAAGACAATGCTATAACACAATAATGTAATGTCGCGAATATCTGCATTCAGATTTGCAATCGCATGAATGACAGCACTTCAGAAAAACATTTTGGAAAACTAGTTCGTGTTCTATCAAGTCTGAAAATCATGGTTCCCACCAAACCAACCATGTGTGCATCTAACAGTCACGACAGGGAAGATTATGATCTTTGATGAAACTCTACTCTCCCTGTGGGATAACTTACTTATTTCCTTTGATATAAAACGGCGTTAACAAACATGTACACAAATGTATAGCTGTATATTTGCATACGATGAATAACATATATGTAAAAGGATACATGCTGGATTTACATGCAATTAGTCATTGAGCAATATTTTGAAAATGAGCAAACTCAAACGATTGACATTCCCAAACAATGTTTACAACGCCGATATGCTTTGGATGGATGCTACGAGATGGTAGTTTCCTTACTATATTTTATCCTTTAACTTATGATATACTTTGTCATTGATAGGATATTATTTTTGCGCTGCTAAAACACATCTCGATTAATGCTGCAAATATAAATAAGCTGCAAATATAATTGCACGACAAATGTAATAATCATGGGGTTGGTCAAATAAACACTTCCTAGTACGATTCATCTTGATGACAAATGTAATAATCGTGGTGTTGGTCAAATAAACATTTCCTAGGGCGATTCAACTTGATGACAAATATATTATTTCAAACCTGATCCATGGTTAGTTAGCATCGTATGCTGTACTTATCGTATAGACTATTCGCGAAGGTAAGCTGATACGGTAAATTCCATGGCAATAACAGGCATCTAGCTCTACAAGAGATGACATCATGGATGTTGCAAGAAATGTAGATGATTATACTGTCTTAGTACTGACTGGAGTAATATAATATAGGTTGATAGCAGCAGTGGAATCTTACCTCCGAAGACATCGTGCGTGAACTGGCCATTAAACTTTTTCGTTTCACGAGTGTGTTTATACGTCACGATAATCATTACATGTCAAGATAACATTTATTTTATTTCTTAGATTTTAGACTATTAACTGATTCATTCAGTATTGCTGTATGTAAAGTGCCTTGAATATTTTAAACTATAGTTGTCGCTATATAAGTATACTTATTGATCTATTTCATTCTGACAAGACACGTCTGCCTATACGATATTATCGGTACGGTCCATCTCATGTTACGGCATGTTTTGTAAAGGAACGAACCACTGCCATTCAATTTAATTGACTACGTGAAAACATTCGACAGCGTAGACACTGAGAGGCTGGACGGAGAGAGGGTATGCAGACTGCATGGACGTACAATTCAGTGGGCAAATCCGATATTTTAACACGACACAACAGTGGACATCGTTGACAAAATTTCTTATTTGCGCCGAGCTAACTTTAGTTTCTCCGCTGTGTCAACTCCAGTTATGAAACCGGAACTCGGGGAGACCAAGAAAATGACCTCTGGTGGCTCCACAGCACGGGTGCTGGAATGAAATTATTACTATTTGGGATGAGAAATAACCTTGATTATCCCTCATAGATCAAATCGTCTGTTGTCAGCTGGAATATTGCTTAACGATTCTTAAATTGATCAACTTTTTTGTCTTGATGCGCCTCTGAATTTGAGCTTTAATCATATATAATAATAGTCGTCATAATCATCATCGTCATAATCATAATCATAATCATCAATATAATCAAAATTATTATTACAGGGATTGTGTCTTTAAACTGCACGAATTATAAATTGGACTTCTCTGTTTCTGGTTAAACAACTGTTTTTCTTTCCAAAATAAACAAACAACCACCAACATTCCCGCGCTCGTGCACGTGAACGGTGTTGTAAACCCCTTGGTTACCCCTTGAAGAGGGTGTTTCGAGTGCTGAAAACTAAAGGCATTGCTGCACAAGACAAAGACAAAACGAATGTCTTACGCGTGACGTAAAGACGTATGTCCGTGAGCGCGGCTACGTCATCGCGCAATGCATTACGGAATCTATGGAAGTCAAGATTGCCTGAGAGACACGTATTTCTAAAGTAGGTGGTCTTTTTAATTTACTATGCTAACACTGTCATAGTAGATAAAAATTGTATAACTAAAAAAACCTGACAGCAGTATTTTTAATATGTCACCTAAATACAGTGTTATTTTCATTACTAGTATTACCGTCAATAATATACTATGAGTTGCTATTGTTATCACAGCCAGCGTGTCGTGGTGGTCAAAGTCCAACCATCATAATGGACCCTGACGTTATTAGCACCACTAACACCGTCGTTATAAGTGTCGTCTCCACCACCGTCAACACCACAACATTGTCTTAACTGCCTGTGTTCTGTTGCCGCTACCGTTTTGTCCATCAGTACCAGAAGACAAGATGACACCAATGAAACCAAATGAGTTGTATAAAGTATCAAACGGTTATGGTAATGTGTCCAGAATACTTGAGCGAGATACAATATCTATAAAATATGATGCATTTTAAATCATTTAACATTGTAGAATAGATGGGGACTACATATGACGTAGGCCGCTATTAATTTCACTATCATGTTCAGCATACGACCAAAGTCTTAATCAGTATTTATACGCACAGTACAGTGTGTACCAAACTGTCTCCCTCTAGCGTAATACTTACATCTAGTAGTTTAACAGCCACGGTTATGCGCGCTACCCTTGCAGTTGATCACACACTCACACACGCTCAGACGCACAAGAACGATGCACAACGCGTACTCTCCACGCCAAGGCTTAGACACTGAGTATTACGACCAGGGTCGGCGCGTCAACTTCATCAAGTATCGCATCAACCAGGCGGAGAGTCACCTCGGCAGCATGTGCGCCGCTTTCTCGGACTACATGGTGGCGCAGTGCAAGGTGCGAGACTGCGGCGATTACATCGTCAAGACACTCATGGTCTACGCCGAGCAGGAATATCTCAGTCAGACTACCAAGGTGGGCATAGTCCACACCCCCAGACTCGCGTAGACCTGAAAATGTTGTAGTAACAGTAATAATAGTAATACATTCCCTATATAGAAAATTACATTCCCTATTAGAAAATTTTCATTTTCACAAAGAACAGTAAACGAATGGAACAGATTATCAGCTGATTGTGTAGGTGCTAGTAGTGTTAATATATTTTAAAATAAAATCGACATATACCTAAGAGGGGCGGGGTATACTTAGATAGATAGGTTGGACTCTCGATAAGCCAAATGGCTTCCTAGTCCACCTGCCATCTAGAGTTGAATCTCTAGGTGGCAATCTTGTTAAATCTTGTTAAATATACGCCCCATCCAAATAATTGTTTTCGGCGCTTTATAATGGTTATTACGAATAAATTGAAGTAATATAAACATAATGTTTATAAGTACTACTTCGATGAAATATGCAATTATTCATGCTAATGAAAACAATTATAGACAAATATGTTTATGTTCCCTTACATGCACAAGTATATATATTGTATTAAAATAATGACATTATATTAATTAAGCCAATGAATAAAATAAAGGGATGGATAGTTAACAAATTAACTATGATCGTCGAATGTCAAAATGATATGTACAAATATGCGTCTTGGGTGCAACTTTAAACCGATCAACACTCGTACATTGGCGCCCTGAAACGTGTATAGTTGGCTCCAATCGCCGCTTGATGTGTGAAGCGCACAGGCGTAGTTGCTAGAACAACGGACACTCAATCGAGATGACCCAGTGACGAATCTTGAACTGCCGTGTCACTCTTTGGGATAGGTCTTTCAGTCTACCTTGCGCTAGTTCATCCAGCCATATAAATGACTTGGTTATTTACACGGTGGTCGATATTTGTGTAAGAATTTTCATTTCATTTCAGCCTGGTTGAATACAAAGTCGAGGTGATATTCAAATAATGAGGTTTTCCCCAGTAATAAAGTTTAACGCATCTTGAGCAGTCAGACACTGGGTGATATAATGTTACCGATAACGTTTACGCATATAATATAAATTCCGCTTTCGATGTTGCTATGTTTCACTTAATATTATGGATATGTACCCAATTATAGACGAAGTGTGATGGAACAATCTTCGCGCAATAATAACAATAATAAAGATGTCGTCCAAAACATATACGGTAAATTTAATATCAATAATAACGTTATTCATTAACGTGTACACGCTAATATTCCAAATGCTGTATTACTAAATATCTATGACGTGTATAAACCCACAATGCAGTGCGGTGATAGATATTGGGCATCCTCACAGACAGACAAATGTTTGATTTACGTGTGTGTGTCGGTTCACCTAAACTATAAACAAACGCCGCTCGATCGCTATGACGCATATGTTTCATGTTTTTTTAGCAAGATTTAGCAAGATTGCCACCTAGAGATTCAACTCTAGATGGCAGGTG
>JAODUO010000344.1:117500-137500 GCA_025642075.2 Ridgeia piscesae
ATATATATATAATTTGTTAAAATAAGTTAAATTAATAAATTATTTCAATAAAATAAATAAGATAATTACAATACTAAATTGACTTCGTAAAATGAGACATGCATAACGAGTACGACAACAAACAAGTTTTAAAACCATTTATATAAATATAGATATCTAAATTCATATCTATGTTTAAAACATATTATTAACGTAGTTAAAAACGTGAAATTAGTTAACGTCATTTAAATATCACGTCAACTAGCCACACAGCGTTCTAAATGTCATACGGAAGATATGTGTCTTTAGCATCTGATTATGCCTGAAGGGGAGCAGTTGATTTTGTTGATTCAAGCGGGGTGAGAAATTTTTGTGTCAACGAGGTTGCAGTTTACATGTTGTTAAGAAATCTCAAGATGATGATGGCAATTAATGTGTGACAACTATTCGTGCACATATAATCGCCATTCATTTATAAAACTGATTGATTTGAGGCAACATTTAGCGAACGAAATTGCACAATCCACCGGCAGCATTCTGATAATCTTAATTGAGAGCATCGTTATTGTCCAAATCGTATGTCTGTTTAGGACCCGAACTTTTGTTTTCATTTTATAGGGCAATTTTGAAACAGCTTCGTGTCTGCACTAAGTTAAAAGTTGAAACTATACGTAAATGTGCATAAAATAAACTGGACAATCATTAACTATTATTACAGGGATGACTCATGTTGCGAATTCAATAAGACACCATTGTAAAGGATTGATTTGACCGCGTATTGTGCAACTGGAAAGAAAACTTTTGTTTCGTTCACTCGCATTAGTACAGTTATGAATGGATGTAATATTTGCAACTTAAATAGACTGCCTCTGCCAAGTATACGTTCTCCGGTAGAAAAGTTTTAATGGCATACATCATGTAGTGTAACTGTTTGATGTCCTTTCATCGGTAAATGTATGCTCTATCTCAGGCGGAAATGTCGTTGCACGCACGCGCACTCGAGATGCTGACGAGTTGCTACCATAATCTTTTAACAATCGACATCAACCACGATACGGCCGAGCTGCGCAGAGCTCTGCACCCTGAGGTCTTTGAGACCTACATGACACCTGCTAAGCAGCACAAACATCACCGGATCACATTCAGGTACTGCAGTTATATACAAACTGTTGCGCAACTATCAGTGTTGACTTGTGCTCCATACCGGGTGCAGTAGGAGATTTCCTAAGCAAACGCTAAGCTATCGTGGCATCCACTGCGAGGAATATTTAAAACGTTTCGATGCCGAAGACATTCCATCTACTGTGATGGATAGCGTGATGGCAGCAAAAGGAAACCTTAATTTGCATTTGAAAAACCTATTAATTCCATCTTCTGTCTGTGTATTTGAAAGAATAGATATGGGTAGACTTTACATCGCGTAGCGCTGTATAATGCATCTTTCTTTGGAATTACATTGTTTAGTTTAATATATTTTACTATGCAACTCGTATCTATATATTGGCTTGGGGTATACCATACATAATTATTGCAATTCTGTTCACCCCATTTCCACCAACACACAGGGTTACGTCTTGTACACATGTTTGACATTTGGTACTTCTTAATAACGGGATATAGAATCATTAAATGTTGCTGTTTGAATACACAAATTATTTACTTGCTTACTTACATCCGAATGCTCTTTTCATAGGTTGAAGTTCAAGCGATGGCGTCCTCAAAAACGTCAATCGAAGAAAGATGTAAACAACGTTGAGATAGTGGCTCCTCCTCAAGAAATGCCAGAATGCACATGCAAAGATAAACAGAAGGCATCAAGTCGCAACGACAACGCCAGCGGTACCACGAGCAGTTCTAGCGACGACTATGAAAAACGTTTTGCAACGAAAACGCTATAACAATCCTTGGTATCTTTCACTTCAAACTGTTATTTTTATGTAATTTTTTTGTCAAGGGCATGTACTTCGAATCAGTACGTTAATACGTATCAGATTGGGGTAATTTAATCGTGACAGATCCAAATAAAATTGCTTCATAATACTGACACACCGATTTGAAAGGGGTTAGATTTATTGGCGATGAAATCATAGATGGCTGCGATGAACTTAAAATGGTAGTCCTACACTAGCCAAAATTACACAGGTTCCGCTATGTGGCGCCACTGCTTGTTCGTACTACGAGAAGCTGGTTCGCTTGCAATACTCACCATCACTCATATATTCATACATACATACATACATGCATGCATACATACATACATACATACATACACATACACATACACATACACATACACATACACATACACATACACATACACATACACATACACATGCACACCATGCACGCACGCACGCACGCGCGCACACACACACATATTTATTTTTTATATATATACATACATACGTACGTACAAAAACAATGTTATCTTAGGAGCCACGACAGCTGCGCGATAGAGCGTTAAATCGATTGCACGTTTATTGCGATCCGCCTCCGAGCACGCACGCACATGCACGCACGCACGCACGCACGCACACACGTGCGCGCACACACACACACCCACACCCACACACCCCCCCACCACCACACACACACACACACACACACACACACACACACACACACACACACACACACACACACACACACAACACACACACACACACACACACACACACACACACACACACACACACACACATTCAAGAAGGAGAAGGATGGATTATGTGTAACCATGTATGTCGGCGCAACATACAACGGAAGTATACAATTGTTTTGCAAGTAACATGTCTGTACAGACATACATAATTATTACTGTTATGTATTCACGAGAACGCACATCATAGTGGCGCCACTAATTGCGATAATTCAGTCCTTTTTAGTTGAACGAATAAGAAGGTTGTGTAACTAGCCACCAGATGGCATCTACCATGGATTCACATGAAGTTTATTTAGCGACATATTTTATACTGTAAATTTTCTAAAATTAAATCAATGTTTGCCTATATGCGTATGTTTTGATACAAGCATTAACACGAGCATGCCAAAAGCTGGCTTTATAAACAAACTGAAAAGCTGTAGTTAACGTAGCTGGTTTATGATTGGTTGCATATTGGCCCAAAATGCCAAACGTGGAGATACGCGCGAACTATGAAGGTGACTGTTGGTCCATAGCCTGTACGACGAGATATTGGGGCTGGCTATGTACTGTTACACTGGCATTGCGTTATCCTCTAGAAATCAGAATTGTATTAGAAACATAAGCTTAAAGAAACCATAATATTAAACAAACCATAATAGAATTAGCTAGCCGGTGAGTTGGCTGGCTAATTTTCCTTACTTACATTAATTTTATATACCTATTTACCTAAGCATTTCTTTTACATAATTAATTCTTCTGTTCGTTCACTTTAAAATATACGCTCTGATGACAACACATTTAGGATTCTTTGGTTCGATATCCATGATCGACAACGAATGTGTTTGTAACAAACTTGCCCTCGTTCCTCGATGGATGATTGCTGAATTCATGAAACGGTTGTGTAGTCGACGTCGTGGGGAGTGTATAACTAAAAATATGCCGCTGTGGTGGTCCCAGATTCGACCAGTCCAGGATTCGTCTAAACGCATATCGCGCATGCGCGCGCATGCGCAATGATCGCTTTTATCTGTTCTGACGCGCTCTGACGTAGTGGCAACGGTATACGTCATGCCCGGGCCGATATTCGACTAAATAACACAACACGTTCGAGTGAGTGAAAATGATCACATAAGTTAATCCATTTTGATTTAAGATGTGCGTGATAACAATATTATTTCAATACTTGATGTATTACTAACAGAAACTACGTTAGTAACAAAAACGAATCCTGGCCCGGTACGAATCTGGAACCGCTACTGTCGCGGTCCCAGATTCGTACGAATCCTGGACTGGTCGAATCTGGGACCACCACACCGCCTTGCCGAAAAACGAGCTATGCGGTAGCTTGGCCTGGGAAAAGCTTAGTGTAAGTGTAACTTCCTGGTTCGAAACATGCTGATATGGGACGCCGTAACGGACGAAAATGTGACTTAAAAACATACACCTACTGAATTGACGCGTGCCTGCTGAAACATGTAGTTCAAAAACCAGTGGTCATTCATTTGCATGAAATAATTACTTGGTATTTTCAATACAGCCGAACCCTTAAAGAGGAACTGAAACGCAGGTATGTATTGTGATGTATACATACTGCCTAAGTACGAATTGGTGTGTCATTACGTCATGACTATTACTGACGACAGGTAGCAGCGTGACGTGTGAGGTTCTTGTACGAAAATAACTGTCATCTTATATCAAACGTGTCCTGCTGAGATTCGTCGTTAGAAGTTCCTCTATCGTGTTAGGTTACACGTCGTTCTTAGTGAACCATTATTGGTTTGCATCGTATGGATAATCATGCATGACAGGTCTGTAATCGACAACTGACTGCGACAGTTTCGTAACGTCAGGCAGAGGGCTAGACCTTCGCAGAATTGCAAATAAAGAGCAAATGAGTCGACAAACTGACCACTGAACATTAAACACAGTTTGCGTGGTCGATATGCAGCAGCCTCACATGGAGAACTTGAAATGTGAAAACGTATTCTTTCACGGCTTGCATTTTCTTAGACAACGCGTTGACAATCTTGTTCAACGTGTTCAAAAATTAGTGCCAGTACGCATAGTCAAAATTACCTATTTTGTTCTACCTCGTGCTATGTACACGTGGTTATCATACGAACAGCAAGTATTAGTTTGAAGTTGTCGAACTTACTTTAATGGCTTTAATATGATACATTAAGTATGGCATATAGGTGATATCACAACACGAGCAGCGAGTGGTTGGAATCACCCACAGTTATCACATGACCGGCACTATTCAAATCTAAACGTATACGGAAACATACAAAGATGATATTTTTTACCTCATTTTTCTACTTTTTATTTTGTGCTTAGACAATGTATAGCTTAGTTTCGTTATAAAAAGCATACGTACATTATTATCAATAATTAATATTTAATCCAAAACAGTGATGCCATCTGACGGCTTCGATGCAGCCCAGCAAATTCAAAGGTGAATGTTCACGTATCCTTAACTACCAACTCCCATGATGTGTCCATATTGATGGGTGTCACTGGGTGACTATGTAACCACTTAATACACACATACGGACAATCAATGGAACTCTATGGCAACGCACGCCTGCACATTGAAGAACGTCATTTATATCATAAAACAGTCTTTCTGCCTGTGGACCCGGACTTCGAGGATCGCAATTCGTGGGTTACACAATAAATAACTTGAATAAAATAATACTTTTCCACACATAGTCACTACTGGTTACACAAGGTTGTTGCGTTGCATTCCAAAATAATCACACACGTCTGGCAGGAGTAGGATACGCCTGAAAATGTTGCCTTTTTGAGTACCTTATGGTTTATAGAAATTCATTTGTGCTAACGACTATTTGTGTTATGTCCTTCACTACATATTTTTTACGAACATTTACAGTACCAAGCTTAGTTCTTGAACACTCAGTTGTGTTGGTACGTGACATCAGCAGAGGCATATCCCAGGAAACGCTATTTTGTGAACTTGTGCCTACGTTTGACAAACATAATCTACTGGAACAATAGTAGCAGACGCTGGCAGCGGTAGGAACGATTGTAATGTTTACGTTATATCAATATATATATATATATATATATATATATATATATATATATATATATATATATATATAATGTCTAGTTTCTCGGTCATTCAGACACAACACGTTTTCTACTTTTATGGGGTGGGAGTTTGCGATCGTATTTAGCTATGGTACGCACACCTGTATAGGAATGTGTCGTTGCGCCCCGTATATATATATATATATATATATATATATTATACGGGCGCAACGACGACACATATATATATATATAGATGTGCAGTAACACGGACAGCAGTTTAACCGATATATATATATATATATATATATATATATCAGATTAAATTTCAAAAGAAGAAAACATGTAAACCCCTACGAACAGCATCTCAATCGTGTTTGCATACCCCGGCTGTTTTCCATGCTTCTAACTGTAAAACAACTAAACGTAAAACAGTGAGAATGTCGCAGCATGGTTAGTCGGGTAAAACACTGGCTATAGGTGTCGGGATACATTTCGAAATGTTACTCTAGTTAACATGTCAACGTTGGTAGAACGTGCGTATTTCGGGTACACCATGCGTGTAGATGTCGGAAACATTGGACACAGTTAGTAACAACCAGAATGGCTGAAGGCCTGCGATGAAGACCATACGTGAGATGGTTGGACGAGTTCACGGACAGAACCACGCTGAAAACGGACTACCCGACAGGAGACAGGATTTGTACAGCTGTCGCCATGTCGTCGTAGTTCAGTTTTTATATAATGGGAAGAAGAAGAAGACGGCGGACAAGAATAATCTGCAAACAAGTCGCCGTGGATGTCACGAGAACCCCAGACGTCACAGTGACACATCATACAATGCAGATGTTGCCATCGTGTCGTATCCATGCATGACAAATGAATATATACAATTCAGTTTCGGATTATCTTTAATAAAATACACAACGCTACAATGAGCTGTATTCTTCCGAGTGCAACGGTGTCATCTTCAACACTGAGTTCAACAGATTCAAAGGCATGCATAAGGACGTTCGGTGGTTACCTGTTGAATGTTTTCCTGAAGTTGCGCGACTGTCATGATATATCAGGTACTTTGTTACGAAAATACGTAATCAAAAACAGCTTAATTAAAACAATTAACTAAGCGGTGTGTTCGTGTTGTGTACTTTGTGTGCCTTGAATAGGAGTGGGAGGAAGGACAGCGAGGAAAGAAGGAGAGCAAGGGCTGGGAAGGGAGGAGAGCAAGGGCTGGGAAGGGAGGAGAGCGAGGGCTGGGAAGGGAGGAGAGCAAGGGCTGGGAAGGGAGGAGAGCAAGGGTTGGGAAGGGAGGAGAGCGAGGGCTGGGAAGGGAGGAGAGCGAGGGCTGGGAAGGGAGGAGAGCAAGGACTGGGAAGGGAGGAGATAAGGGCTGGAAAGGGAGGAAAATAAAGTAAATACCAAAACATAAACCTTCATTTGAGAATGAAACAGTTGCAAGTAAAGGTGGGACATGTAACCATTCAAACGTTTGGTTTGTAGAATTTTGTAAAATATATATGTACGCCCTGCACGCCCTCCTCTGTAATAACATCTGAAGTATACCTGTTAATCTAGGTGCACGTAAAAACATTAACTTTTGGCATTTCGATTACACAAAACCTCAACTCATTTGTTCCAATACAAACCGTACATGAACAACTGTCCTTGTCATTAGTCTGACAATGGAAAAGTACACACCTTTTGACCATACGTAACAACAGTTCACATATAGTTATTCATTGAACATAACATTATATTCAGTTGTTTACAGCAATTCTGTTGGAAGAACCTATCGAGTATACTGATGCAAGTTGATGATTCTTTGGCACACAACAGACATAGAACCATACGTCACAATTACTTTAAAATGACCAACTTCAATAACAGTTATTAGCACATATCAAACTACAAACTTTCTGACTGTGAGAAATTGGGATAATGAACAACATGTCAAAATGATGGACACTCGTGTCTTGTAAGTTTTACCCATTTAAAAAAGTTAAAGCATACTCCCGAAATGGTATAAAATATTTCCTTTTAAATAATCCTTGCACAAATCTTAACAACTGTTGATACAACGTCATCCTTAACAGTGCAAACATCTCCTAACGTGCCAAACATGCACGTGTATTTAGCTACACATGTCTGTACCCCAGAACAGTGTACGCTGTATACTGACATACAGATCTGCATAACTACTGACATAAAATATCCCCACGTTTCATGTGGTTGTTCCAGCTGTTTATGCAAACAATCTACAACCGCTGAGCAATCTCTAAACATCGTGCAATACACAGAAGATGAACAGATAACATGATCACTTTTAAAAATATCAATATAATCAACAATAATAACATAATTTCATAAACACATTTCACCTATTTCAAGAAGCTTTTCAACTGAATGACCTTTTCTGTCTTTCTTTTTCAATTAAATGTCCTTAACTCGGCAGCAAATATCCCGAGTCTAATTGCTTTTATTAGGTAACAGGTCTGAAGAATTTTCTCCAAACGAATGGTGTGGCTATGAAACATAGTCAAAACATTCAAATTGTAAAGAACTGCCCCAAATTTTCTATGCGACCAGTTCATTTTCCATAATTACAACGGTAAGTACTGCTTGTTATCCACACCTGTTTCAGAGTACATGGGAAAGTACTCGAGTAACAACTGTGAGTACTATGATGTGTACACTTAGGAGTGCTAGTACTTCTAAAAGTACTCGAACACAAAGTATTTTAAATAATTTGTAAGATACAATTAGCACTAAGGCATCTCATGTAGAGATATTATGCACTCCCAAAGTACCTGTAAATAATGTTCACAAGTACTTTAATTTGAGAAACCTAGGTACTACAAAAAGTACAAGTGACGCATACATAACTCTGTCTTGATCTGGGATGAATTACACCAAATATTAATTACTAGTACTACCCGCTTGGAAAACGGAATCGGAAGAGTAAGATCAAATCTGTCCAACAACATTACCCGGTATTTCTACAAGTGTTTCGAACCTTACCTAACATGATGCTGTGTCATCTCACATAACGTGCATCTTCCAGGGACTTTAAAATAGCAAAGTAGACACACTGCACACCAAGTGTGGCTGCAGCGTTAAAGCAAACAAACCGATCACTATACATATCAAAAGAATACAGCGCCAACCTCTCTAGTATCACAGCTGTAAATTTGGTACAAGCACCATATATGGGAATGCATCATATATGGGATTACCATTTATTTGGTAATTTATCATATATGGTCACACACCATATATGGTCATGCATATTAACGTCAGCACACTGTTCATTGTTTCAATGCAGGCATTTTTCTCATCTTGTGGTGTCGAACGCGTATCGTCACACGTTGTGTTGGCGCCTCGACCTCAGTTCCTGCACCCAGCTGTATTTTGCCTAAGTATTCTATTATATCCTTCGTGTAAACAACAACTAGACATATGGCAATACAACTGATAATCCCTAGGATGATCAGCACGATTAGCCGCACTTTTTGGTGACAGAGCGACTTCCATATGTGCACGCAGTTCTTCTGCAGACCGCCCGGAATCTTCAGGTTGTCCTTCTCGTAAATGAAAATGGCAGCGAACGTGAGCAGTAGTGATATGATGAAGACGGCGTCGATGGTGAATCGTTTCGGGAAGAGAGTGACACACGCAACGGTCATGAGCATACTGGAGAGGCTCTCGGCGTATAACTTCACCATGTTGTCGAGTCGCTTCATGATGTACGCCGTCGAGATACCAATGAGTGCCGTCAGACTGATGCACATCAACATCATTGTGAAGGCGACTTCCTGGTTGTCTGAAACACAAGAAGATACACCTTGTGACTGGTTATTCACGACATATACACGCATACATATGCAGTTGAATGCTCTGTAATGATGTCATGTATATGGAAGCTACATATCTGAAAACAACACATGCACATATATATGCAATTTAATGTTTTGTAACGATATCATGTTTGTGGAAGCTACATATCTGAAAACAACACGTTATTCTTTTATTCTACTGTTTGGTTTCAGTTAGCTGTTAATTTAATTAACATTATTTAATAAGTAAAACTGTAACAATATCTTGTAACTAAACATGTTATTTTAATAATAAAATCTTGTTATAACAGCAAACTATACACATATATTTAATACAATAAATTGAGCTTGTTATTTGGGGGTATGAGTGAGCATATCATGCAATAATATGTATGTAGGAATAGAATAGTTTGTAAGAAGTGATTAACAGCATTCTGCAATATAAACAAATGCTATGTAACTATACCTCTTGCATTTTTATGTCAAGTGAATAGAGTGGTTGGCTACATTTTTGTCCATTTCAATAAATATACCTGGATAGTTTATTATTAGGTCGTGCTTTGTTTGCCAACATTTATAAATAAATTATTATAATTAACATTTATCCATACACTAGAACAAACGCTTTTAAATTAATAATTAAATGACAATTCAGAGAGGAATGACAGAAACTGGAAGAGTTCTATGTAAGTCCAATTTGAACTTCCGGACCAATTTTCTTATGAGATAATAACACATAAAATGGTCTACGTTGGTGTGCCAACTGGTAGATTTTGGAGAACCCCTGGGTGCAATAATCCAGAAAACCTACGGAATCTCTCCAAGTCACGTAAATCTACACACAAAGAATTAGCACAGCTAAATTCAATTTAAATTTGTCAGGCTGAATAGTGAATACAACAGAATCATTGTGAATATTCCAATAAAACGCTCTACTCTCAATGCATCGCTCTTCTGAATCGTCCAATAACCCAGCTGAGGGTAAGAAACACATTGCATGGAGAGACATCAAGATGGAGATATGCCCTGATACACTGGTTTAGAACAACTAGGATAGAAGGATAAGATAGAGAACTCACCACCAACGAATCTGTGAGTGTGAGAGTTGCCGGAGTACACAAACTCGAGGATGTAGAGACCCCAGGTCGACAGGGTCCCAAACAGGTATAGTTGCAGCTGCATGTCCGTGAAGGTCCGCGTGTCATTCTTAAAGAGATACTGTCAACAGAAAAACACATGTTACTAAAAATTAACAAGACATTGTCAACAGAGAGGGTGGGGGGACAGAAGGTTGCTGCCCTTGTCAGGGTTAAAATTGTTTAACAAGGGGTTGCCGAGGTGGACAAACCTGACCACTAGGCCAGGGAAAAAGAATTAATGACCTAGGATTGCATTACTAGTAGTAGACAGGTCTTAGACATAATCCACTATGAAATCCTACGATGTCAGTAAACTGTCATTCTCCATAATGCTGAGGCAATAGGTATGTAGGTACATACGCATCAAGCCTTGGTTTAAACAGTTTATGGCCAATACTGTTTTAAAGTACACGAATGGCGATAAAAATGAAAAGATGAATGAAGAAAACAATAAAACACAGTCAAAACAGCCTGGAGAGTCTGGCCAGGATTGTCAGTAAGTACGCAGAGCCCTGCGCTGGGCTTCGACAGTCCACAATCTATTTTTTGATATGTAAGTCATGTAAGAGACAACACCGTTTAAAGACTTATTCAGTATCAATTATCAAAATTTGTAAACGTGGTTAAAAAGAGAAATATTAAGATAACTATGATACTGTGTTACATTTCATGATGAGCTAACTGTGAAAGGAAGCTATATGCGTTACTTCCAACCAGTGGACAAATTCAGTGCTGCTTTCGGGCTTAATATTCAATGTAATACTGTACTGTTAACAGTTTGCAACAACAGAACGTAAAAAGTACATATTTAGTAAATCAATAAAACACTAAGTTATACTTGCTTTTGGTCCATTTAAAGCCAGATTGATTCAGCAGTTACACAAATATTGCTTCTTGACTTTACCAGAAATAAAATAACATGAAGGGGTGAAGAAACGGGACCTCGGCACCTCGCACAGTCGCTTAAGCTGATGTGGGTGTATGGAGGGGCCAGGAAGAGGCGACCTCGTGTTGCCATCTACAAACCCTGGCAGCCGAAAGAGGAAGATCTACAGGTTTCAAGCAGCTCTGATTCAGAGGAAAATTAACAACCATCCATTGCTCTCTTGAAATTATCATTAGTGTTTACTAATTAAGCTGTTACACAGGCTATAGCCATGATGTTTGTGGCATGTGAATTGTGTTGAATAAAGTTTTAGTTACAATGCGACTTAAACGTGCATTTGTTGCATGGCCCCCACTTTCTGTGTCTGGCCCCTAGATTTTGAAAAGTGCGGGCTCTGCTAGCTCCCACTCATTTTAGGCTAAATTCTAACACTGAATATAAAGTACCAAGACTGTTGTTTTAAAGAGATAATTGTCAACAGAAAGTACATTCATTATTAATAAATTATAAACAAATTAGTGTATTAACCAGTTCACAAAGGACATATTCCACACAGTGCAATATACCTGTACTGTTGCCCTGGACAGGTAGAGATGCAAAGTAGTCATTTCTAAAGCCTGATTCGAGACAATTTTAAGCATTTATTATAGACAGATTTTCATTATGGAAAAGTGTCAACCACGGCAGGTTTCTCTGTTTCATTGTGTCCAGATAAAAGTGATCAGAGTTTGTTGTACTGATATTATATTATGAACTACAGGCAAGTAGATGTACCATTGTAGGAACTCCTAGGCAAGTAGTGTGTGGGTGTCATCAGTTGCATTATAGAGTCAACTACAGCACAATAGGGCAAACTGACTATTTAGATGTGCAACCAGATTACGGAGATAACAATACTGCACATTAGTATTTGCATCTAGCCTGTCCACTCAGCTGCAGCTGCCAGTGTGTACAGCTTCACCACTGGTGGCAGCACTTCAGATTAGCTCAGGATTATGCAGCAATTGAATAAATGGTAAACAGATAACTTTGGTTGCTGTGTTAAGTATCACTACTGGGTATACCCCGGCATTCCAAAACATAATATTATATACATCTGTATATCATGAAAGCCAGATTTGTCTCCATATTGTTTAAGACCATTGTACATGTATACGTCTATGAAAGTAATTCCCTACTTTGCTGACCACTCTAACTTAAACATTTACACTCAGCCAATTGCTAAATTTAAAGATCATTTATTACCAGGACACTCACTGATAATTTAACCAAACAAACTGACATCTTGTGCAAACACACAGAGCTCTAAAAAATCTTCACTCTGATAGAATTCATAATATGAGTATTTGATGTAATTCTAATAAAATCACTGTTTATAATTTCAAATATATACTGCCATTATATCAGTGACTCATGACCAGGTCCGACCTAATCATGAACACCAATAAAAATTATTCTGTTACAGCCAGCCTGTAGCCTCATCACTGAAAGCCTGTATATTATAAGTAGCTTGACCACTTCGAAACAACAGACCTATCTCAAAAGCACTTATGGGATAAACATTTGCTGGTTTGCTTGAACGAAAGCCATTGCAGTCAGTTTATTTTGAGACAGTGACCTCTCAGTAAGAGCACACCTGTCTGCAAAACAACTCATGTACATGTCTTAGAGATAAACCAGTGAACCGTACTATACATTGACCTATAATAGATAGGTTGTGCTGAGCAATAAACTCTGCCACAAGAACACTGGTCTACAAATAGAACTGGCAGCCATGTTTAGTTAAATGACCTACCAAGCATCACGACTAGAGTAAAACGAGACATCTAAACAGACAGTACAAGATAAATTATTTAAATTGTTGAAGGAGGCATTGTACATGTCATGTTTATTCAGCTCAGCACAAATGGCTCATTGTGTGATTAAAACACATTGTGTGAGTGCATTTAGGTCAAATACAAAGCTAGTCATTAAATGCATAAAATTGACTAAATATCAAGCATACTGTATTTGCATTTGATACATTTATTCAGATACATACATGCATTCAAAATTATAAATACTGCTGCGCTATACCACAAAAAATGAACATGACATAACATTGACCCTCACATAATAGGTATAACTGAATCTTGGGCCACACCCGATATATCAGATGCCGAATTAGGAATGACAGGGTATGTAATGTTTAGGAAAGATAGATTAGGAAGAAGGGGAGGCAGAGTTATTTTATATATTAAAGAATCCATCCAAGCTTATGAAATAAAATTAGAAAAAGAAGCAGAATGTGAAGAAGCTGTCTGGTGTAACATAGTTACAGGAAAGTCAACATTAACTGCTTGGTTAGTGTATCGGAGTCCAAACATAAGCATGGAAGAGAATGAAAAAATACATAACGCTATCAAAGAAGTGAGTAAACGGGAATGTATATTATGGGGGATTTTAACTATGGGCATATACAGTGGACATCTCTACAGAGTACCGGGAGAGAGGATCAAGAGTTTTTAAATTTTGTACAAGATAGTTTCCTTTCTCAATATGTGTTAGAAGCAACCAGGGGCGAGAACGTGTTAGACATAGTATTGAGCTCACAGAAGGAATTTGTTGATAATGTCAAGATATGTGAGCCACTGGGGTGTAGTGATCACAACCAGATACATTTTATCATCAAAGTAAAGGGAGAACGGAATAGAAAAATAAGGTACAGGAAAAAATTTCACAAAGGAAGATATAATGACATGAGGGAATATTTAGCAAAGATAGACTGGAATAACACACTGAAGAATAAGACAGCAACAGAATGCTGGAATATTTTAAAGAGTGAAATTGACTGCGTCGTTGACAAATTTGTCCCCTTGAAAAAACAGGGGAAACGGTCAAAGAAGAAACACTTATCGAAGGAAGCCATTAGAAAAATCAAGTGCAAGCAAATGATGTGGAAGACATATATACATACCGGAAGTGAAGAAGACTATAGCATTTATAAAGAAGCACTTAATCAAGCTACAGCTGAAATTAGAAATTCAAAGAGAAGCTACGAACAAAAAATAGCTTTTAATATAAAACATGACAGCAAGAGTTTTTATGCGTATGTTCGAAGTAAACAGAAAGTTCAGGATAAGGTCGGTCCTCTAGAAGGTAGTGATGGAAACATAATAACAGAGGGATTCTGAATGGCAGAAAACCTAAATGAGTACTTTAGTTCGGTGTTTACCAGGGAAGATATTAGTATATTACCAGTACTTGAGACTAAGTTCGAAGGGAGAGAGTTTGACTATTTAGGACAACTAATTGTAACCCCAACAATGGTAGCTATGAAAATAAGAGATATGAAGGATAATAAATCACCTGGAGTGGATGGGATTCCTCCCAAATTACTTTTGGAAATTGTAGAACAAATCAGCATACCGCTTGCAACAGTGTTCAATTTGTCATTAGATGAGGGAATAGTTCCGTTAGAATAGAAAGAAGCAAACATCATACCATTATTTAAAAAAGGTTCGAGAAACAAGTCAGAGAACTATAGACCAGTGAGTTTAACATCGGTGATTTGCAAACTATTAGAAAGACTAATTAAAGATCACCTGGTTGATTTTCTTGTTAAAAATAAATTGATAAACCCATCTCAACATGGGTTTTTTAAAGCGAGGTCATGCTTAACAAATGTGTTATGTTTTTTGGAAGATGTCACAAAGTGGCTAGATGAGGGATCACCAGTAGATATAATCTACTTAGATTTTAAAAAGCCTGTGACAAAATGCCACACCAAAGACTACTACTTAAACTAAAGGCCCATGGCATAGGAAATGGAATGATCAACTGGATAGAAAAATGGCTTATTGATAGAAGACAAAGAGTAGTAGTTGATGGGGAGGTTTCAAACTGGAAAGCGGTTTTGAGTGGAGTACCGCAGGGATCAGTACTGGGACCTATTTTATTTTTAATATATATATATATATCAATGATTTGGATGATGACATAACAAGCAAGGTGTTGAAGTTTGCGGACGACACAAAAGTGTTTAGGAAAATTAAAAGTGATGCAGATAGACAGCATTTACAAGATGATCTTAATAAGTTGATAGAATGGTCTGAGAAATGGCAAATGCTGTTTAATTTTGGAAAGTGTAAGTGCCTTCACACAGGACATGGGAATGAAGATGCACAATATACAATGGGTGGTACTGTACTAAATACTACCTTAAAGGAAAAGGACTTAGGGTTAACTATTAGTGCTGACATGAAGGTATCAGAGCAGTGTGGAATTGCAGCAGCGAAGGGAAACCAAATTCTTGGATTAATTAGGCGAAATATAGTGTACAAAGAAAAATAACTAATAATACCGCTGTATAAAACAATAGTTAGGCCTCACTTAGAATGTTGTATACAAGCATGGAGGCCATATCGCAAGAAGGATATTGATATGCTAGAAAGAGTACAAAGGAGAGCAACCAAAATGATACAAAAACTCAGGAATATTAGTTATGAAATGCATCTAAAAGAATGTGGTTTAACAACACTAGAAACCAGAAGATTGAGAGGAGATATAAAATATTGAATGGATATGAAAATATTGACAGAAATATTTTTTTCACAGTCAAGGAAGAGAGAGGACTAGAGGACATGGAGTTACATTAGCAAAGAAGCAGTGTAGACTAGATATTAGAAAATTTCATTTTCACAAAGAACAGTAAACGAATGGAACAGATTATCAGCTGATTGTGTAGGTGCTAGTAGTGTTAATATATTTAAAAATAAAATCGACATATACCTAAGACGGGCGGGGTATACTTAGATAGATAGGTTGGACTCTCGATAAGCCAAATGGCTTCCTAGTCCATCTGCCATCTAGAGTTGAATCTCTAGGTGGCAATCTTGTTAAATCTTGTTAAAATATTATTTTGCTCATTACACCTGAATGATTTTTGACTCAATTATGGGCCTAATTTAATCTTGTCGTTTTTGTTTTGATTTGTACTCATTATTATTATACTTTTCTTTTATTTGTTTAGATTATTATTGTTGTGAACTATATGTACATATATAGCAAAGGCAAATATTAATAATTTATTTATCAATTTATAAGTGATTATTTTTTATTAACCTTAACACACTATTAATGCTGTTATAAATTACAGTAAACTATGTATTGTTTATATGGAATTATAGCAATGTTTTTACTAATAATGTTTGAAAACAAAGCTAATGTAAAATACTTTAAATATAAATAAATAAATAAATAAAATACATACCTGGTATTTTTCTTATTTCTTAAAAACCGACGTTAAAAAATTACACACCACCCACAATGCAACCAACTTCTCCAATTACCTTCTTAAATTTCGGCCATTAGGTGGATGTTATTAGAGCAAGAGGCCAACGAACAAAGTTTGACTTGACATACTTCAGTGTAGAGTGGTCCCAGTGAGGCAATGAGCGAGGCGACGATGGAGAGGGAGACCGCAACGGAAAGGTCCTCGGTTCCGAGGAGGTGATGCGAGCTGGAGAACTTGGAGAGGAATATCGACGACATAAGCAGCGTCAACGCAAACCACTGCATTGGTCGGATGGTCCGTCGGAACACAACGCGATACATGATCGCCGTAAATATGACGCGCAGCTGCAGGAGAATGTTCCAGAACGGTGGTGTCGTGTAGTGCATCGCCGCAAAGTATATGTTACTGTTGATCGCGTATAGCAACGACGGCAGAATGTACAGCCGCGACAGCTTCAGCGACGAGAACGAGCCTTCAAGGACGAGCTTACAAAAGAAGATGACGACTTTAATGATCTCCGAGATCGCGACGACCTCTGTCGGTTCCACGGGGAACTGGTCGTGGTTGTAGTACTTCATTCCGTAGCCGGCCACCTGGCGGCAGACGTCGATGACGATGAACGTGGACGTGTGGAAGAGGATCTGGCTGCAGCCTTCCGCCTCTCTCGCTAGCGTCTTATTATTGACGGCCGCGGGAAAGTATTGGTTCTCGACGTCCGACTCACTCACGGAGTTGCTGCTGCGGAGGTGAAGCCTCATGGGCCCGTTCGCGTGGTTCCTCTCGCCCTTCATCGTGGTCACCTTGTGTCCCTCCACTTCATTCTGTAGCACAGTTTTGTTATAATTACTAATATTTCAACACTTCAGGTTACAGCACACTCACAGGCAGATATGTACACAATGTAAATAAAAATGTGACCTTTCTTAAATAAATAAATACAAATGATATGAAATGAGATAGTTTATGCTTGGTAAATAGTAGCAAAGGGTTTATATTTAGATTAATAAAAATACGTTATAACACATAAACAAAGAAATAAAATGTAATATATGTAAATAGATAATTCATTCAAAGTGTCTCGGTGAAGTATTAATGGATACCACGAATACAGTATTGTCATGAGTCATAACACAACAATACAAAAAGTATGTCCAATACAACACACAAAAGGTATAGCTTTATTAATCATCGATTCATCATGCTCTCTCATCTTATCCTTAGCATGTGAGAACTGTGAAAAAAATTATTACACCACAAACTGTAGTAACCAGAAATAATAACGATAAATATGGTCAAAAACGTGACAACATAAGTCAGAAAAGCAACACCCATCAGTCGGTTAGAAAACCAGCTCTAATTCGACTCCACTCAGCCAACCGAGCGACCAGAATGCAATTGATATCAATAAATTGTATATCTCATTTTATATTTGTCCAGAATATAAATGTTATGTTTGTCACCTACAGATGACAATACACCACACAATTTTAAAGATAATTAAATGAAAATAAAACACTCAACTTGCATAAAATTACAGAAAATCAATAGTTTTGAAGAGACAGCTTAATAAAAATCTGCAGAAGTTGTTACTGGCCAGCCACAGATGGAAACCTAACTATACTGTGCTGTTACCCAGGGTTAGCAACAAGAATGAAACATATTTGCCAAATACTGTCCAGCAGCACAAGGTAAATTCACTTAAAGGTTGTGGGTACAGTATACCTTTACGCTTCAGACTGGATGAATGAATACACTTTTATGTATTTGAGATGATATGGTTGGTGGCATATGTTAAATTGTTATTACCCAGCAAAATAGCCATTGAGTTTGTTGTAATGACGTCACCACTCCTTATATTGTTCACAACTTTACACCCACCAACAGTGATGAAGTGGTTTCTAACGACACATCATTCTGGGTGTTGTATGGCCCCAACTGTTTAAGTGCATCAGACATGGGCATTGAACTTTTCACAGCATTTATCCAGGACAGGAGTAACATTCAAAGTAACTGGCATTATGCACTGAGTAACTTCACTTCTGTTGTCTGAAACTATAGCATCTTTGCAGTTAAATGCTCCATTACACTGCTAAAATGTGAAATGACTTTTTGTTTGATCTAGAATTGTTGCTTGGTAACCAACATTTGTAATCATGAAAGGGACAGGGATGATTTGTCACTGCAGCAACTGACACAAATTTACGGTGGGAATGCAAGTTCATATAGAATACCCAATTCCATTTCACCTGAGGCAAGTGACAAGGGAAACTGACAATAAAAACAGGTATTCTGAGTCATGAGACAAACACTGAACATGTGATTCTCTTTTTTCTCAGACTTGACAACTGACACTGCGTAGAGCACTGCTAGAAGTGTTTACATGGACAGAATTTTGAGAAACATCTGTATCGATAACAAGATAGTCAAAATGTCACCGTGACCTGTAAGCTATTTCCTCTTCAGCATGAGGCTGTATATAAGTAATTTTGCTGTGTCAAAACAACATACTTATCTGAAATATATTTGTGGATAACATTTGATGAGTAGTTTGTACGACTGAATGAAAAACGAACAAATATTCACATACTAATTTCAGAGGTTATTCTACATTTAGTCACATGTGACTCCTCATTCAAAAATGAATGTTTCTCCCCCACAGTCATGCCAAGCTAGCAACCAAAATACAAAGTTCTGCACCAGATTTGAAACATACACAGTGTGTATCCTGAAATGGTCCAGAACAGCCTAATCTAGACGTGCCTTACTTATCTTAAAGTGATGTCATACCCAAAACAGATGTTTTCCGACACATCTATCAGCTTTTGTCTTCACTGCTGACAGTGTGAACATCACCTCAGTGAACATCACTCACCAAAGTTAGAATAGGGCCTGTAAGTGGGTCACGTTACATGGTGTAACTCCGCACCACTGGAGTTTATTTGGGACTAAGTGAGACTAATTGGGGACTGGATACAAGAATAATATTCTAATGATTTTACATTGCTGTACGTTGTGGTTTCGATAAGCACTTATATCTGACAAGTTGTCTAAATACACATAATCATAACACATGTATACGTTTGGCCCAAACAGGTTGTACTGCACGAAAAATGGCACTCTTCATTATTAGTCAAGGTTGCCAAACACAAGTACTTGCTGCTATTGCCATGGCAACCACCATAATAATTGATTA
>JAODUO010000344.1:142500-170000 GCA_025642075.2 Ridgeia piscesae
TATATATATATATATATATATATATATATATATATATATATATATATACAGTATATATATATATGCCTATATATGTATATATAAAACATATATCGCTATATATATTATATATATATATATAATAATATATATATTATATACATATATAGGCATATATATTATACATATATATATATGGATATATTATATATATATATATATATATATATATATATATATATATATATATATATATATATATATATATAATACAGCCAGAACTTCCAGCATTTATTTTACTAGACAGCAGGACTAGTAAAGACAACAGTTTACTAGTCTGCCAAAGGTTTACTAGTCTGGCAAAAAATAAAAACAACTAAAATTTAAGTCATTACAATATTATGTAAAACAAAAAAACTGCGTTTTTGTAACCTCAGTTAAAAAATGCAGTGTTCATAAAGGTAATAAAATAGTAATAAGGAAATAATAAAAAGTAATTAATGACTTGTATTAAAAAACTGCGCAATTGAAAAAGTTATGCCAAATTGCCAATTGCGGTCATTGGCCAGTAGTAACACCCTACAAAATACAGGGCAGCCTACACTTATGAATTTTATATAATAATTCCTGAAATTGACCTCATATTATCTTCTATGAAAACTGCTCTGCTGGACTGCTGGACTGGAAGAAGAAAAATAACAAACTAAAGAAAATTATAGACGTCTAGAACAGTTAATCTGGTGGCTATTCCTAAATAATCATCATTTATCCATAAATGAAGCTGTCACTACTGTAGACAGGTGTTCACTGGCAGCAATTTATCAATGTATAAATGACTTGGGATACAGTTACATCCTGGCCTATGGATTGGTTAGGGCTAGGGTCACTGTGCCTACAAGGGCTTGATTGACTACTGTAGCCTGGAGTGGATGACATATTCACTTTAGACAACTGGACTAGTTATTATGCATTCATGCATGTTTACTAGTCCGCCCTTATCTTTACTAGTGTATGGATTAGCAGACTCGTGGGTAGTTCTACCCCTGTAATATATATATATATATATATATATATATATATATATATATATATATATATATATATGTGTGTGTGTGTATATATATATATATATATATATATATATATATATATATTAAATATAAAAATTATATCCAAATAAAATTACAATACTCCTAAAAATACCATAAATCCTTATTGTATGCATATAAAATTAATATATGCCTACAAATTATGTATGTTGACAGGTTATTTGTTGTGTTCCAATCTCTGAATGTTTGTATCTAAGAGATTTCTATTAATATACAGGCCAACCAGGTCACTATGTCATCTACATAGATAGAGTTCCCAGACACTGATATACAACATTATATGCTTGATTTGTTTTTAACAAAGACGTTCATACAGAATACTCGAGGCTCCTGCAAAATGGGTGGTCATACCTGAGGACAACTGTTTTTTAATGAATTGAAAGGTGACACACATGACTGCCTCCCTTAATGGTGCTAACAGTGCATTTATTTCTTCTTTACCTAACTTATTTAGGCCAGAAAACGTTGTGGTTGCAAGGCAGGACAGATCTTTGTGTAGCAGCCAGGTTTTTGCCAGTCCTAAAATGTTGTGGTAGACAGTAGACTGTAGACACATGCGTGTCAAGTCACACACATGGAACTACTTTTAAAGCATAATTGATTAATTATATGTTTTCTAAGACTGTTTTGTTTTTGCTCCTTATTTCGCTTGCGTGTGCATGCACACGATTTCTCATAATTTGCAATATTTTGTGTCCTGACTTGTGTCCAGACTTTCTGGAGTCTAGAACATCATCATACTGATAAGGGCGGACTAGTAAACCTGCCTAATAACTAGTCTGGTTGTTTAGTAAAGGTCAATGTGTCATCCACCCCACCCTACAGTAGTCAGTCAAGCCATGGTTGTCACAATGACTTGACCCATCCACAGGCCAGTATGTAACTGAATCCCAAGTCGTTGAAACATTGATAAATTGCTGCCAGTGAACACCTGGCTCAAGTAGTGACAGCTTCGTTTACTGATAAATGATGACTTTTTAAGCATAGCCACTAGCTATGAACTTGTCTAGGTATTAACTGTAAGATTAACCTATAATTTTCTATAGTGTGTTATTTTTATTTCTATTAATACAGGTCAGCAGAGCAGTTTTCATAAGACTAGTATGAGGTCAATTTCTGCAATAATATAGAAAATTCATAATGGTAGGCTGCTCCGCATCTGGAAGGATGGTACGACCAGGTAGTCAGGTACACCTGTACTGATCAGTCAGCACAACTGCCATCCTTTTTTAATTGCGCAGTTTTTTCTTCTTCATTAATTACATTTATTTCTTTATTACTATTTTGTGTCCGTTATGAACATTGCATTGTTATTTAACTGCGATTGCAAAAACACACCGTTTTTTAGTTTAAAATACAATTTGGGTTGTTTTTATTTTTTGCGGGAGTAGCAAACCTTTTGCCAGACTAGTAAACTTTTGTTCGTACTAGTCCCAGCTTTCTAGTAAAATAAATGCCAAAGTTCTACCCCTGAATTAAGACATAATCCAATAAGAGATGAAAGCAATGTAAGAAATATTCCAGTACGCTGGTAGCTTGATTAATTGTATCACATCAATACTGGAAATCAAGTGACTCAAAAGAGACAGTTTGGGATGAACCTGAGGACGACAGACCTGATGTCTAAACACTGACAAATGACACAAACGTCTAACTCTAGAGTCTAGACTCTAGTGTCTGCAGAGGCATGCTACTTACACACCTGCCGATTTGGGTGCACACACCAACCGACTAGTTGGTGTTAAAGCAGTCGGCCGATTGCAGTTGGTTGGTGTGTGCACAACTTTACATCGACAGTCGGCGTTATTGCGCCGATTAACGCCGATTAAAATGTTGAATCTGCAGTCGGCGTTAATACACAGTGGCCGTTTGATAAGTAAGTATCCAGTGACAACTTGGCGTCGCAGACGTATATCCGAAGTTGAGTCGGCTGGTGTGTGCATGCTTTTCTCATAACCCGACGGTCGGCGGTAAGTTTGGCAATAAGAAATCATTATGGCCTTCATGTGATAATTGGCGTTTAGCAACAACCGCTTCTTAATGCCAACTGCAATCGGTGTTAGTTGGTAGGTGTGCACCTAGCATAAAAAATTAGACACACCATAAAATAGAACCCCCTGAGGAGCAAGAGGAAGACCCAGAAATAATTGTGGCAAAACACAGAAATAGGTCAAACAAATATGGACTACTGAAAGCATAGCTTTATGTAGAGACCCGTCCACCCATCATTTGGATGGGTAAAAACGAATATGGACGGGTATAAATATGGTGGACGGGTTGTGGACGGGTAAAAAAATGAAGGAGCAAAAAAGGTCTCCCAAAACCATAGATATTGTTAGTTGTGCCTTGAAAGTGAGTGAAAACTGTGTCACATGTGTGTTTGTAGTCCATTTCAGGTTATCAGACACATTTAAAAGTTTGTAAACTGGCTTAACAGTTAACATCCACCAAAACATGTGTGACTGGCAATAATTGTATCCTGCATAAAGCCCGGTCTGAAAGGAACGGAAAGACAAGGTGACAAGTAGGGAACAGTGGGGGACTTTGATCAATGACCTGTGCTCCCAAGGAGGGAACAGTCCTAGTTTTATCTATTAAGTAGTAACAACATGGACACAATCTGTGTGTTTTGACTTTTGAGGTAATCCCTGGGCAGTGGGCCCTAGAGAAGAGCACAGTGAAGTGGATAATAACAATTTGTCAAATCTTGTTACTGGATATGTCACAACAAAGCAGGCAGTACTGTGTCAAGCAACTGGATAATAACAATTTGTCAAATGTTGTTACTGGATATGTCACAACAAAGCAGGCAGTACTGTGTCAAGCAACTGGATAATAACAATTTGTCAAATGTTGTTACTGGATATGTCACAACAAAGCAGGCAGTACTGCGTCAAGTAACTGGATAATAACAATTTGTCAAATGTTGTTACTGGATATGTCACAACAAAGCAGGCGGTACTGTGTCAAGTAACTGTCTGAAGTGGATAATAACAATTTGTCAAATGTTGTTACTGGATATGTCACAACAAAGCAGGCAGTACTGTGTCAAGTAACTGGATAATAACAATTTGTCAAATGTTGTTACTGGATATGTCACAACAAAGCAGGCAGTACTGTGTCAAGTAACTGGATAATAACAATTTGTCAAATGTTGTTACTGGATATGTCACAACAAAGCAGGCAGTACTGTGTCAAGTAACTGGATAATAACAATTTGTCAAATGTTGTTACTGGATATGTCACAACAAAGCAGGCAGTACTGTGTCAAGTAACTGGATAATAACAATTTGTCAAATCTTGTTACTGGATATGTCACAACAAAGCAGGCGGTACTGTGTCAAGTAACTGGATAATAACAATTTGTCAAATCTTGTTACTGGATGTCACAACAAAGCAGGCGGTACTGCGTCAAGCAACTGGATAATAACAATTTGTCAAATGTTGTTACTGGATGTCACAACAAAGCAGGCAGTACTGTGTCAAGCAACTGGATAATAACAATTTGTCAAATGTTGTTACTGGATATGTCACAACAAAGCAGGCAGTACTGTGTCAAGCAACTGGATAATAACAATTTGTCAAATGTTGTTACTGGATATGTCACAACAAAGCAGGCAGTACTGTGTCAAGTAACTGGATAATAACAATTTGTCAAATCTTGTTACTGGATATGTCACAACAAAGCAGGCAGTACTGTGTCAAGCAACTGGATAATAACAATTTGTCAAATGTTGTTACTGGATGTCACAACAAAGCAGGCAGTACTGTGTCAAGCAACTGGATAATAACAATTTGTCAAATGTTGTTACTGGATATGTCACAACAAAGCAGGCAGTACTGTGTCAAGTAACTGGATAATAACAATTTGTCAAATGTTGTTACTGGATATGTCACAACAAAGCAGGCAGTACTGTGTCAAGTAACTGGATAATAACAATTTGTCAAATCTTGTTACTGGATATGTCACAACAAAGCAGGCAGTACTGTGTCAAGCAACTGGATAATAACAATTTGTCAAATGTTGTTACTGGATGTCACAACAAAGCAGGCAGTACTGTGTCAAGCAACTGGATAATAACAATTTGTCAAATGTTGTTACTGGATATGTCACAACAAAGCAGGCAGTACTGTGTCAAGTAACTGGATAATAACAATTTGTCAAATGTTGTTACTGGATATGTCACAACAAAGCAGGCAGTACTGTGTCAAGTAACTGTCTGCAGTGGCTTCACACCCAGTGGACCTAACAACTAAATATTGTATCAAGTACGACAATGAGACAGCATCACGTCCAACACAATAAACTTACGTGAAAAAACAACTAGTCTGACTACTAGAGACGAAAGTAACAATTTGTTGTTGTTACTTCTGCACAACAAATGGCCCGTACTGGTTAACTGGTAATAAAGAGTTGTCAAACTTTTTCAAGTAAAAAAGCTGGTAGGTACTGTGTCAACAACTGGATAATAACAATTTGTCAAATCTTGTTACTGGATATGTCACAACAAAGCGGCAGTACTGTGTCAAGTAACTGGATAATAACAATTTGTCAAATGTTGTTACGAGCACAAAAAGCAGGCAGTACTGTGTCAAGTAACTGGATAATAACAATTTGTCAAATGTTGTTACTGGATATGTCACAACAAAGCAGGCAGTACTGTGTCAAGTAACTGGATAATAACAATTTGTCAAATGTTGTTACTGGATATGTCACAACAAAGCAGGCAGTACTGTGTCAAGTAACTGGATAATAACAATTTGTCAAATCTTGTTACTGGATATGTCACAACAAAGCAGGCGGTACTGTGTCAAGTAACTGGATAATAACAATTTGTCAAATCTTGTTACTGGATATGTCACAACAAAGCAGGCAGTACTGTGTCAAGTAACTGGATAATAACAATTTGTCAAATGTTGTTACTGGATATGTCACAACAAAGCAGGCAGTACTGTGTCAAGTAACTGGATAATAAAAATTTGTCAAATGTTGTTACTGGATATGTCACAACAAAGCAGGCAGTACTGTGTCAAGCAACTGGATAATAACAATTTGTCAAATGTTGTTACTGGATATGTCACAACAAAGCAGGCAGTACTGTGTCAAGTAACTGGATAATAACAATTTGTCAAATGTTGTTACTGGATATGTCACAACAAAGCAGGCAGTACTGTGTCAAGCAACTGGATAATAACAATTTGTCAAATGTTGTTACTGGATGTCACAACAAAGCAGGCAGTACTGTGTCAAGCAACTGGATAATAACAATTTGTCAAATGTTGTTACTGGATATGTCACAACAAAGCAGGCAGTACTGTGTCAAGTAACTGGATAATAACAATTTGTCAAATGTTGTTACTGGATATGTCACAACAAAGCAGGCAGTACTGTGTCAAGTAACTGTCTGCAGTGGCTTCACACCCAGTGGACCTAACAACTAAATATTGTATCAAGTACGACAATGAGACAGCATCACGTCCAACACAATAAACTTACGTGAAAAAACAACTAGTCTGACTACTAGAGACAGTAAAGTTTACATCCTTGTTGCAGTTCACTTCTGGCAAGAAATGGCCAGGCTGGTTAACTGGTGTACGAGTTGTCATAACTGTCAGTAACTCTTTGGTAGGTCCAACTGTTGACAACTTAAATAATAAGTACTGCTTATCGAGTTTGTGACTGGCCATGTTGTTTACAAGTTTTCATTTCATGTGCACACAAAAAAGCCGTACATGTGAGCTTGTTTTGTTATAAAACAAGCTCACATGTACGCCTGTTTTGTGTGCACATGAAATGAAAACTTGTGAGGATTTATTGCAAAAGAACTTTTATTATTATTATTATTACTGAAATTTTAATCGAGTTTATAACACTAACAGCTTCCGTTTTTCTAGTTTCAGAAGGTCATAGCAACATAGAAGTCTATGAATTCAGCCATATGATTGTCCTCTCAACAGTAGCAGCCCACTGCATTGTGCATGTGTACTGGGTCATGTGTAATGGGTCATGTGTAATGGGTCATGTGTACTGTGTCATGTTTTATGTGGTTGTTGTTGGATAAACTGTCATTCCTTCTCTCATTCACTTGTTACGGTCCACTGACTATTCACACATTAATACTGCATACTTGTGGCCTGTGTGAGCGTCATAGCTTTATGCAGAGACCCATCCACCCGTCATTTGGATGGGTAAAAACCGTTGTGGACCAGTAGAAATATGGGTGGACGGGTAGTGGATGGTTAAAAAAATAAAGGAGCAAAAAAATGTCTTCCAAAACCATAGATCTATATTGTTAGTTATGCCTTGAAAGTGAGTGTAAATGGTGTCACATGTGTGTTTGTAGTCCATTTCAGGTCATCAGACACATTTAAAAGTTTGTGAACTGGCTTAACAGTTAACATTCATGTGTCCACCAAAACATGTGTGACTGGCAATAATTTTATCCTGCATAAAGCCCTGGTGAGGAAATAATGGCATGCTTTGACTTGGCAGGTAAAGTATAGACAAACATGACAGACAATGGCTCCAACACGGTTAAGGTGTTCACACTGACCACATGGACTACTGTACACCTCAACGAACGCCATGCTTTGCCCACACCCTTCAGCTTAGTAGTGAAGTGGCCTGCACCATGCCTGGCATGTGAAAACAACCATTGGCAAAGTGACAAAACTTGTTGCATATACACTGTATGTGCATAAGTCAAAGACCGCATCCAAGCTGCTAGAGGGTCATCTCAAACTGCAGATGGTCATCCAGACAGGATGGAACAGCCAACTGAAGATGCTGCGTTCTGTGATTGCTATCCCTGGGGAGGTTCCTCAGAAGGTGAACTTCACCGTAAAGTTATCTAGTTATGAGATGAAGCTCACTTGACGAGCTGTGTGACGAACTACAGCCTTTGAGGAAATCACGGACCGCATACAGGGACAGGCCATCGTCATGTCAAGCTTAGTCATGACGTGCATGCGCGGACGACTGCGCGATATGCTCACCAGGCTCTGCGAGATGTACAGCAGCAAGTTAGTAACAAGTCTTCAATCCTCTCTCGGGAGAGACGTCTGTCGAAGTATGAAGACATGCCCTTCTTCAAATTTGTGGCTGTACGGGATCCGCACTTCAAAGTCGACTAGTGTTTCGACGCTGAAGTGCCAGTTTTGGGAGCTCTGCTGACATCCAACCCGATAGCAATCAAGCAGTCGCAGAGAAGTGAAACAGTGCAACAACCAGTGGAACATACAAGCTATTCACTTTCATGTCCAACCGTTCTATGCTCAATCCACCAACAGGAACCATCCTATCTGCCAACGAAGACATCAAGATATACCTGGAACAGCCCTGTGTGTCAGAAGATTCTGACCCTCTGATGTTTTGGAAGACCTGTTCTGCACAATTCCCACTTCTTTCTAAGTTGGCCTGCAAATACCTGTCAATGCCAGCATCTAGTGCTCCCGTTGGGTGACTGTTCAGCATTGCTGGAAAAGTATTCATACTAGTGCGTTGCTGCGTGAGCCACAGTCGTTTCAAACAGTTAATGATGATTCAGTGCAATGACTGTAACTGCAAAGAAAGACTCAGTAGAACTCCACATTTCAATTATGTGCACAGTGAATTGAATGAATCCAGTGATACGTGGATTAAAATACAATGCAATAAAATATCACTAAATGAATTATTTTGGTTTTGGTGATTATGTGTGTGTGTTATATAATGATTATATAATTATACAAATACGTCAATACATAACATGCTGTATCAACCCCTGTATGCACAATAATCGTATCATTTTATGGTTAACTTTTGTTATGTGAATTGGAGCGGAAATTGGAAAATTGAACTGGAATTGGAATTGACACCAGCCCTCCCTGTGAACTCAATTGTATTGCTATTAGGACCTATACATCCATTATCAGTAATATTGACATTCACAGCAACACTATGGAGAGCCATAATCACCATTGCAATTGTACACAACTGACATATCCCCTTGGTAAAAATACGTAGATAAAAACTACACACCAGCACCAGGGAAACACCACCAGTATGACTGTGAAATGGATGGTGGACCTGGATGGGCTGACTATGAAAGTGTAGACACTACCACCTTAGGCTATAAACCTCAGCTGATGTACCACCTGGACAAACACAGACCAGGTCAAAGCAGTGCAAAGACACGTATCCTCAAGTGTTCACAACCAGGACGAGTAGAGACTGGTGGGAAACGTTTTATGTGCACACTGCAGCTGCTGTTAGCCACTGTCAGCAGGGCTTTATGCAGGATAACATTATTGCCAGCCACACATGTTTTGGTGGACACATGGATGTGAACTGTTAAGCCAGTTTACAAACTTTTAAATGTCTGATGACCTGAGATGGACTACAAACACACATGTGACACCTTTTCACTCACTTTCAAGGCATAACTAACAATATCTATGGTTTTGGAAGACCTTTTTTTGCTCCTTAATATTTTTACCCGTCCACTACACGTCCACCATATTTCTACCCGTCCATATTCGTTTTTACCCGTCCAAATGACGGGTGGACGGGTCACTACATAAAGCTATGCTGTCAGGTCTTTACGCATGATAAATCTTTTTCAGTAAGTTAAGTGTATTTGCCTCTCACAAAGTCATGAGCTTCTGTCATATTAACCAAATAATATACCTACTATTGGCTAAACACAGTGAAAGTGCAACCAGGAATTGTTCTGAATTAAGAAAAAATGCAACCAGGATTTTCCTGAATGAAGAAACTTACAAGTTTTTAAACGTTTTCATAAATCTGGATGTGTATGTTCAAACCAGTGAACGTCAAATTAAATGTTGTCACGTTTACCTCAATGGTATGAGTTCAGGGTCTCCAACATGACAACTGATTGCAGACACACAACAGCACAATAGCATTAAATATTTGTAACTTGGTATAGGGATGCACGATTGATGTACCAATTCCTACTGCATATAAGTAGCAGCAAAACATCTCAAATTGCGTACGAACCTGGGTACGCCATTTAACAAGATCATCAGAAATACCTCCAATGATGCACATTAGTCTAGCCAACAGCAGAGCCTGTGTTAATATTGATAGTTTTCACTACATGTTTTATGCATGCTACTCATTATATTACTAGTAACTGACTAATTCATCGTGTGTCCTAGGAACTCATAGAAATGTTTTTATAATTAACACCAGTACATAATCCAAAAATATTTCGTAAATGATTTATGTCTCAAGAAACCTTTTTGTTTTCTCTGTATATTTCGGCTGTCTCTCACAGCCTTCTTCAGCAGACTGAATTTCACGGTCGTGTCACATGACTTACATCATGTGACACAAGCTGGATCATGACCAGCAGTAAGATCAGTGTGCTGAGACGGCGAACCGAAACATACAGAGAAAACAAAAAAGTTTCTTGAGAGGTAAATCATTTACTAAATAACATGAACCAAGAAACCAGATCATTACATTCAAAGAATAATAAAATAATACACACTTACACAGGTAACACAGCTATGGGTTAAGGATGGGACGAATATTTGACTTATACTAGTATATATGGTACTCTTCAGGTCATTATGTAGGATACTTATTTTGCCAATCTAAATTCTCCAGGTAGACATTTGTATATCATGTGCCTTTGCTCATTTAAATATGCACAGAGCAAATTATATGAAGCTTTGTTTTCCTCCTCAAATGTATGTGCACCCATTTACCAGTATACTCAAATTTGTACTAATGTATATGTCCAAAACTAAATTTATCAGTCCACATATGGGTGCCTGTGTGGGTCTCTAAATGAAGCTATGCTACTCGTAAATAACATATTTCTCTTAACTTTGTATTTATTGTATTTTATGTCAGTTATGGTAAAAAATATTTTTAAGCTATACTAGTATAAGTGCCATTGAGCACATTCGTTATCTTGATACCCATAGTAAGGATGGGACGAATGTGGAATTTCATTCGAATCATATATCATTGACATTTCGAATGCGAATCGAATCGAACAAGAATATTCTGTGGCTCCAAATTTGATTAGAATACTGAACGGTGTCGAGATGTTTTGCTAGCGAGTTTTACGCGAGTTTATCTTGTGAAGTTTATCACATTTTGTATTATTGTGAACTATCTTTTTTACTAAACCTAAGTCTAAGACCTATAACTATGGTAATGACAGTATTGTTGTACATTAGCTAAACAAAATATTATGCTTAAATATGTTTATGAACATTTAAATGTTTTCAGCTAAGCTAAGACTATGAATAATATCCCAGTCACATACTACCCGTGTGACATACTAACACACCTATTTTTACACAACCTTGCTGTTTACTTTTGATTCATGATGGTATCATACATAATATATATATAAAAAACCTGGTAAGAGAATGCAACTGAATGCCAAGTCATTAAAACATTGATAAATTGTTATCACAGCATGGTTTGTTATTTTTAATTATGTAAGTACTTTGAACACTGTAAACATTTCAATCTTACAAGCACTGGGTTGTACTGATGAATAACTAAGCTGCATTGATAACATGATTTGTTGTGGTTACCCAGATTTCTGCATGCCAATTTAAACCTTAGTGTTCTTTATATTGTATACCTGTCTTTATAATTTCTCAAACGTTAACTGTTTAAAGCTTTGGTTGTCACACAAGTCTGTGAACAAGAGTTTTTGCAAAAAAATGCTAAGAACCGCTGCTCAAGCAATAACGATGGATAACAGACTTTGACAGAGTTACTGAGTTAAGACAAAACTTCAACATTTAAATCCCCTAAAAGTTGTATCCACAGCTAGGTTTCCCATCATATTTTATGTCAACAAGTAAACAAAATTAGAATATGTCACTTTATAATAAAGTGTATGTTATTCCAGCTAACAGAGATCCATCTTCATTAATTTGTTGTGTCGCATAAGATATGTTGCACAGCTTTCTCTGAAGACCATCTTAAAACTAGTTCACTCATTATTAAGCTGATATTAAGTGCCTGGTGATTTGCAGCAGCTGCCTTTTGTACACTGACAGCTGTTGTCATTGCTTCTCATTCATGCCCAGTACGGTTGTTACTTGAAAGCCACATTTGCTCATAATATAGATTTACACCATGTCTCAGAAGGATGTGTTGACATAAGGCCTTTGGTTGACTGAACTGGCTTTTGTAATACTCATAATGTCCAAGTTGCATTGCACAAGTAGTCCTATGATTAGCATATATTACATGAACTAGTGTGCACATGACTCACTTTGATCATTAATTAATATCACATAACAATGTATGACTACCAAATACTGTATGTGTAAGGACAATTATAAATAAGACTTAAAAAACTAAAATAAAATGAGTGCTAAAAAAAATCACACTGCTGACAAATGCCAGCAGTGTGATTTTTATGAAATGAAAATAAATGCACTCAAATTTAGATTGCTTTTTACCATTATACAGCCTAATTGAAATGTAGCATATTAAATTGTTCTAACATTAATAATACATATACCAGGTAGTTGTAATAAATTCCAATTAACAAAATTGTACAGTATTACTATTAGTTAAAACACGATAGAAGTTCATTTAAGTAATTTCATATATGATTTATTATCAAGCATTTAGGAAGGTTTACAATTCAAACAGTTAATTATGTAATGTATTCAATCTTTGAATACTTTACATAATTGACTGATTCACTGTGTTGTGAATTATCTGGGCCACAATAGCAATTATTCCATTATTTATGCATGTGACTCACAGTCGCCTACAACCTGTGCTGTTGTCAACAATGTTGCATTTATTCATTGTAATGGTTATATATTATGAATTACTTTGCTGTTTCAGCTTGACATCTCATAAATAATTAACATTCCAAAATACTTGTATATGGTACTCTTCAGGTCATTATGTAGGATACTTATTTTGCCAATCTAAATTGTCCAGGTAGACATTATTTAATTTAAACATATTTAAGCATAATATTTTGTTTAGCTAATGTACAACAATACTGTCATTACCATAGTTATAGGTCTTAGACTTAGGTTTAGTAAAAAAAGATAGTTCACAATAATACAAAATGTCCATTGGCACTGCCAGTAGTGCATCAGTATCTGTGCTACTCGTGTAATTTGTTGTTCGCTGACACTGGCCATTGGCAAGGCAATGACAATGAAAACTTTGCATTGCATGCTGAGGCCCAAAAGGCATGCCCAGCCCCACCATGACATTATTATTGTATATTGGCTAAATTGCGCGACATGAACAGTGCTGTCAACGGACTGATGCACACGAGACTGGCATGACTGGAACCCAGGACCATGTAAAAGTGTATACTGAAACTGAAGTGTTGTTTGTGCAGCGCTGTTTGATACACAACATTGCCGATGTCAGCGATAACCGGATATGAGTATTGTCACTCATAGGATCAGCACAGTCAACACGTTCATGTCATGTTTCTGTCACTGTTCTGTTGGGTTGGTGAGCCTTACGATAGTGTGTTACTCTACCTACATCGTCAGTCAAGCGAGTAATATAGTTTGCAAATGCTGAGTATATTTCAAAAAGCCTTACCCATTGCGTGTTTTCTTGTACGTGAAAATTAGGAAGTGACAACTACTTGCGTAAACACTGCATCTGACCGCATCTCGTTGCAGTCAATTCTCGCGCTAATCCCGTTTTCTAGCGGAACCTCGACCACGATGGCGTCAAGTATAGTCAGTTTCCAAAATGTTGTTATTCACATATCCGACTCATCTATACGCATCGCGTCGAATATTAACACAAATAAATAACAGAGATGTGAAATATATTACATGTTACTATGATGATCAAACAACAGTAACATTTGTTTTTGCAAAAAACACTCAAAAGGAAAATTCACCAGATCATGCTGGAAATTGCTGCGCGCCCTTGCGGTCTTTTAGCGAATGTTATGCTCATACGGTAGTGCCATCTGTATGATTGATTCGCAACAGGCAGTTACCCAGGCTCCGTGAGGTGGCAGCACTTTTAAGCCCCTCAACTCCGCCTGGGGAAAGAAAATTCATGCTCTGCATTTGTTACGGCCTTACCCCAGATTTGGCTCGAGACGCTGATTGGCTCTCAATCCAACTATGAAATAAAAAAAATAATAACGATATACTTTTAAAAGGTAATGATATCCTATAAAAAGTATTCAACATTGAAGTTATATTAACACAAAAATAAGTAAAAATTCAAATTTACAGTTGTTTATAAAATAAGAATTACGGCAGGATTAATCAGTATCCGTGAGGTGGCAGCATTGTTTAGCCCAACACGAATAACATACAAATTAAATAAGGACACCTTTTTATCAAATAATACTGTATTATAAAAACTATTCAAAATTAAACTTATATTAACACAAAATAAATAGAAGTACAAATTTGCAGTTGTTTATTAAAATTGAAATTACGGCAGGATTAACCAGTGTCCATGAGGTGGCAGCATTGTATACATCACGCGGATAAAAATTCTAAAGCCGGGAGACTCACCAGACTGTCTTCTCGGCGTAGTTCCGCAGCCGACCGACAGTCGGTTAAGCGAGACTAGCTACAGACCAGGTCGTCTTGGGCTACATATAGGCGGATCCAGTGCACACACACACACACACACACACACACACACACACACACACACACACACACACACACACACACACACACACACACACACACACACACACACACACACACACACACACACACACACACACACACACACACACACACACACACACACACACACACACACACACACACACACACACACACACACACACACACACATATATATATATATATATATATAATATATATATATATATAACCCTGCTATGTTAGGCGACCCTCGACGTAATCGCCCTTTAACGTGGCGACTTCCTGTCTTGGACGACCGCCATCTTTGTTCCGTTTCTCCATATTTTCAAATACAATTGACCTCAACAAATTCCATAGCACTTTTTTGCCAATGGCACAACCATATTTGAGAATAAACTTTATTGCAACATTCATGCTGTGCAAAATTTCAGTTGTATGAACAACATATTCAAGTCAGCATCTATGTGCATAACATTGGTTTATAGATAAAGGAACACTTAAGTTGACATATCGTGTTAAGATTATATAGGGCCTGTAAGTGGGTCACGATACATGGCGAGACTCCGCGCGACTGGAGCTGATTGGGGACTGGACACAAGAATAATAGTATAAGAATGGATGAAAGTTGTATATTCCGACTGATGAATACTAGGAAAATCAGGTCTTAAATATCTTGTATTATACCTTTATTATCTTAAATGTCCGATTTAATATTGAGTTTACCACACTATCATAGACATATACCGATTTACGTAGTGCAGATAATAAACACGATTTTACGCCGTATGTGTCTTTTACGGGATTTGCATTTCACATTGTTATGCATTGTGGTTTCGATAAGCACTTATATCTGACAAGTTGTCTAAATGCACATAATCATAACACATGTATACGTTTGCCCTGAACAGGTTGTACTGGCGAAAACTGGCACTCTTCATTATTAGTCAAGATCGCCAAACACAAGTATTTGCCGCTAATGCCATGGCAGCAATCATAATAATGTATTACAATTCATGATTTCCGTGTTCATAGTCACCGGCGGAGTGTTCCATTGCTTCTGCTTGTAATAATCCTTCGGACAATATAACAGAAACACGCTATTTGGGACACATTTCGATTATTACAAACGAAAACAAAACAAAGTCCTATATGTTAACATGGAGAATATGGATTTCTTGCCCCCAACTGCCCCCAGCTTCGTTTTCGCGCCCGAGATTTACACGCCCTATTATGAATATACTAACAGATAAATTGTATCTTTAAAATATTAACAAAGCAGCTGTCTGCAGTAAAATGTAACTTTCCAGTATATCCGTTAAATCAACAACCGTTACTTCTAGATCTATCTGTCTTGAGTGGATCCAACAACGTTACGTCAACAGTTGGTTTGCTTGTAGAGCCAGCAACTCGATCTACGAAGAACACTATAGGTAACGAAATAGAGTTACTTCACAATGATTTGATTCCTGCAGACTCGTAGTATTTCTGGGTTCCATTACTCCATTAGTTGCGACTGTAATAAGATAGAACACACTTTAGAGTCATTCTTTATATGTAGTCGGGTAAATGTTGAAAGGGCTTGTTGTGTCGGTTTTTTCTGTTTGTTTGCTAACTAAAGATAAATGTTACGTAATATTCGTTCGACTTGGTTGAACTAATATGAACAGTAGAGGTTGGATTTGATGATAAGCAGAGACTTTAGCTATAGGGTAGGGCGGGGTATACGCCCACACTAAGCAATAAATTGAATAATAACAAAGAGTAACGTTTACTTGAAATAAACACACCTTTATATTCTTAAAGAGGATGTTACACTTTATTACAATAGCCAACATTCAAAGAATGATTACAATAAATGTTCAAGATATATGCATTTAAAATAAATATAAAATAGGCGTATTGCCCCTTGGCATGGGCCCACCAAAACGGACAATTCGCCGAGGGTCGGCATTTGACCCCACAACAATCTCCTATGTCATTACACTACTTGGACAGCGATGCCAAACATTCTTTCTTTTGATCTTTGCAATTGAGAACACATCATAATAATAAAATCGATATAATAAATAAATCTAATCTTGCACACCTAGTGTCCGCCTTAGATTGATTTAAGTGGTAAATAGAAATGGAAGTAGTGAGATTGGTATTGATAATTGTGTAATTATCATTACATTCATTGTCATCAAATAATATTCTTGTGCACTTTATCACATGCTTATATATATATATATATATATATATATATATATATATATATATATATATATATATATATATATATATATTATAATATATAGCCACGTTTACAAACCAGCTGTTGGATAAAACGCCTACGTAAGTGGTTTGCCCCGTTGGCTGGTAAGCGTCTCTCCCTACAACCTAATTATGATGATACATGCATAGTAGCAACACGCTACCTTTAGTTAGGATTATTTTATAGGCACAACGGTAGATGTTGATTATAACATCAAAATAAAAAACCACAAAATGTCGATTTCCATACTTATTTTTGAACACGCACATTAACGCTCTTGTCAGAAAAAAAGAGGGATATAGCAGCATTTTGAAAAACTAAATATGTGGTGTAGTGTTTTAGGCGTTCGTTTAAAAATGGCATGGGCGTAGTGCCATACACGGGCGTATATTACCCCGCCCTACCCTAAATCGTAAAAATGCAGATGGGATATGGAAGGTTTCACTAAAGTGAGAGAGGAAGGGAGTGTTGTCTGTCCGTCTGTCCGTCTGTCCGTCTGTCCGTCTGTCCGTCTGTCCGTCTGTCCGTCTGTCCGTCTGTCCGTCTGTCCGTCTGTCCGTCTGTCCGTCTGTCCGTCTGTCCGTCTGTCCGTCTGTCCGTCTGTCCGTCCGTCCGTCCGTCCGTCCGTCCGTCCGTCTGTCCGTCTGTCCGTCCGTCCGTCCGTCCGTCCGTCCGTCCGTCCGTCCGTCCGTCCGTCCGTCCGTCCGTCCGTCCGTCCGTCCGTCCGTCCGTCCGTCGTCCGTCCGTCGTCCGTCGTCCGTCGTCCGTCCGTCCGTCCGTCCGTCCGTCCGTCCGTCCGTCCGTCCGTCCGTCCGTCCGTCCGTCCGTCCGTCCGTCCGTCCGTCCGTCCGTCCGTCCGTCCGTCCGTCCGTCCGTCCGTCCGTCCGTCGTCCGTCCGTCCGTCCGTCCGTCCGTCCGTCCGTCCGTCCGTCCGTCCGTCCGTCCGTCCGTCCGTCCGTCCGTCCGTCGTCCGTCCGTCCGTCCGTCCGTCTGTCCGTCTGTCCGTCTGTCCGTCTGTCCGTCTGTCCGTCTGTCCGTCTGTCCGTCTGTCCGTCTGTCCCGTCTGTCCGTCTGCCGTCTCTCCGTACTGTCCGACTGTCCGTAGGTTTACACGAGAGGACGCCCATTATAAATAATAAATCCAAATGTATTATGATAAATAGTGTATTACTAGCAGTGTGAATACAAATGACAAACGTTTGCTTATACATATGATAAAATAAAGGAATGCTATGCAGCAATTGCAAAGTATTGATCCAGACTTTCTTTTATCATTGCCGCCAAAAATGCATTTGTGTTTTGAGGAAAGCCTGTCAAATATTGATACAACTTAAATCTATGTGAGCCGAAATCACGAACATCTACCGACATGTTTGAACCCACCGTGGAGCAGCGAAACATACAGTTCAGTGTGGCGTCTTCAAAAAGTCCACAGGACGGACATCGACCATAGGCGACATATTTCCGCGTAATTCTCGCCATGTTTCACCGCGACAGTAGTTTATCAAGTTGGTTTTACGGACGAATCAAGCAACTAGCCACAGGTGGCCGCGCGATAAGGTGAGTCTGTGCTCTCAATCAATAGTAGCTGGACAGACACAACAGTGTCTTAATCTCTGATAGCACTTAACTGGCCCGCTGCGTTCTTGTGTTTAGATCTGCGAATGCAGACGCCCAAAAAGTTGGATTCCATGAGACATTAGCTTGGACCACATTGGGGGTTGTTAACATATTTTCCAACTGTTCGTCTATCGATGCAAAACATGCATTCCTAAACATTCAGTAACATCCCTGAGACCAAGGAGCGACTGTAGAGAGGGTAATTGTAGGAGAATAAAAACATCCAGTTGCATCCTATGAGGGTCACTGAAGACCAACGAGAACGTGTGAGGGGACGATATGGTCGCCGTGTCGCCTAAAATATCCTCGGGTGCAAGCGACGAGACACATTCACAAAGATGTATAAAAATAACCGCTTCCAAAGGTCATGGAGAGGACATCATTGTGATGGAGCTATTTCACTTGAACGGGGCCCAGCGACTGGGTCTTGTTGGCCCTGAAGAGAGAGCGAGGCCGTCACCAGTTGCATGCCGTCTGTTCGGTGTTGACGTCTAGTTTCCTAGCGATATATACATCCATCACTCCGGACTAGCCCGCTTCGTCTACTTCTATGGCGACCGCAATCCTGGATAAATAATAGCATTGATCACTACAAAATAATCTGTTTTGTATTAAGTCGCACGTATCGACTAAATAAATATTAAATACTTATTTGAATATAAATGTATTTATTTATTGAGTTTACAGCTGTCTGATCACGCCCATTATAGTAGTTTATTATATGGAACACAACAAAACACTGTATATGGTTGCTATGGCATCTATGACTTCAGTCAGGACTGTTCAACAGCAACAACACGTATTGTGCAATGTATTGTGCATGTAGTAGTTGGTGTCGCCGCCGTCGTCGTCGCCGTCGGTCGCGGCGACGGCGACGGCGACGGCGACGGCGACGGCGACGGCGACGGCGACGGCGACGGCGACGGCGACGGCGACGGCGACGGCGACGGCGACGGCGACGGCGACGGCGACGGCGACGGCGACGGCGACGGCGACGGCGACGGCGACGGCGACGGCGACGGCGACGGCGACGGCGACGGCGCGGCACGGCGTACGGCGACGTGCTCGCGACGGCGACGGCGACGGCGCGCCGCGGCGACGGCGACGGCGACGGCGACGGCGACGGCGACGGCGACGGCGACGGCGACGGCGACGGCGACGGCGACGGCGACGGCGTCGTCGTCGAGTAAACTTGCATTCATTCATTCTACTGTGATTAAGCTAGCTTCACAATTGTCACTCCAAACGGACGCCATTTTCCCACCACCAAATGACTCAATACCACCTCCTAGTTACTAATTGTAATGGAACTGCTGCGTCTCGTCTCGGCCGCGTCTCACTGTGAAGTCCCGTACACAACGCCTTGAGACAAGACGCGGTGGAGACGAGGTTAGGCATGTTCGATCCTCGAGACTCGCACATAACTCGCTTGAGACTTGCTCAAGATGCCCCGAGACGGACTCGAGGCGTTTGGAGGACCGAGCACACTAATGAAAGACGCACGAGACGTGGGCCGGACGATTGCGACTCGATCGTGAAGCTAGACTACATGGTGTGATGTTTACTTTATGGGTATAACATCTCTTGCGATGTAGTTAACTTCCAATGTGTAAAACAATTACACTTTATAATTCATACTATTTAAAACAGTTAAGTATTTGCAAACCATTTGTTTAGCCATAACTAGCCTGGTTCTTTTTTAAATGTCGCTAACCCCTATAAATGTTTTAGTCGATTCTGATTTCTCGTGTTTTTTATATTTATAATTGTTTTGCATAAAATGCATGTACTGTCTAACGAGCGTATGTCATCGTGTTTTAGTATTGTTCAGCAGCGTTGTCATGAGTGGTGCCTGTACTGTCACGACTTATGGTCTGGTGGTCAAACGTTCTTTGTCCGTATCATTTCCTTTTGTATTATAAGACGGGTAACAAAAATTGTTGCAGGAATTGCAGATATACGGAGTATGCGAATCTCTATTTTGTGTACTGTAGAAACCTTGTATAATCAATATCATAATGTATATCGGTCTTTGAGCTAAACATGCCAAATACCTCGGAATGCTACAGAGACTCCCGGGGTTATTGTGTTGTTCTATCGTAGACTAGTTTCATCGGATACACGCGTCATTCCGAGACACCGCAACACCTCAAGAGACCTGCAGAGACGTGCTGAACCACTAACGGTCCTCCTGGATCTCCGGTAATCTTTATGTCGCAGTTTATATACCCTCAAACACCAGTAGTGGGCGAAACGGAGACGTAGATAATTGCGGAAACACGTGAAATGGGGACGTAACGGCGGAAAACATACAAAGAGTACGGTTTGACAATGGATAGCCAAGAGAGTAATTACCGGAGAGTTGTGTGTGGTGTGTTTACAAGATATCGGATATTTGCAGATGAGAACTTATTGACTGCTCGTCTTGGTCGGCGCTAGTGGTCGGTTGATTAACAGTCGGCCATTGGGCACAGTGGACTCCGAGGAGTCGATGTCTATAGCCGAGTTGTATTGTTGGGACGATTACCAAAATAGGTTACGGTACCTACCAACAGATGCAACATACGAATGTTATATAGGGTATGGTATTTACTACGGTGGTTTTATTGTCTATGGCAAGTTGATGTTGTGAAAGTGAAACTCTGCAACATGTTACGACATCGATTAAAATGGATTGGTGCGAACGTGACCTCGACTGTGTAGCGACGTGTTATTTTGTTTATCTGAACATACTGAGGCAAGAGTTTCATTTATGGAAATGTCGTTTTTATATCCGTATTGAAGTGGCTGCAATTGGATGTCTCAAAGGGCAGTCGAATAAACCATTGTGGGATTTTCATGCCTCACCCCCATGAAGACCCCACTATATATGCAATGTGTGCTACCAATTAAACGATATTAGACCGGAGAGAAAGCTGACGTCGGTTCAACGAACCTTTGTGAAAGAAGACAGGTGCACTAACAACGCCTCGTAATGCGAGAGAACCGTCACGATCGTCGTCTTTTGACGCCTCGCAACATCGTCACGAGCTCAGACGTCCTATACCCTCGTGACATCCACATCTCTAGTAACGGCCGTTTAATGGCCGCAGCTGCGGACGGTTACAAACATATCGTCCACTTAGTGAATGCCCATTGAACTCTATTAACAACGTTCAACGTTATCGCGACGGCCATAAACGCGGACGCTCGCTTCTACGGTCAATAAATTCTGATTTACCAGATGTGACGTCATCGTCGAACGATTCGTTGTTTCCACACGACCCTTGCTGCGTCAGACGTGTGTAAGAGACCTAATGCAGTCTTCTTGTATTTCAGTGAAGTACGCTGGCCATTATGTTCTATTTCGATGGAAGTGTTATTTTCGTCGTTTGCTTGATGTGGTTTTTTTTGTCGGCATCGCCACGAATCTAACTGATTTGACGCGTTTCTATGCCATTTTTGCTCGCACTATTACGTGTTAATCCCTGCACTTTCGTGACATCCATTAATCCGTTAATGACACGTCTCCATATAACTTAGGTCTTGCGGTTTTGCGTGCGTGCGTGCATGCGTGCGTGCGTGCGTGCGCGAGTGTGCAAGGGATGACGCAGACGGACCCACAATAAATAAATTAAAATATCAAGAATTGTTTTCATAATAATTATTGTGTTAATACATTACTGCGCATTTATGTTCTTGTTCTTTCCGTTCAAAATCCAAAATAGGTTCCTCATTGCTAACATAGGGTGTTAATTATATCATCACAACTACGCTATGGGGTATAACCTGGACGTACGTGAATGCATATCCCTTATTGTCTCGACTCATGGGAAATGGCTAACGCGTAAAGCAACAGTCGACAAGTTTGGTTATGTAGTTACCCATCTCCCGCGGTACCCAATTAAGTGGAGACCATTTTACTACAAGCAGACCCCTAGACGACGTGTGTTTTTGTACATCGCTATCGAGACTCCTTGGAGAATTCGGATTATGTTTCGCGATGCAACTATATGGCGTTTATATAAAAAGGCAATATGAAAAATAGACTAGTACACGAACTTATCCAGTCGAGGTACCGTCTCAGTTGACCACAGGCGCGTACAGAAAAGGCATCGAATACCTTCGGCGCCGCGGCAACGTCGGTCGCGGTGTGGCGAAATGAAATAGCGACTTCGCGTCTAATATCGATAGAGCACGGTATCACGGTATCCATGTTGAGGATTGCGTGATACCCCGAGGCGTGCTTCGTCCTTTTTGCGCTTCGTTTGGCCTAGACGGACGCAGTCGTTGGGCGTTTTCGTGCGCGCGCCACACACACGCACGCGCTCGCGCTCGCGCACGCACGCGCACGCGCACGCGCACGCGCACGCGCACGCACACGCACACGCACACGCACACGCACACGCACACGCACACGCACACGCACACGCACACGCACACGCACACGCACACGCACACGCACACGCACACGCACACGCACACGCACACGCACACGCACACGCACACGCACACGCACACGCACACGCACACGCACACGCACACGCACACGCACACGCACACGCACACGCACCACGCACACGCACACGCACACGCACACGCACACGCACACGCACACGCACACGCACACGCACACGCACACGCACACGCACACGCACTCGCACACGCACACGCACACGCACACGCACACGCACACGCACACCACACACACACACACACACACACACACCACACACGCACGCACGCACGCACGCACACATACATAACCGGTCGATTGGAGGCAGCGAGTTTTCCAGAGTTTCTTCAGAACGCAAATTGCATACGACGTGTGACGATCATTTCGGCCGGTAACTGAAACGCAATCAACCGAGCGAACTGTCCACTCGAACATCACCGGCCAAACAGCAATATATAGTCGTCTTTATGTTTCGTAAACTCTCTGAGATTCCTTAAACACATTTGTAATCTATTGTGTTAACCACATTTATAATACGATTAACCAGCAGCACAACACGCTAAGCAGCAGTTGACGTCACCACCAGCAGCGGCATCCGCAGCAGCAGCTGCTGCTGCAGCAAGAGCAGACATGACAAGCGCACGACATTAGTATGATCTCTTTGAAACTGCAACAGCTGCTTATATAGTTGACGACAGCAATCTAAGCCTACAGCAATTGACGCTGTAAGATCCATCAGTAGAGATATTTCGCTTCCGTGAAAAGTAAACATAAAGGTACGTTCTTATCCAATCATCAGGATTGCCCAAATACCTTTACATTTTACTTCCTGACACACCTGTTTAATCGAACACCATCTTCGTTTGTCTGAGAAGTATCCAGCCACGCTGCGATTAATACGTGAAGGCTATTTGTTCACAACAATCCGTCACTGTCTAGAATCAGGTACTGTTGTGTGAACTGAAGCAGTGTAGAGTGGAAAAAATCCTAACAAAGGCGGGTGTCGGAAGCGCTACTGCCTTTGCGCCACTGCGCTACTAACACTTTATACCTAATGTGGCTCTCTGGATCCCGTCGACATCTGAATTCTCGTCGATGGTCCGACTTATTCTACGCGTGCAGTCTCGGTGACGCCGCTATGAGGAAGCTTACCGTTTGTTGTGCAGGAAATATTGCTAAGCTCTGTTGATAGTTCTCCGACAAGCTGAGTGTTTTCTTTGCTGAATATGTGACCTGGGTGGCAACGAAGCTGTGCTCTTTACTTCATTTTGGTTACCAGTAAAAGGATGCGATTACAAAATCAATAGTACACCGGCAAATCACAGAGGACATGTTTGCACCACTGACTGTGTTGACACATCGATTCCGCATAGTGTAGTGTAGTGTAGTGTAGTGTAGTGTAGTGTAGTGTAGTGTAGTGTAGTGTAGTGTAGTGTAGTGTAGTGTAGTGTAGTGTAGTGTAGTGTAGTGTAGTGTAGTGTAGTGTAGTGTAGTGTAGTGTAGTGTAGTGTAGTGTAGTGTAGTGCAGTGCAGTGCAGTGCTGCAGTGCAGTGCAGTGCAGTGCAGTGCAGTGCAGAGCAGAGCAGAGCAGCGCAGCGCAGCGCAGCGCAGCGCAGCGCAGCGCAGCGCAGCGCACGCAGCGCACGCGCAGCGCACGCAGCGCGCGCCGCGCCGCGCCGCGCCGCGCCGCCGCTGCCGCGCGCGCGCGCCGCGCCGCGCCGCGCCGCGCCGCGCCGCCGCCGCGCCGCGCCGCGCCGCGCCGCGCCGCGCGCTGCCCGCCGCGCCGCGCCGCGCCGCGCCGCGCCGCGCCGCGCCGCGCCGCGCCGCGCCGCGCCGCGCCGCGCCCGCGTGCCGGCGCCGCGCCGCGCCGCGCCGCGCCGCGCCGCGCCGCGACTGCCATACAAAATGTAAATATTGGTTTACAGGTTATAGGTTTCAAAAGGAACAATTGCGTTCTACTATGACGAGGTAAATGACAATGTGATTAGCTTTTCATCAATTTCTGTAACAAAATAGCTTTTTGTAGGAAAATACAATATTAAGTTGTCCGAAATAGGTTAAGCAGAATAACAGCTAGAAAAAGAAACTGTATTGTGTTGCATTCGTGTCAACCTGAAACGTGCGAAATATATAATCTATGGTATTAAAATAAATGTTATGGAATGTGAGACTCGTGCTTTAAAGCGAATAATAGTCACTAGTAGCGACCCTGTGAATTAATTTAATATATTAATTATTTCATATTAATGAAGAAAATCCCAAGTTAAATAGTGAGTCGTTACTACGACATGAGGTCATTTTATCCATATGCAACATATGTCAACAGTTGTTTTCTAATTTAAGTCATCAATAACCAAAGAGATTTATACTTTATATATAAATTGTGTTATAAATGTATACTATATACATGCATTGTATTATAGAGGGACAATAATAGTTATGTGGTAGAGTTGAATTTTAGAAGGAGACTGGTATTTTAGAAGGAGAAACGGTTCCATGGTGGCAATACGTTTTAGCCTTAAAGTTAATGTGCCATTTTCAAACTCGCCACAATTAATGTACGGCTGTCTGAACAGGTGACCACAAAACCGCTGTATGTATTATAACCTGGATGGTATTATAAGTCATGTGGGAACGGCGTGGACGTTGGAAACACCTGGATGCACTTAATCGGTTATGTGGTTACTCATATCTCTCCGTAATTAATTTAAGTGGCGCGGCGAAAAACCGGTGCATTAAGGTCAAGGCCATGCAAAAACTGCCGTGCCTTGTTTGGATCAATTTGTTTTTATTCTAACACTTCAGCCGCATAGAAGTGTTCTTTCTGTCAACTGTCGGCTTGAATTTCATGTTCAAACGCAGTACTACTAATGGAATTTTAAGAAAACACAAATAAATATAGTTCCAAACATATTACACAGTAACTGTTATAAAATAAAGTGATTTATTTATTCGAATCGAAAAAGTGGTAAGTCTGTGTGTGTGTGTGTGTGTGTGTGTGTGTGTGTGTGTGTGTGTGTGTGTGTGTGTGTGTGTGTGTGTGTGTGTGTGTGTGTGTGTGTGTGTGTGTGTGTGTGTTTGTGCGTGTGTATGTATTTACGTCATGTGTGTATGTATTGATGCATACTTGCATGCTTGCATGTAAGTAGGCATGTAGATTTTGATTGTTTTCAAAACGTATATCATATCCAAATTGCACCAAGTGGAAGGAGTGTTCTGTCCTGTCACTGCTACACCCCCATATTACTTGTGTATTCCACCTGTCGCAATTCTGAATGTTCTGAACACAATGTCTCTTACACAATTCTGACTCAAAGCATCAAAGTCAAACTTAGTAACGTTACTCCCATTACGCCCGGTTTGTGAACAGCCGCAAAATTATTTCCATGATTCAGTCCCTCTCGTAACGTCGCCAATTCTGCCAGTTGTGTCCAGCGCGTGTAGTGGAATGTAAATCGTCCAATCGTCCTTACTATTGCGCCGTGTCTTCATCTAACAGACGTCACGTATGGTGTTCCCCTTGATAAAATACAAAAGAGTTGCCACATCTACGCACGCGGCGTTTTTCGTATAACCTTGTCCATAGTTCGCCAGGTGCAGGAGTAGTTGGTGCATTGCTTTGGCTAAGTACAACAAAACATGTAACGTTGATATCGGTCTGCCAGAGCGTGCCCAGTGGGAAAATTACTTTATACTCCACGACAAAATCTTCTCTCTGTGTTTCTTTTGGTGTGACAAAATGAGTTTTTACTCCACAGTGTACGCGACATGATGACGAAATCTTCAATAAATAATATGGACACTGGACGTACATAGTACTGCTACATAACATACCCCTGTAATTATTTTAGAAACTACGTCATTTGAAGATATAGATACCTTTCAATGTATCACTTCAATTTATTGGCCATTCCAAATTGCCTTGTTTGATAAAGAGTGTATAGGTTGCATCGATCCTGTCCCTGTTCTGTTTACACTAATGGAATATTTTGTACTTACAAAGTCCCTTAGATTTATTCCACACAGCCGCCTCACTGGGCCAGTGGCAACTAACTCCCAGTCAACGAACGTTATCTAATTGTGCGGGTTTCACGTAACGCAGAGCATCGGAGCAAATTCGATCAGGGCTGTTCACAGCAATTGAATTGAATGGCAAATACATTTGCAAAGAAATGTGCTCAGCGATATAGTCGCTAATCCAATCCACGGACCATCGTCAAATAAATGTCGGCGATTGAAACGTATGTACTCCAATTAGTTAGATTTTTTCTAAGATAGTCGCATTCATTGAGATGCGTTGTTACATTTAGATTTGTACAAAATCGGCAATATTGAAAACTCGAATGCACAACATATTCAATATATTTACATAAAGAGATTCTTTACTGTCGCAAATTATAACGAAGCGTGATTCTCTAAGAATATATAGCTCTTCGCAATGTACACAAGTTTAAATTAATATATCTATTTGATATAAACCAGTGCC
>JAODUO010000344.1:175000-182500 GCA_025642075.2 Ridgeia piscesae
CACATAACATATGATGTCGTCCCAACACATAACACATGATGTCGTTCCAGCACATAACACATGATGTCGTCCCAACACATAACACATGATGTCGTCCCAACACATAACACACGATGTCCTCCCAACACATAACACATGATGTCGACCCAGCACATAACACACGATGCTGTCCCAACACATAACACATGATGTCGTCCCAACACATAACACATGATGTCGTCCCAGCACATAACACACGATGTCCTCCCAACACATAACACATGATGTCGTCCCAACACATAACACATGATGTCGTCCCAACACATAACACATGATGTCGTCCCAACACATAACACATGATGTCGTCCCAACACATAACACATGATGTCGTCCCAACACATAACACATGATGTCGTCCCAACACATAACACATGATGTCGTCCCAACACATAACACATGATGTCGTCCCAACACATAACACATGATGTCGTCCCAACACATAACACATGATGTCGTCCCAACACATAACACATGATGTCGTCCCAACACATAACACATGATGTCGTCCCAACACATAACACATGATGTCGTCCCAACACATAACACATGATGTCGTCCCAACACATAACACATGATGTCGTCCCAACACATAACACATGATGTCGTCCCAACACATAACACATGATGTCGTCCCAACACATAACACATGATGTCGTCCCAACACATAACACATGATGTCGTCCCAACACATAACACATGATGTCGTCCCAACACATAACACATGATGTCGTCCCAACACATAACACATGATGTCGTCCCAACACATAACACATGATGTCGTCCCAACACATAACACATGATGTCGTCCCAACACATAACACATGATGTCCCAACACATAACACATGATGTCGTCCACGCTTTCCCTGTCCAGAGTAAACACCAACTTTCGTTTCAACAGAACTCACAGTGACATTTCTACTGTATGTATATTTATGTACATTTAACAGGTCTGCCAGGTAAGTGAAGTGTAAAAGCGCTTTGAGTCCTGAGGACCGGATACTGCGCTATATAAGAACATACCTTTTTACAAATTTTACTAGATTATGGTCCCAAAGCCGTAGCTCACCACACCGTCTTTCCATCTTTGCTTTGGCTTTTCACGTCCTCTTCTATCGTTTGCATTTATTATAATTTGAACCTAAAGCGAGGATGTCAGGTTCGAGGTTATACACATACTTGTTTCATTTAATATTACGTTCTTATGCCTACACCACACATGTTGATGGTTTACTGCCGCCCAATTTGCGTTTAGTTACTGTTAAGGCGAAGGTGCCAGTTCGTAAGTTTTATCTTTTTCATATAATTTTACATTCTTGTGACTACAACAATTTGAAAGATTCCGCCTGCAACATGTTCAAATAATAAGCAAAACATCAAGTTTCAAAACAAACTTCATTCGCAATAAGGAAAATTAACGGCAATACCTTTTGATGTTTAACTTTCCCACGTTCTAACCAGAGACTTCCTGTTACACATTACTGCTCAGCCAATTTTTGGCATAATAGCTGGCATCCTCCTTTTAAACTGGATATGATCAATTTATAATTCACATCTAACATACACTCGAGAAAATATAAAACTAGGCCTATTTTAATTCATTGTAAATAAACTTGACGTAATTAAATGAAACACATTAACACCATGTAGGTAATTAAATTAATAGGACAGTCATCCGACTGGACAGACTACACAGATGCGTGTAAAACAAATGTGTAAACATATGTTTAAGTCTCTGGACATGAACATTTTAGATCCTGTCATCATTAGTACGTTTTATTACGCTTTTATTACAATTACGTTAGATGAATATATCATGTAGGGTTTGTTTTGTATGCAGATTTGCTGACACATTAGTCCGTTCCATTTCGAGGTATTTCCTGAGTCTGTAAATTGCTTGTTTATGAGAACAATTGTGTTGTTTTCGCATGTGCCTGACAGTTGATGGTTTTCGGTCTGGATTTGATACGAGCTACAGCTAACATGACCTCTTAGTAGGACAAACGTTAGACGAATCCAGATAACTTGGGGGTTTGATTTCCTGATATATGGCATGGTTAGCATTTATATTTAAAAACAATATCTTCACTAATATTATTTCTGGGTGATTTTATTTGCGGTCGTAGAAGCCATCAAATACAAAAGGAAAATACAACTTCACAAATAAAGTAGATTAATAATATACAGAATTTGAAATAAATTGTACATAAAACTATAAATAAATACATATGCAAATAGCTGAACCCATTATATCACGTATTAATAAATAAATAATGTCAGGTAAGAGATCGAAATTTTTATTATAGGCTTGTTGTTGGAAATTCTAAATGAACTTGTGATTACTGCCATTGAAAAGGTTATGGATGAATTTAAATGTTCAGTTTTACATCTAGGGATATTATAGACAGTGGCATAGGTAATTATCCTAATGAAAATAATAATTATTATTATTATCATAACTATAATTGCAGAAAATATCAGGAAATTAAGATAAACAGTAACGTTTAAGTTTTGAAACGCCAATGAATGGGATCGATCGATCGATCTTTCCGACTGTCACTTCTGTAAACACTGATGAACACAGTTAAGACGAGCAGTGGCGCCGTGCGGCGGGCGATAAAACAACGCTGGCGGAAGTGACGTCACTGTTGCAAGGCGCCATTTCGCTTACGCCTATCTAGGCACAACAACGTCGTTCGGATTAACCCGGAACACATCTGCACAGTGCAGTGGATAGTACAGAAACACAATCACGATAGAGGAAACTAACACAACCAGTCAGTCTGGTGAGTTGACGTTTTATATAAGGTGCTTTATATAAGGTGCTTTATATAAGGTATTTAAGATAAACGTTATTGCCATGTGGTTTCATTGCGGTACTTAACAACTGGGACTGGGTATAACGATCTAGGTTACTGTTAGGGTTCTAGATTAAGACACTATCAAGGCCAGCGCAACAGCCGCCCGCTGTTGGAAAACAACTCAGTTTTGTTACCCTTCTTCGTGACCCTCGCAAATTTAACTGCGGCTGTCGAGTTGAGAATGGTAGAGTTATTATCTATGCTATGATGATCTTTTCAAGGTTATCATAGTACAATATCTGCTACTATTCGTGAAACGTTGTCACCGCTTTTCTCTCATCGGTGTGTTTGGCATTGGCTTTACCGCAATCCCTTCAACTTTGAGGAGAGTTTTGCTAGGAAATTGATATTTGAAGTAAACCTATAAATGCTTGCGTGTGTGGTGGTAGAAGTGATGTGTATAATGCAGGACCGCAAACGTTTTTGTTCTTCTGGAATCTGCAATAGTATATCAGAAAATGTAGCCCGATAAAAAACGATCCACGCTCGACGAGTCTGGAATGAGCTACTGAACTACGCTGCACGCCCAGCGAACGTCGTGTAATTGCAAACATAACTGGCCGTGTTATTTTGTGCAAGAGACGCCGGGCATGAATCACCAGCTGCCGTGTTGAAATGATGATGTTGACATTGTCGAGTCACAGTGGTGTGGCTTCAGCTTGCCGTCGAGTATCGATCATGTCCGCTGCATGCATCCATCGTTGTACATGACATAAATCGTACTTTTAGTGTTATTATTCAAACGTTCTTGAGTACATGGTTATGCGCTAAACGTAATTCCATATCAATTTTTTTCAACAAATGAAATAGATCTACTTGCCAAAAAGGTGTTAAAAAGTTCACGTATAACGTCTGATTCCAGAGTTTTCCCAATGTGCGGTATTCATGAAAACCGTGCCTAGTGGCCCCCTGTCGGAAATCGTAAACAATTGAACACTCTCCATAAGGGCAACCTCCCTATTACGATATTATCGCCCCGTCCCGACGGTGACCGCTAAAGAGAGGTTATGGCCGTTATGTACAGTTGTTTGAATGTATCAGTTAGGTGGGTTGCCGCAAGAGGAAGTAGCTCAAGTCTCAAATAACATAATATTATGTGCTGGAGCGTGGGGTGGGGGTTGGCTATAAGCAGTAAAATTGTGGCCGCGGCGCCCAATATTTATCCTGCTGGTGTTTCTCCTTGGTGCGCAGCCATATTTCCGCCCCCCTCCCAAATGTACGACCACCTTGCCCCCACGATGCGGCTAAGATCATTTCAAGATTCAAGATCGAAAACCTTTATTGTCATATTCAAAACAATTTAAGACACGGAAAGTTGTCATTCTAGTAATACAGGTGGAAATGCCATTAATAAAATTGGTATAACATATAAAATCGATAACGACATTACGGCAACACTGACATGTGGTAAAACGCAGTCTAACTAAAATGTACTAAATTAATTAATCAATAAAAAATATAATAATAAAACATAAATAAATACACCCACACAACAATCTCCCTTATAATATCATGTTATGTCTTAAACAGTTTATACGGTAAAATAGCAGAGGGAGAACGATTTCTTTAAAACATTTGTTTTTGGTAATGGCATACTTAAACCCTGATGGATGTTTCTGAAAAGCTGCATTCAGGGGATGTGCCTGACCGCGTAATTTGTGAGAGGACGTCATCATGAGAACGTCAGTGTCCAATAACAAGAGGGGTTGGGGGCATATGTAGTTTGTAGGAATTGGGTCAGAAACAGTTTGTATGAAGGGAATCGTGGCAGTTTGTACGATGGGTGTCGGAGGCAGTTGTAGGAAAGGCGTCAGAGGCAGTTGTAGGATGGGTGTCAGAGGCAGTTGTAGGAGGGGCGTCAGAGGCAGTTGTAGGAGGGGCGTCAGAGGCAGTTGTAGGAAGGGCGTCAGAGGCAGTTGTAGGAAAGGCGTCAGAGGCAGTTGTAGGATGGGTGTCAGAGGCAGTTGTAGGAGGGGCGTCAGAGGCAGTTGTAGGAGGGGCGTCAGAGGCAGTTGTAGGATGGGCGTCAGAGGCAGTTGTAGGAAAGGCGTCAGAGGCAGTTGTAGGATGGGTGCCAGAGGCAGTTGTAGGAGGGGCGTCAGAGGCAGTTGTAGGATGGGTGTCAGAGGCAGTTGTAGGATGGGTGTCAGAGGCAGTTGTAGGAGGGGCGTCGGAGGCAGTTGTAGGATGGGCGTCAGAGGCAGTTGTAGGATGGGTGTCAGAGGCAGTTGTAGGAGGGGCGTCAGAGGCAGTTGTAGGATGGGTGTCAGAGGCAGTTGTAGGATGGGCGTCAGAGGCAGTTGTATGAGGGGCGTCAGAGGCAGTTGTAGGAGGGGCGTCAGAGGCAGTTGTAGGATGGGTGTCAGAGGCAGTTGTAGGAGGGGCGTCAGAGGCAGTTGTAGGATGGTGTCAGAGGCAGTTGTAGGAGGGGCGTCAGAGGCAGTTGTAGGATGGGTGTCAGAGGCAGTTGTAGGAGGGGCGTCAGAGGCAGTTGTAGGAGGGGCGTCAGAGGCAGTTGTAGGAAGGGCGTCAGAGGCAGTTGTAGGATGGGCGTCAGAGGCAGTTGTAGGAGAGGCGTCAGAGGCAGTTGTAGCAGAGGCGTCAGAGGCAGTTGTAGGATGGGCGTCAGAGGCAGTTGTAGGAGGGGCGTCAGAGGCAGTTGTATGAGGGGCGTCAGAGGCAGTTGTAGAAGAGGCGTCAGAGGCAGTTGTAGGAGGGGCGTCAGAGGCAGTTGTAGGAGGGGCGCCAGAGGCAGTTGTAGCAGAGGCGTCAGAGGCAGTTGTAGGAGAGGCGTCAGAGGCAGTTGTAGGAGGGGCGTCAGAGGCAGTTGTAGGAGAGGCGTCAGAGGCAGTTGTAGGAGGGGCGTCAGAGGCAGTTGTAGGAGGGGCGCCAGAGGCAGTTGTAGGAGGGGCGCCAGAGGCAGTTGTAGGATGGGTGTCAGAGGCAGTTGTAGGAGGGGCGTCAGAGGCAGTTGTAGGAGGGGCGTCAGAGGCAGTTGTAGGAGGGGCGCCAGAGGCAGTTGTAGGATGGGTGTCAGAGGCAGTTGTAGGAGGGGCGTCAGAGGCAGTTGTTTAAGGGGCGTCAGAGGCAGTTGCAAGAGGGGCATAGGCGGCTATCTATAGGGAGGTCACAGGTAGATTGTAGGAGGGATCACATCAAGGCAGTTTCTTACGCTTTGGGCCAATAGAGCCAATCTTTTGATATACCACCATATCAATGTTTACGCACGTGGGTCCGCTGTGACACAAGGGTGAAGGCTAAGGCCAGACGAAAATAATTTCGTTCGATATCGAACATCGACATTCTGGTATTATCCGTAACCGGGGTGCATAATGATATGTTGTAGAGTGTTACTTTTACTAATGAAAACACACAAGACATATACAACAAGACAACGGTAATCGGTAGATACACTGTATTCGACCTAGTCCATAAACTATACCAATAAACACGACATAAATGATCTGGACGACCTCGTGATATAACATTCAGTCCCTTTAAAGTTGTCAACACGCCTTACGGTCTTTCTCCAAATTAATCAGGGTCTTAATGGGTTGCCTGCTCTCAGCTTCCCGCCTGTCTCTCCATCGTCCGAGGGTTAAGTAGACCATTGACTTCCGCATTCTGTTGAACAATAGGCTGCGCATGCAAAAATAAACAAATGTTGTATGCGTAGTTAAAAGTAAATCATAAAAGGAAATACAACGCATTTGAGTTACTGAGCTGCCAAGTGGATGTGGTCAAATTCCGATAATCAAGTAACACAAGGATTACTTCCGTGGTAATGTAGATGCTGCTTACCAGGGGTAGTGAAACAAGTACAAAATTTAGATAAACTCTTGAATATTGCAATATCGTGTCCTTGTTTCTGCTCAAAGCGCATTATATGTTACGCTCTGACAGACTAGATCAGTAGAACACCCTCAAGGTTTACATGGGAAGCCTGCCGACAATTAATGATGCATACATAAAATCCACCGTTGTCTACAGTCAGGTACTCGGCTGAAATGGAATAACGCGGAATGGGCGAACCTCCTAAATGTCAACACACCATGTAGTGTTAGAAGTCGGATTCTCTCTCGAGTAGAATATTCTTGTTTTTGCTATGCACATGTGCATGTTCTTGAGCTACGAGCACAAGCAACTTCCAGTTCAGGGGCCAATCCGTGTATCCTCGGGTGTGGGCGAGCAGAGAAGTTGGTCAAGAACGACGTTTTTAATTACGCTCGGCAAGACCCTGCAGGCAACCGGGAAACAGTTTCCTAACCGTCGTGGTCTTCCGTGGCGTGGCGTGACGTCATAGGTCGCTCGCCTAGGACGAGCGCTGGAGGAATTGGAGCAGAGGACAGGCTCACGTGACACGAGAGACGTGGCTAGTGTTACAGTTGTAATACGACCACCGAACGAACGGACGAAATTGGCCTACACAAATGTCAAGTCCGAATACGAAAGCCCACGTACATGCACGCCCGCTAGCACGCACCGCGCGCACGCTCCCACGGACGAGTCAACAAACACACGTCTAACGATACCCCGAAATGCACACTGATTCCATCAATTTATTCATTACTAATTATTAACAGAATTATCGCACGTGATGCG
>JAODUO010000344.1:185000-202500 GCA_025642075.2 Ridgeia piscesae
GACACGTACGTACACGAGAACGATGACGGTAGCACGCGGATCAGTGTCTACAGATAATAAACACACACAAACTTCAGCTCCAAGCATCTTCTCAAACACAAGCGGTCAGTGGTCATAACACCGACGAAGACTAGCTTATAACCACAGTCGAATATAACACAATCCATAAAACACTCAAAGCCGCACAGAGTTGAAACTGTATATCAATAAGAACAATAGAAAGACACCAACAGCAGAAAAACAGGCCACCACACACCGCACGTGCGCAACCGATCAGGGAAACTGGTCATAATCTGCCTACACATCGAGGATTCGGAAACACAACACCATACCTAGACTTGCAAGTCATGTATGTATAGCAATTTCGAACTTGACATTTACCGTCGCGGCCTGTAAGTTGTCGGTAGACACGGACCTCGACGCTATCAGTTCCTAGAAGCGGCGGCCGCAGAACGCGTTAATCGCTATTTGATACGGCGTAAAAGTAAACTCCCGGGTACATTTCTATACGCGACTCGTCGAACCGACCCGCGATCGATTCGCGGCGTTTTACAGTAGCTTTGTCGCGTGTCGGAGCGATCGCGTCCGTGTGTTATGGGGACGGCGGCGAGATCGTAAATCTCATAGGCCCCTGAGCGAGTTATTACCGAGTCAAGAGGAAGCGTCGAGGGACTCTCGCGAACCGCGAATGGGCAGAGTGCGCGCTCAAGTGGGATTTGGCTGTTGTTGTCCTCCTGGCGGGGGCATTCGGCAACATTAACGTGGCTGGTTAATCGAATCGTCGGTTCGATGACGTCATCGAAGGATTGCGTCTCGTATATCTTTGCCGCTGGTTCTAGTGTTGGCAGCGAACTGCGGTTAAGTCGTACAGGCCTATTCTGTCCACGACCCAACACATACCGATGCCATTGATTTTGTCAGCGCAGTCATTGTTTGTGAATTCCAACGATGTGCGACGTGTCTTTCATTGGTAGCTTCAATTTAAGTAACAGACATTACGCAGAAGAGTCGGCGAGAAAAACAAGCCGCTACGTTTGTGGTGTGCGAGTTTTCGCCCGGAATCATCACGTCACAGTGCACACAGTAATGTCATCTAGTACAAGTGGAGTGAAAATCAATCTGGATGAATGTGTTGTTATTCCCCGAATCCGACGCTGTAACTACCCGTAACATGCGTGCTACTACACAGACAGCTCTCGATGCAATGTACATTACGCTGAATCGTCTTTGCCCACCAGGGGCGCTTGTTTGCGAGCATGGACTGAATGGTTGACGTTTTTCTACCAGAAGTGTCGTTCCAATATTTTTTGATAGTTTGCCTATAGTATTAGTGTTTATTAACGTCTTTACCATTTTGTATCATTGCCAATTACGTGCCATTGACGATACGTTTGCATTGAAGATACAGTATGATGGACGATACTGGGATATGCGTGATTCTGTAGTTTACACGATACCGTAGATTTACCGATAGTAGACCGCTATCATAATAACAACACTGTCGCTATGACGACAACATTGCATCAAGGAACATGTACTCGCGCTAGTGTGGCATTGGTGACGTCAGTAGTGTTGGTAGGTACGCTTAACAATAATACAGTGTAACATGGACGACATACGACTAGGACCATAAACTGTTTCCTTGACAATATGGTAACATATACGATATCATATATCATCAATGTAGTACGATTTGTGCATACGTGATTGTGGCGGTACTGTAAAAGATGATAAGTCAAGTGTACGACATCGGAGCGATGGTGTGATTACGGATCAGCTATGAGAAGACAACACAATGTCAGTTGGACAATGTCGCATTGTGATCGGGCAGCAGGACTCGTAATGCGCCGAGAACTTCACTGCCTCGTAAGCTACATCTTTAGGATGGGCGACGCAGACGTAGATGTAGAGTGATAACTGGCAACGCACTAGCAGTGTTCCAAAGACTAGGACAATTTGATCCCGTACCATCGTCTAAACAAACCTGAAACTACATACATTGATATATGCCGTCGATATATTGAAAAACTTGACAAGTCAGATAAAGAGATAAACTCTAACTAAGACCTGGCGCAAGACATTGTATGTAGATCTGAGAGACTTGGAAATGTCTTGGAATGAAGCCAACGAAACTGCGAAACATCGTATTCGATGGAGAGAGAGAGAGAGAGAGAGAGAGAGAGAGAGAGAGAGAGAGAGAGAGAGAGAGAGCTCGTCGCCCGAAAGAACAGGAGGAACTAAACCTACGTACCTAGCTTTTTACGATTATTCACCATTGCTGATTGTCTGTGAATGGACAGTGTAAGTATATGTAACCATCCCACATTGCCGAAGAGGACAACATTTGGTTTCTGCCCTACACTATCAAAATAGCGCTAAGCGCGCTAACTTACGGCAAGAATATGAAAGGATGGGAAAAGGAACCAAAAAAGGACAATTTTGCTCCGTAAATGCGAAACATTCAAACCATCTGCCAATATATTAACTGAAATAGACGATAAAATAACAAGAACAACAGATAACGTATAATTATCTTGCACGTTCAAAGTTCACTACAATGATACGGTTCGAGCACTTATTTCGGGTACGGTTTTCAATTTTCTGTAAACCTTACAGAAACGCAGTTGTGTTTCTAAACACAGTAACGTCGCATTAAATGTTTTTAATTGTACAGGTTAACTATAATTGCCCAAACTATTTAGTCCACCATCATTCCTACGACGTCCTTCCAACCATACACGTCATTCTGTCTGGTGCAGTCCTCTCACGGTTCTCGAAAGCAGGTCATCTTCAAATAGCAGCTTAAAACATCTTTGTGTCATACTCTTGTTACCCGTCCGGCCAGCGTTGACAGGCATTGACAAGCAGTCGACACTAAGTACCCGAATGCAGGCCCCAAAGGGAAGATTATGAAAGTGCATAATATGATTGGCTAGCAAATCAACTGAAAAACTCGTTTGTATAACGGTCGGTGTGTCAGGGGTTTTGGTGTACCTATATACCTCATACTCGTGAGGACAATTTTCGTTTACATTTTGTGTTACAAAAAATACTTTAAGCATACATAGTTACGTGATAATCAGCTACTGGTGCAGATAGACTAATATGACCATATTGTGGCGTCCTTCGAATAATCCCCTCACGTAATAAGCAATTCCATAAAGTAGTAATTTCGTAATTGCTAAACCCTGTCGTGGGAATCCTTGAGGTACTCGCGAAATGAAATCTGCGGCTGGTGGTGTGTCTTCTCTTAAGGGTTCGTGCGTGTGAAATAATTAAGTATTCATTTGTAGTTTATGACGAAGTGGTGTTTAGGATTTGATTATACTTAATGTTGTTCTCAGTATACCACAGTGGGAGGCGATTGCATTTACTGGGTCACTTCGTTGCGATGTTGATTGCGCAGTTATGACGTATACTGACCATAGCGGGAGGCGAGTGCATTTCTTCGTACACTTCTTTGTAGTATTGACGCATACTGTGTGAATATTGGTTGGCGAGACAAAGGTTTTTGTAATAACGCTGCAACAACTAAATATACCAATGCAATGTCAATAACACATCCTATGTGGTTAAATCATGATTGTGTTGCTTGCAATAAGTTAATAACCTCATACACTAAAATAGCGATACATCCTCTAATAACGTGCGCGCTTTTTAAAATTGAAAAACCCCTCGTTTCTAGCAATTCTAGATATTGTATGTTATGGCAGGATAATCACTGATATGTTTACGCATTTATAATATAATATATAATACAACACACAAACTGTAACGAATCCTTTGAAATGTATGTTATTTATTCAATAACACAAACTTTCGTGTGGTCCAAATAGCCAGTTCATTATTTTTGTGTGAAATCCGCCTAGTGACCTTTTACTTTCATTCGTATGTTGTTTTTTAGATTCATTCGTGTAAAGCTTCTTCGATTTCGAATCTCATATGACTTAATATACTTTCTACTGGGAGGTCCACTTTCACAAAAAATATCGATAAACGTGACATTGTGATTACGTAGCAGACGGCTTGACCTTGGGTTAAAGGCAGCCCCCATCGACGGTATAAATTCACCTTATAAGGTCACAAGTCAGTTCTAGATGCCAAATATAATAACAAGTCACTGCAACAATATCACAATCTGTTATTCCTTCTCAATATTATAATGAAATTTTACAAATAGTTCCAAAATGCTTGCATCAGCAAACGGAAGCACTCACAGAGTAATACCGAAAAAAACGTATTCATGCGCCGTGTTCAATCAAAGCAGAACCCATTTTAAAAAGTAGGTCCTTCTTTTGCTCGCACGTGACATATTTTTCGAACCGCAGCTTGTCACTGCGCCCAAAATGTAACCTGAAACGCCCTTAATTCATGTTTTCACGAAATTGCTTTTTCCAGAACTTCAAAACATGATACGTGTTTATATTCACCAAAATTAGTGCGATGCTCAGACGTTGGCTGCATTCCAAGATACCGCACGCTGTGTACGAGACACATTTTCTTCGTTCGTGTTTTGTTGAATGAAAACACCCATTATTAGTGCTATTTGAACATGTTTATGCTATTTTTCGTCATCTTGTTTGCTTAATAAAATTGGTATTAGCGACTTCCAGTGAAGACGTGACTGAATATCACCATTGACAGACAAAACAACGGTCATTTTATAATGAAATATAAACAGACTTCCGTGATTCCGTTTAAACAGGAATAAGCTACAAAATAATTGTTTTCAATTTATGTACGTTTCCATTTTAATGCACTCTTCTCCCTCCCTCCCTCCCTCCCTCCCTCCCTCCCTCCCTCCCTCCCTCCCTCCCTCCCTCCCTCCCTCCCTCCCTCCCTCCCTCCCTCCCTCCCTCCCTCCCTCCCTCCCTCCCTCCCTCCCTCCCTCCCTCCTCCCTCCCTCCCTCCCTCCCTCCCTTCCTCCCTCCCTCCCTCCCTCCCTCCCTCCCTCCCTCCCTCCCTCCCTCCCTCCCTCCCTCCCTACCGCTCCTCCACTGTTTAATGACGGATTATGTCGTTGATAACTGGTCTTGGCATTTATTTCTACAGCGGACGGGTTCATATGAACAGCCATTTGTCCTTGAAGGAAAATATTAACGCAGGACTGCCTGAAAGAAGGGTATAGTTTAACGCGAAGAGATATATTATATATATATATATATATATATATATATATATATATATATATATATATATATATATATATATATATATATATATATATATATATATATATATATCATATATATATACATATATATATATATATATATATATATATATATATATATATATATATATTTGTATACATATATACCGTTCTCTCTCTCTCTCTCTCTCTCTCTTCTCTCTCTCTCTCTCTCTCTCTCTCTCTGTAACTCTTTTCCAGTTTCGCTTCATTGCATGATAGGTTTGTGTCGGACACTACTTCTAGCTAATGCCAACAGTTCGCTGAAGTTAGTTTCTGAAGTCTGCCTGCATCAGCACGACGCATACATCGATACCAGCCGCCGATATAATACGTACAACTCTATTTCAGCAGCGGTCTGATTGATCGTCTCGCAGCAGCATTCCGTCCCCGTAACGACCATTATACTGCCAGTCTTACCGCTATCTTATTTCGCGCACAAAAACAAATCGGGGCCGGTCTCTTGGCCAATGAAAGCATTCCTCTTCGCTCTGCACGGTAGCGCTGCAGACGACGGCTGTGTCCTCTGATTGGCTGCGACGACGAGCAACGGGGAACCAATCGATGACGCAGCGACGTAGCTCCCTCTCTCCCGCCGATATCAAACACAGTGGTCCGGATTCGCCTCGGCCTCACACGCGTTCACCGATTCACCGATAAGTCGTCGTCTTGCTGTCGTTCCATTGCCTTCCACTTTGCGCTCCTGTCTGTGTGGATTTATCGGATACTAGCGATGCGTGCGCAGCAGGTGAGTGCGTATCCGGTGTGGGTCCTGCGACACGTGGCGTCGATTGTATGTTTGATTTGAAAGGCCGGCCACGTGTTTGTTTGTCGATGATGTCATCTATTCTAAAATCGTTGTAACTGTTGTGATCTTTGTTTGACTTGCGGTAACAATATTTGCCTAACGTTACGGGATTGTCCCGATGTTGTGCGATTAAAAGTTTCGCTCTAGACAAGGCAACGGGATTGAACTGATGATAAAGGTGGTATATGCAGCACTTGCGTTTTGAAAATTATTGTTTTAACGGTCGATTAGCAGCACGAGAACTTGACGAAATAAACTTTTATTATCAATGACATTATACTAAGTTGATCCGTCATATTGCATTGATTGATATTCTCCAGAAAGTTGATGCAGGAACATTGTACAACGATAGGGCTTTACCTACACATAAATAGGTCTAGTAGGAACACCGCTGTTTACATTTCTAAAAATATGAAGATAATATCGATCAGATTTGGTATAAACCTGAGGGGTCAACAACATGCGTGAAGGATGCGTGCAAATACCGTTCAGAGTTGGTATTAACCTGATGGGTCAACATCATGCGTGACGGATGCGTGCAAATACCGTTCAGAGTAGGTATTAACTTGAGGGGTCAACAACATGCGTGACGGATGCGTGCAAATACCGTTCAGAGTTGGTATTAACCTGATGGGTCAACATCATGCGTGACGGATGCGTGCAAATACCGTTCAGAGTAGGTATTAACTTGAGGGGTCAACAACATGCGTGAAGGATGCGTGCAAATACCTTTCAGAGTTGGTATTAACTTGAGGGGTCAACAACATGCGTGACGGATGCGTGCAAATACCGTTCAGAGTTGGTATTAACCTGATGGGTCAACATCATGCGTGACGGATGCGTGCAAATACCGTTCAGAGTAGGTATTAACTTGAGGGGTCAACAACATGCGTGAAGGATGCGTGCAAATACGGTTCAGAGTTGGTATTAACTTGAGGGGTCAACATCATGCGTGAAGGATGCGTGCAAATACGGTTCAGAGTTGGTATTAACTTGAGGGGTCAACATCATGCGTGAAGGATGCGTGCAAATACGGTTCAGAGTTGGTATTAACTTGCGGGGTCAACAACATGCGTGAAGGATGCGTGTAAATACCGTTCAGAGTTGGTATTAACTTGAGGGGTCAACAACATGCGTGAAGGATGCGTGCAAATACCGTTCAGAGTAGGTATTAACTTGAGGGGTCAACAACATGCGTGAAGGATGCGTGCAAATACCGTTCAGAGTTGGTATTAACTTGAGGGGTCAACAACATGCGTGAAGGATGCGTGCAAATACCGTTCAGAGTTGGTATTAACTTGAGGGGTCAACAACATGCGTGAAGGATGCGTGCAAATACGGTTCAGACTTGGTATTAACTTGAGGGGGTCAACAACATGCCTGGAGGATGCGTGCAAAGGGAAACTTCCAAACAAATTACAAGTTTACAGCTGCTGTTTACGTTTCTAAAGGTAGCTGTTAATAATCTCATATCGTACAACAAGATATGCATGTTATGTATGGCGTAGAATGTACGAACGTTCTTTGATGGCGATTATGCGTTAGGTTATTGGTGGCCGTGCGTCACACAGACACGCAGTATCTTCGTCTATCTGGCCCGACGGCATATTCTACGTTAACGCTACACGCAAAGCGAAACTATATTACAGTTCAAGTAGTACATTTGAATAAGGTCTAAAGAATACGGACCGTTATCATGCACGCGCGGACGTGATAAAAACCCGTAAGGCGATACGCTCGCCTCCGAAGCCACTCAAATACCTATATTCTGATATAGTGGCCCACGCAGGTAATCAAAATGAAACACCCACCCACGCCAGACGTCTTCCATTCGTGCTTTTGGACCTTTGCATGTATATAAGCGCGTACTTGCGCACCCACGTGCGTATGCATACATGTACTTGTGTGTACGCAGACACATATTTTAAGATAGTGCTTCGTTATGTAGGCGTTTGAATGTGTATGTCATGATACGTAGGCATATACGCGCGCACACATCTCCATGCTCATAACGCACACATTCCTGCAGTCATGCACACGAAACCTCCTAGCCACAAATGCAAGTGACAAGCGAAAGAGACCTCACACACGCACACATACACACTTACATACTCACCAACACACAATTATACACATACACGCATACACACATACACACCACACACGCATACGCACACAAACATACACACATCCACACGCACACACACGCACACGCACACACTCACACACACACTCACATAAACACACTCACACACACTCACTCACACACACACACTCACACACACTCACACACACTCACACACACTCACACACACTCACACGCACACGCGCACGCACTGACCCTAACACACACACACACACACGCGCGCGCACACACACACACACACACACACACACACACACACACACACACACACACACACACACACACACACACACACACACACACACAACACACACACACACACACACACACACACACACACACACACACACACACACACACACACACACACACACACACACACACACAGTAAACACTCCCCCTAGTTGCATCCGTATCGATCCATGACATGCGCTGTCATATTTAATAAAGGTGTTACACATCTCGCTCTAAATTAGCGTCGCTGCGATCTATAAATCAACGCTCGCGAGTTCCTTGTATCGAGTCGCGTCTAGTCGCTCTGACCATACCCGACGCTTCTGCGGTTTCGTTTGTCAATAATCGCTTGACTCGGCCGGCACTAAGCTAATTTGTCATTGTCGTGATTTCTTATTGCAAAGTGAAGGTTCGTCGGCCGTTTAACTCACCTGGTCTTTCCAGACGCGCAGTGCTGGATCGATCCGCGTTTCACTTCCGCATCCAGGTTACGCGGATCAAGTGCGAGCGATGTATCCGGCCTAGCATGCATGCACGTAGCGGTCACGTAGTGTCTGGGAATGGGGGCGGGGGGGGCCTACCATACACCGTTGATGGTTGGCCACGCTATGCCCGCGCTAGAATGGCGAGCACACCTAGATGTCGTGAAGTATTCGTCTTCATTTGTCTTCCGGTGTCATCATCCGACGACACTGCTGTTTTGCTGAAGACAATTCATTTGGGTCTTTCAACATGTCTATTTTGCAGAATTCACCGATAGTTCAAAACGCACCATCGGACCAATGTGTATTTTCAGAAAACAAAACGATATAAGCAATTGTTCCAGGCTTCCTGTGTAAAATAGTGCGTGGTCTCACCCATGCAGTGAGCGCGCAAGGTCGATAAAGCGCATGTAAGACGTAAGACGACAGACGGACGGAGATGTCTCCCACTCAGTATTGATGGGCGTAGGAGAACCACGTAGTGGATCTTACGTCTGACAGAAGCCGTGGTTTATTCGCGTGTTGTTTCATGCGAGTTTTATAGAGCAGTGCTCTATAAAACACTTGCCACTGTACGTTTTTGTCGACCAGGCGTGGTAATTGCTTCCGTCTGGTTCGTCTGGCGGATAGCGTTGTCCGCTACAGGGTACTTGCGCAGGTGTAGCGATATAAAACTACCCCCTCAGATTCCTGACACGTAGCGGAACGAGCAAGTTGGCGGGCAATACTGCACGGTATAAGACTGCGTTCTCCAGCAGAAACAACCACCCTATGTTTAGCAGTATGTAATGACTGACGACTGAATATATTTAAGCCTATGTTAGAGTTAAGGTTGGAAATATTCGTATTAGAGTTTCAGGATTATATTCAGGATTGATAAAAAGTACAATTAACACAATGTGGCGTAAGTTAACATGGGATTTGTGTGAGGCCGATTGTCAGGAATACAGCTATAAGATATCCCTTCCAGCAATTTCACACACACATGCACGCACACAAGCACGCGCACACACACACACATACATATATATATATATATATATATATATATATATATATACATACGCACGCATATACATACTCGTACACATACACGTACACGTACACGTACACGTACACGTACACGTACACGTACACGTACACGTACACGTACACGTACACGTACACGTACACGTACACGTACACGTACACGTACACGTACACGTACACGTACACGTAACACGACACACACACACACACACACACACACACACACACACACAAACACAAACACAAACACAAACACAAACACAATGCTGGAAACCAAACAGTGAGGTCATATAATGTGGCGCGTTTCAACCTAACAACCACTTTATGCCGGTGTCAACCTGGTAGTATGACCTGTCAACCTGTCAGTATGGCCTGTCAACCTGTCAGTATGATCTGTCAACCTGTTAGTATGACCTGCCAACCTGTTAGTATGACCAGTTAAGCTGTCAGTATCACCAGTTAACCTGTCAGTATGACCTGCCAACCTGTCAGTATGACCTGTCAACCTGTCACTCAAACCCGTATTGCAGTCGCTAAATAGTTACGTAACAGTGACATATGGGAAATTAGTTTCGCCAGTTCGGTCACTTCGGTATTCAGGTCAATTTTTTCCAGATCCAAGAGTGACAATAATGCTCCATTGTGGATCGTTCTATACCTACTGTTTGCGGCACCAAGAACACACTTGTTACATATTACTAACAAGGAGTTAGCTCGCTACTGCGATATTCTCATCGCTTCCCTGGCTGCATTAAACCAATTACGCCGGCTGCATGTTCATATTCTAACGCGCGTCCTTCTTCAAAACGTAATTAGCGGAAAGAAAACAGAATCCATCATTTATCTCCCTCGCGGGCCAGCGCCTGCCGTGCGCGAGACATAAATAACGCACAATTTATGACGCTCAGAACCCGGAAGGGTCGTTTGCGCAACCATTTCGTGTGTAGTGCGCGACTGTCCGCCAGTCTGCCCGGCCGCTGTCGCCAGCTTTGGTTAGCTGCGACGTTGGCGTTTTGCCAGGTGAATTCGTCATCCGCTATTTCTCGTAGAGAGGATGATTTGTCCGTGGACAGTCTGATGTGTTGGGTGTTAGTACTTCCCACTCAGATCATTGACGTGTTGTGCTGTCGTACACGGCAGACTGCTTCGTTCATGGTTTATCAGTCGAGTGTTTACTTGTTGTGTGACACTTCGTGGCTTATCAGTAGAATCTTCCATTTGCATAAGTTCTTGGATGGCATATCAGTCTAATGATTGGTTGTGTGTTCGTACAAGATATATCAGTCCGACCTGTCATGTGTGGTGTGTTCGTACACGATATATCAGTCCGACCTGTCAAGTGTTGTGTGTTCGTACATGGTATATCAGTCCGAACTGTCATATATTCTCTGTTCGTACATGGTATATCAGTCCGACCTGTCATGTGTTGTGTGTTCGTACACGGTGTATCAGTCCGACCTGTCAAGTGTTGTGTGTTCGTACACGGTATATCAGTCCGAACTGTCATATATTCTGTGTTCGTACATGGTATATCAGTCCGACCTGTCATGTGTTGTGTGTTCGTACACGGTATATCAGTCCGACCTGTCAAGTGTTGTGTGTTCGTACACGGTATATCAGTCCGACCTGTCATGTGTTGTGTGTTCGTACACGGAATATCAGTCCGACCTGTCATGTGTTGTGTGTTCGTACACGGTATATCAGTCCGACCTGTCATGTGTTGTGTGTTCGTACACGGTATATCAGTCCGACCTGTCAAGTGTTGTGTGTTCGTACACGGTATATCAGTCCGAACTGTCATATGTTCTGTGTTCGTACATGGTATATCAGTCCGAACTGTCATGTTGTTGCTCGTGTTCGTACAAGGTATATCAGTCCGACCTGTCATGTGTTGTGTGTTCGTACACGGTATATCAGTCCGACCTGTCATGTGTTGTGTGTTCGTACACGGTATATCAGTCCGACCTGTCATGTGTTGTGTGTTCGTACACGGTATATCAGTCCGACCTGTCATGTGTTGTGTGTTCGTACACGGTATATCAGTCCGACCTGTCATGTGTTGTGTGTTCGTACACGGAATATCAGTCCGACCTGTCATGTGTTGTGTGTTCGTACACGGAATATCAGTCCGACCTGTCATGTGCTGTGTGTTCGTACATGGTATATCAGTCCGACCTGTCATGTGTTGTGTGTTCGTACACGGAATATCAGTCCGACCTGTCATGTGTTGTGTGTTCGTACACGGAATATCAGTCCGACCTGTCATGTGTTGTGTGTTCGTACAGGTATATCAGTCCGAACTGTCATGTGTTGTGTGTTCGTACATGGTATATCAGTCCGACCTGTCATGTGTTGTGTGTTCGTACACGGAATATCAGTCCGACCTGTCATGTGTTGTGTGTTCGTACACGGAATATCAGTCCGACCTGTCATGTGTTGTGTGTTCGTACATGGTATATCTGTCCGACCTGTCAAGTGTTGTGTGTTCGTTCAATGGGTATCAGTCAGATCTATCATGTGTGTTTAATCCGGCAGTTTTCCTCGGCGAACACGCCGAAACTATCTGATTTCGTATGTATGGAAACGGAATGCGGAGTGAAAAACACACGCGTAGTAACGTAACTTCCGGGAAATTCTGATCTGTTTTCCGTGAGGGAACGAATTGAATCGTTGTATGGAACGATTTGATCTTCCGCGTCTGCAGGAAAAAAAACCGTCCTCGTCTCTTCTTAATATCAGGAAATCACTGTTATTATTTCTAAATACGAAGTAGGCCTATATACCTTTTTTGACGCGAATTGCATATGCATGAACTACGTATGAAATCCTTAGCCTTGCAGTCAGAATGTGGTGAAGGTGTTTTTTGCAGGCTATTAATGACTTCCTTATCTCTTGCGTATTAGCTGAGGTTGCCAGTCTGTTGATTTGGAAAGCTGCTGTGCCATTTTGAATGATCGATCATCAATTAGTGTTCGATAGAGAATCGGATTACCAGATGTCATGCGATTACATACATGTTCGGTATGGATTTGAGCCAGATTCCACTGCTTTTTCTATTGCGTTCTGTGTGATTGTTTCCTGTTAGTCAGCTTAGTGTATAGGTGAAGAATTATGGCTTGGTCAGAGAACGGGACAGTTCAACTTTGCGCAAAGTATCAGAGGGCAAATGCTGATGAAAGAAATTTATTGTAGCTGTGACGTTTGCGGTCAAAATTAGTTTGATATAATATAGGTAACGTGTTAGTATTTTATTTTTAATTGGCAATGGAATCGTTGTGCAAACAAAACATTTTTTTATACATTCCTCGTTTACATTTTAACTGTAAGGTTTCGTACAGTTTCACGAACTTGTGGACAAGGCCATCTCCACATAGGTGGCTAGACAATGACCGGAGTGGTGTTGTGAATGGGCGGTCATTTTGTATGCACGAACTCGTGGAAAACGGATCCCCGTGAAAAAACGTTACTTTCATGCATTGAATAAGTTAAAAGTGGTTCATTTATAAAAGATACAAAATATGCTAAAACGTTGTCTAAACCCAAATGGCATACACCAACAATGTCTCCAATGTGAGACATACGTGTTATATACATGCCCTTAGAACAGTGTTATACGTTCCTGTGGTCTGTCACTCTGGACAAGGTAACTAACCGAAAGCCTACATAATTGAAGCGTTCCGGCGAATGGTAAAGTACATGCGATTATAACATGTCTATTAATCCTGCATTAGGCTTCATTTCCGGCGTTGCACGGTGCTGGGTAATTAATGTATTAACCCTTCAAATCAAACTATCTAGCAAAGGTTGCGGATGCTGGTTCAGAGAGACATTGCGCGACAGCACTGCATTGGAACGCCGGCAATGCAGATGTTCCATAGTTTGTGTGCCTACAAAAACGCGGTTATCACTACAAGCAAACCCATGTATATAAACGTATTCGTCTCATCGGTTGTTTAACAAGATTTAACAAGATTGCCACCTAGAGATTCAACTCTAGATGGCAGGTGGGCTAGGAAGCCATTTGGCTTATCGAGAGTACAACCTATCTATATAAGTATACCCCGCCCGTCTTAGGTATATGTCGATTTTATTTTTAAATATATTAACACTCCTAGCACCTACACAATCAGCTGATAATCTGTTCCATTCGTTTACTGTTCTTTGTGAAAATGAATTTTTTTAATATCTAGTCTACACTGCTTCTTTGCTAATGTAACTCCATGTCCTCTAGTCCTTCTCTCTTCCTGTGAAAAAACATTTCTGTCAATATTTTCATATCCATTCAATATTTTAAACACCCCAATCTGATCTCCTCTCAATCTTCTGGTTTCTAGTGTTGTTAAACCACATTCTTTTAGACGCATTTCATAACTAATATTCCTGAGTTTTGGTATCATTTTGGTTGCTCTCCTTTGTACTCTTTCTAGCATATCAATATCCTTCTTGCGATATGGCCTCCATGCTTGTATACAATATTCTAAGTGAGGCCAAACTATTGTTTTATACAGCGGTATTATTAGTTCTTTTTCTTTGTACACTATATTTCGCCTAATTAATCCAAGAATTTGGTTTCCCTTCGCTGCTGCAATTCCACACTGCTCTGATACCTTTATGTCAGCACTAATAGTTAACCCTAAGTCCTTTTCCTTTAAGGTAGTATTTAGTACAGTACCACCCATTGTATATTGTGCATCTTCATTCCCATGTCCTGTGTGAAGGCACTTACACTTTCCAAAATTAAACAGCATTTGCCACCTCTCAGACCATTCTATCAACTTATTAAGATCATCTTGTAAATGCTGTCTATCTGCATCACTTTAATTTTCCTAAACACTTTTGTGTCGTCCGCAAACTTCAACACCTTGCTTGTTATGTCATCATCCAAATCATTGATATATATTAAGAATAAAGTAGGTCCCAGTACTGATCCCTGCGGTACTCCACTCAAAACCGATTTCCAGTTTGAAACCTCCCCATCAACTACTACTCTTTGTCTTCTATCAATAAGCCATTTTTCTATTCAGTTGATCTTTCCATTTCCTATGCCATGGGCCTTTAGTTTAAGTAGTAGTCTTTGGTGTGGCACTTTGTCAAAGGCTTTTTTTTAAATCTAAGTAGATTATATCTACTGGTGATCCCTCATCTACCCACTTTTTGATATCTTCCAAAAACATAACATATTTGTTAAGCATGACCTCGCTTTTAAAAACCCATGTTGAGATGGGTTTATCAATTTATTTTTAACAAGAAAATCAACCAGGTGATCTTTAATTAGTCTTTCTAATAGTTTCCAAATCACCGATGTTAATCTCACTGGTCTATAGTTCTCTGACTTGTTTCTCGAACCTTTTTTAAATAATGGTATAATGTTTGCTTCTTTCCATTCTAAAGGAACTATTCCCTCCTCTAATGACAAATTGAACACTGTTGCAAGCGGTATGCTGATTTGTTCTACAATTTCCAATAGTAACTTGGGAGGAATCCCATCCACTCCAGGTGATTTATTATCCTTCATATCTCTTATTTTCATAGCTACCATTGTTGGGGTTACAATTAGTTGTCCTAAATAGTCAAACTCTCTCCAACACTACCTTCTAGAGGACCGCCCTTATCCTGAACTTTCTGTTTACTTCGAACATACTCTTGCTGTCATGTTTTATATTAAAAGCTATTTTTGTTCGTAGCTTCTCTTTGAATTTCTAATTTCAGCTGTAGCTTGATTAAGTGCTTCTTTATAAATGATATAGTCTTCTTCACTTCCAGTATGTCTATATGTCTTCCACATCATTTGCTTGTACTTGATTTTTCTAATGGCTTCCATCGATAAGTGTTTCTTCTTTGACCGTTTCCCCTGTTTTTTTCAAGGGGACAAATTTGTCAACGACGCAGTCAATTTCACTCTTTAAAATATTCCAGCATTCTGTTGCTGTCTTATTCTTCAGTGTGTTATTCCAGTCTATCTTTGCTAAATATTCCCTCATGTCCTTATATCTTCCTTTGTGAAAAGTTTTCCTGTACCTTATTTTTCTGTTCCGTTCTCCCTTTACTTTGATGATAAAATGTATCTGGTTGTGATCACTACACCCCAGTGGCTCACATATCATGACATTATCAACAAATTCCTTCTGTGAGCTCAATACTATGTCTAACACGTTCTCGCCTCTGGTTGCTTCTAACACATGTTGAGAAAGGAAACTATTTTGTACTAAATTAAAAAACTGTTGATCCTCTCTCCCGGTACTCTGTAGAGATGTCCACTGTATATGCCCATGGTTAAAATCCCCCATAATAATACAGTCCCGTTTACTCACTTCTTTGATAGCGTTATGTATTTTTTCATTCTCTTCCATGCTTATGTTTGGACTCCGATACACTAACCCAACAGTTAATGTTGAGTTTCCTGTAACTATGTTACACCAGATAGCTTCTTCACATTCTGCTTCTTTTTCTAATTTTATTTCATAAGCTTGGATGGATTCTTTAATATATAAAATAACCCCGCCTCCCCTTCTTCCTAATCTATCTTTCCTAAACATTACATACCCTGTCATTCCTAATTCGGCATCTGATATATCGGGTGTGGCCCAAGATTCAGTTATACCTATTATGTGAGGGTCAATATCTTCTATCATAATGTTTAGTTCATTTCTTTTGTTTACTATGCTCCTTGCATTTAAACAAACACATTTATAACCAAATTCCGTAGGGCTTTCCAGGCTGTTCTTTGCTGATGTCTTTTTGCTATCTTTATCTATGCCTTTAGTATTTGGCTTCTCTGTGTATCCCCCCTGCGAAACTAGTTTAAAATGTTGCAACCTGTTCCATTTTCCATCGATCGAAGAAGGTTCTCGGAGAACACTGCTGCGCCCTTTCCGCTTAGATGGAGGCCATCTCTCATATACATGTCTTCTTTCCCAACAAAATATTCCCACAAATCTACAAATCCAAATCCTTCTTCTTCACACATCTGCTCTAATAGTGCGTTAATTGCCATCCTCTTGCAGTTTCTAAATGTTGTCCCCCTTCCCCTCATAACTGGCAAGATTCCTGATAGTATGATCTGTTCAATTCTCGTCTTCTTCAGTGTCTCTACCAACTCTCTGTATCTCTTTACTATCCTGGTTGTTCCATCCCTGTCTGCATTGTTCGTCCCTACATGTACTAATATAGACCCCCCATTGGCCATGCCCCAATACGTTCTCTACCCGTTCAGTCACATGTTCTATCCTAGCCCCCGGAAGACAAACAACAACGTCTTCTCCTTTGCTTAATGTTCTGTCTGTCTTTCGCAAAATGGAGTCTCCCATAAATACCATTTCTGTTCTCAATGCCCCCTCGATCACTGCTTCAGAGTAGCTCCTCCGTTTTGCATCTCCCTGGTTGCTGACTTTTCCCCCTGCCGCTTTCTCTGTTGTTCCTTTCTTTCCGGTCTCTTTTCTTCCTGTCATCGTCCTTGTTATTGACTTCCGTTTGGTCACATCACCTCTCACTCCCTTTCTTCCATTCGTCTTTCCTCCTGTCGCATCTATTTCTCTCATCTCCTGTCCCCTTGTCCCTCCCCTCCTTCTTTACTGTCACTTTCTCCCCTGTCACCTTCCTGCATGTCATGT
>JAODUO010000344.1:207500-237500 GCA_025642075.2 Ridgeia piscesae
GAGCGATGTGTGAATCACAGAGTTTAGCGGTGTATTCCCGAAAGCCGCCGATGCCTCGTTTGCAGAGCTCTCGTCTGCGCACTAACACATCAACGACGTCGCCTGCGTCCGCAGCTGCACGCAGAGCTCAAGACACATCAAACTCCCACACGCGTCTCCAGCCCGAGTGCGTTGTCGTGTAGTCAACGGAGACCGTTTTATCTATCACGCGACAATGTTGTTTGTTCGACGAAACTTTCCCGGTTCCGTCGGCGCTAATTTCGTTCGTGAACGATAAACCAAATTAGACAGGCCGTACGTGAAAATTACGCGAGCATGATCACTACTTGAAAAAAGCATTATTGCGCGGTCACGTGACATACGGGTAGCGCGCGCCGAAATAATGGTCGCGCAAAAAGCGGTTAGCAGCGTCGAGCAAAGCAAGGAGGGTGTTGTTCCACCGAAAACAATCTCGCACGATATCGATCTGTCATTGGCTCAACACGGGATGTCTCAGGTGACCGGAAGCAGAATCGGACACGCGTTGCGTCGTAGATACAAATGAGAGGACGTCATAATTAGTCTTCCTGTCATAAATTCGCTGCTAAGCAAATACCATTGACGTAACAAACAAAGCGTTTCCATAATTTGTCTACACATACGTTTTTTCATCACATGACGTCCAACGCGAGAATTTCGCACACAGCAGATTTCCTATTTTTGGGGTCCATGGCACATTTCAACTTCCTGTTATGTGTGTGTGTGATCTATGTAGCGCCTAATGAACAATAATTTATGAGTTTTGAAGAAAAAACTTTTATTGTGCAATGCAGCAGTTGAGAAGTCATGTAAGCAGGATTAGTGGTGTAATGTACTGGCGTAGAAATGAGGTTGTATTAAGGTCTTCACTAGGGGCGGGATTGCTGGCGTTGTTATCCACACACGCGTGGGCAACGTTGCAGGAACACAGCTCAGTGGCAGGCCTGGGACACTTCAAGTGGAAAGTTCGCTAATGAAATTATATTCACCGTTGGAACTTTCAAATTAAACCAACGTCACAGATCAATATAATACGTCAATTAAATTAGGTTTGTAAAGTGTTCAGTTAAAATAAATTACACATTTTCATTAAACTACCACGCAGTTAATTTAACTTAACTTCTATGTGCATGTGCATGAGCGTGCGTGCGTGCGTGCGTGCGTATGTGTGAGTGAGTGAGTGTGTATGTGTGTGTGTGTGTGTGTGTGTGTGTGTGTGTTGTGTGTGTGTGTTTTGTGTGTGTTGTGTGTGTGTGTGTGTGTGTGTGTGTGTGTGTGTGTGTGTGTGTGTGTGTGTGTGTGTGTGTGTGTGTGTGTGTGTGTGTGTGTTTTGAATGTGTATGTGTATGTGTATGTGTATGTGTATGTGTATGTGTATGTGTTATGTATGATATTATATATATATATATATATATATATATATATATATATATATATATATATGTGTGTGTGTGTGTGTGTGTGTGTGTGTGTGGTGTGTGTAAGTGAGTGTGTGTGTTTATGTGTTTTGTGTTTATGTGTTTGTGTGCGTGTGTGTTTGTTTGTGTGTGCCTGCGTGCCTGCGTGTGTGTGTAGGTGTGCATGCGTGCGTGCGTGCGTGCGCGTGTGTCTGAGTGTTCCTCACCTTCAAGTATTTGACAACGAAGTATCTCCGCTAAGCACCGTGTGACCAGTTCGGCTTAACAACGTGATTGGTTACAAATTGACATCAGTATCAATAGGTTCGGACTTTCAATCGATTCCGTGTTGCCGTGTCGAACTTTATGTCTGTTCGTTCACGCTCCGTTTCTTCAGTTCACCGAGCTGTACGAATGACAACGGACAGTCTTAGGTATTTATGTAAGAATTGTCTTCGCGCTTTAAATATGGTGTGGCTGAATGCTTCACATATGGCGTGGTGTTCGATTGAGCAGAAATGTGGGGAGTGAAGTGCGAAGCGTTTTAAGCAGACCTGAGGAATGGACACTGTGCATAATACTGAATAATACTTGTGTTTATTAGTAGCGTCAGCAGTGATATCAATATCAGCTGCGGTGACATGTCACCATGTCACCATGTCGCCATGTCACCATGTTACCACATCACCACATTACCACGTCATCACGTCACCATATCGCCAGTAACGCCCCCCCCAGGACGCGGATTTTAAGTGAAGGGGCTTAGCTTGCCTATACCGAGGGACATTTTCCCGAGAGAAACGAATTTTACCCACTTTGTATTTCGACAGCGAGAACAACACCTAACGTCTGTGGCAAATTAAAAAAGTAATCGCAAACAAAATGTCAACAGACCGTATTCGGCCAACGTCTGACCGAACCGAAAGAGGAGTGCTGAACTGAAGTCCCTTCAGTTACGATACTAGTAACTGAAACAAAACATGATAGCAGTCTGACTTACACATGCATAACAGTTTCCACACATAAAACACTGAAAGAGTACAAGCGATGTTGCAGTAATCAAAGTGATGTGACTGGTGCAAAACTGTCACGGGTCCCTCGATCTGAGTCTCGCGGACTTCTGATTGAGCGCGGTGGCATCAACGAAGAGCAAATGAAAAATCGAACACGGGCTAGCGCGATCTAATGACATTCGCATTAGACGCATGTGCAACCTGCTGTCAGCATTTGTGTGCCTTCAGCAAAACGACTCAAGTCTCGGCGATCTCCGGCCAGCTTCTAGTGTTATATAATAAAGCTTTGCAGTGGTGGACACTCGACTAATGGCTTCGCTTCGTGTCACGTTTACGCCGTATGTCCTCATTCTTACCTCGTACGCGATCCCGAACCAGACTCGTTTGATGTCACGTCTGACACAGTCACTCATCCCCGCTCGCCAGGGGTCGCTGCTGCTGGCTATGTCAGTACCAGCCGGCTTATCATGGCTGCTACCTGTGCAAAACTTTGACAATGAAATTGCCCACCAGAAGTGTTGTTGGCACGCTGTAATATGGTAATATTTGGTGATTCTCAACCATACGCTGCTAGTGTTACATGCAAGGTTTTGGATGCAGGAGCAAATATACAAATATACAAATCTCTTCTGCTGCTCGCGTGATTGGGCGATCGGGTCACTATACTAAGATTCCCAGAAGTTGTTTATCCGTCTTTAGATTGGGGCCCTGTTCTCACCGCTGACACAGGCGCGACTGGCGAAGTCGGTTATTGCTTGACTCAGCTAACTCAGGCACTTTGCGTAGGGAAATTGTCAGGGTTATGTGTCTTGGCAAACAGCTCCGGCTTGCGATGATGGATTCAAAGTTGCAATGCACTAATGCAAATGTAATTATACCTTAACAATCCTTTGATTATTATAAGTTACATAAGTTAAACAGTTGTTGACATTAATTGGCAGCATGGCTACGAACAACAGCAACTAGATTTATTTTAGTACGCATAATAATATTATAAAAAATATTTGCTTATTGTTATATTTTGGTACGAATGTTCATTCATATTCCTACATTTATACCCTTTTTTAGTTAAATTATGTTTTCACAGTGTCTCTCCCGCTTAATTTACGATAACGTGTTCTTCTTCTAAACCTCTCCACACAGGTGGATATTGTATTCATCGCATATTACGCGATGAATACAAAGTCCGTCTTAATTTTTTATTCACATCATCTCGTTCGTATTACGGCCGACATTGCTTAACGGAAGTGAATATTCCGACACGGGTTGCGTCTATTTTGGGCGGAACTGCCCTCCAGGTAATCTCCGTAAAAGACGGCGGTCCAGAGCTAGCATGATCGGGCATTGATCCCACGTCATCGTGAACGAAGAAACAGACTTCGTTACTCTGATCGAGTTACGTTCTTTGCAACATTTCCCGGGGATATGTCACGTACATGTCGTTGTGTATGCGGAAGGCATGCAGTGGAATGTAACGCGAGACACACAGAAGGAACAACGTGTATCAGCGCGTGGGTGGACGTGTGGTGTAGGTTTTTTATACGTTATCTACACTAGATGTCCTTATACGCAGAACAAAACGAGCATCATAAAAAGCGGCGCCCGCACGGGACCGCAATATGTGACATTTCACAGACATTGTGGCATCAGCAAAGCATTGTTTTAACAAGCGCTGTGATGTAGTGGCTGAACGTTTGGACTTTCAATCGATATTTTCCGGATTTCATGTTCAATGTTGCCATTTGGAACATTTTATTTCGCTTCAAATTGCTTGAATTCACTCAGCTAAATAAATAACCGACTGCCAGTGCTCTATGTATGTGTAAGCAATTTAATGATCTTTACGTTGCCACAATAATATCAACGTGGCTGAATGGTTTCCTGCACTTTTGAGCCGTATTCTATTAAACTGGCTAGCAGGGAGACTTGAGTACGAAATATGTTGCTATATAATGTTCATCTTTCCCATATTATTTAACAGGTAGTCCACTTACTCTGCCTAGTCCTGGGATGGAGGCACATCGTGTCCTTGTTCCCAATGTACTTTCATTATATCTTTTGTTTTTCCACCTAGCGGTTACAATGAAAACTTCACTGGCGTTTCATGTGCTCGCGTTTTCATAAAATAAATCTGTTTTATCGGAATGTCATTGCATTGCGGTTATTTATCATTCCTATCAATAATTACCATCATATACGTTTGCCATCAATACGTCGCTGTGACGAACATTATCGGTCAGTCGCATAATTCGGCGATGCACGTTTTGGTATTTTACGTAACGGTGGACATTGATAACGTTTACTTCCTAATTTAGTTTAAATGTTAGAACAGTATTGTACAAAACACAACTGATACAAAGACCAGCGCAAGAGAGACACTTAACCTGCAGACATTTGTGTTGTACAAACATTTGCGAAGGTTACTCAATAATTTTGAAATCCTTCTAGAAGCCACAGGAAGACGGAGACGACCAGTATTTCGAGCACAAGGCAGCTAGATGTATATGTTGTTTACTGCCTTTGCCCTTCGATAAGACAACTTAGATAAATGGGTTCCTATACGCACTCATCCGACGGGTAAAGCTTACAATCACCACCAATCGCCAAGAGGATTGCCAACAGGTCAATAAACGACGCCATTTTAAAATCTGGACGAATCATGACGCGAATATTAACCGCGTCTAGTTGACACCTAGACCTCCTTCGGATTCCTGTCAGCTCGCGGCCTTATTTGAGGAGGCTCAACCACCGACGGAATTATTAACCTAACCTCCGCACACTCTGTCAGCCAGACAAGTAAGCGGGTTAAGTGAGACGGCACACTGTGAACACGCCGTGGATACGGCACGCGTATCGGCGGCGATCAAGCTTTGTGGAATAGATCAAATGTGCGTGCTTGAATATCTAGATTTGTTAAGCCGAATAGGTAAACGGAATTCGTAATCAGGTGTGTCTTGCAAAAGACTTGCAATCTGCGTCACGTCCGCCGCGATCTTATCTTCGACGTAGTCGACGAGGTGCCTACGCGGAAATGCATCCATCTGTTTATTCAAATTAGTCAACCGAGTGTCTTTTTACGAGGAATCATAATTGTTGTATTCTCTTTCTCCCTTGGCCTGTCTTCCGAAAACGCCTCTTCTACTCATCCCTGTCTGACCCCACGGTCCTTCCCCATCACATTCTTCTTACTCATCTCTCTTCTTCCCCGTTATCTCCTTCTCAATAATCGTAAGCCCTCCCTCCTTTACTCATCCTTGCCAACCACTCTCCCTACCTTCCCGCTTTCCATCTATTCCTCTCTCCTTCCTTCGTTTCCTCTTTCCCTCGCATCCTACTTGTCTTCCTACCTACCTCCCTTCCTCTCCCATCCACCCCCTCCCTCTCTCCCTCCCTCCCTCCCCCTCTCTCTCACTCACTCACTCACTCATTCCCTCACTCCTTCCCTAACTCCTTCCATCCCTTCTTCCCTTCCCATTTTCGTCCCTCCCTCTGTCTATCCCTCCGTCCCTTCCCCTTTAGCCCTGAAGAAAAAATAATGTTGTGATGTTGTTGGTCATCATCAAGTTTGTTTGTTAAGAAATTACAGTGAGCGTGTATGCTACTCTGTAAGGAAGAACATTTAATACAAATCACGTTAAAAGGTCGTGTACGTGCTCGTATATCACGCCTTCACAAAACAGCACATGATCGAGACACTCAGCGAGACACTCTTACGGTTTGTCTTTGCAAATCGCATCGGAATACTCCGTAACAGATATAACGTCTTCTATAAACAGTTGAAATCAGCACTGCAAAATCTAAACACAGAGGACTATTCCGGTAGTTACGAAACCCACACGATGTTTTCAGGGGCCTGCTGAAGAAATCTATAACCGTCATTTCTGTTAATGTCTTGATGGAATCGAGGTCATATAAAAACGAACCTATCACATTGCGACATATTGCCTAGTGAGGTTTTGATGGAGTGAACTGTAAATTAATTTTGATCGCTCAGCTCAAGGACACGTCCTTCTTCATTAGGCGTGTTTGCTACAGTGTAAACGACATCGGTATTACTTAGCACAAGACACATTCTGTTAGTACAATGTCAGACTAAGTTTAGTTTACCATATGATCATAATGATATATATATATATATATATATATATATATATATATATATATATATATACATGTATATATATATATATATATATATATATATATATATTATAATGTCATAATAAATATATATATATATATATATATATATCATTATGACAGTGTCATAATGATATATATATATATATATATATATATATATATATATATATATCGCTGGTATAGCGCAACGGGCCTGTGCTAAGTAATACTGATGTAGCACACTGTAAAAGACACGGGAAGGCTTTGAGCTTAAAGGTATAATTTCATTTACAGTTATTTATAACACATACTATACATTATATATCTTACTCTTACATACCCATATCACATGGATGGGAGAGGAGGAATGCCGTTAGCGTTTTTCTTCTGCTGTGACTTTCTATTTTCGCCTCTCCTCTTATTTAACACATCCGCATTGTCGGTCCGACATGAAAAAAGATGGGGTTGAAGGGAGGAGGGTTGACGTATGTTGATATATTCACAATTATTTTCTCAGTTACATTTTACCATGAAAGAGGGTTACATCTATATTTTTGAAACTGTACACAACAATTACGATATGTGTTATCATTTTCAAACCTTTTCATTTCTTTTCTCAGATATATAGGAATGGCGATCACCCATTTTGTCAAAACGAAATACTAAAAACTGGCTGATAAGCCCCCTATTCGACTCACATGTATATAAATATCGACATATAATTTTTATAGTTTACCTCTAACTTTCGGCCGATACTTTGTAAATCGTGTGAGCAATATAAATTACGATAGGGCGATGTTAGCATCAATTTATTAAACCTGACAGAAGGGTTTCTGACAAGAATGATGGCGTCCAGAACGTAATTAGTGCTGATGAAGCCGTCTTGAGCAGATGCCGAAATAACCCGCTGGCGTAAATGCAATACTAGCTGCATTAATACGGATTGACAACGCGTATCGTATGAGTTGACGTAAGATGGCAATATTTTAATGTTCCTTGGAGAGGAATTCATGCGGAGTCAGACAGTAACATAACTGAATGAAAACATAATTATAAAGGATTAGTAGGGGACACAATTAGTTATCCGTCTATAAATAAATGCAGACATAAACAAATGATCAAACTCCTTTTTAGTTTGAGTTTGCTTAATAAGTTCCATACATTCACTATTGATGGTGAATCAATTGTACTAACACTATATAAATAATGTATTATACCTGTTTATAATATTATCATTAACCACATGATGGACGTTACCTCAGCTGTATGTAATGAAACTTACATAAATGAATATTCAAATCCACAACATCTTACCATATTTATGTTTCGCCGGGATGTCGATGTGGAATTGCAAGCAGGTGTTACTTGCATTAATAACAATCTCCATTAGCACACTATGAAGGCTTGCATTTCTTCACGGTACGCCTAGTGGTTTGAACACTGCTGGACATCATGCTTGATCACACACGAAAGCACTGTTAGTATCGTGGAGTATTTCAATACAGGCTTTGCTGAACCAGGGCAATTATCCTTCATTGCCGCTAGCTGTTTACAATTTTGTATTGTTTTTAAACCGGGAAACTCCGCATCAGTTCATGGAATAAAACTCGAAGGGAGTGGAATTAGGTGCTAATAACATCGCATAATAGCGACTGTAGCCAAGTATCTATATTCGAACTGTTGTTATCAAAACCGATCAATACCGTGTTGAACCACGTACTCCGGTGGATTTGCAAAGGCATCATAGAGGGTTACTGTGACATCTCGTGCACCAGATGACACAGACGGCCAAACACTGCAAAGATATATCGTGATCATTGTCAGTAATACGTGTATAGTCTGTGTGCTCAGCCTTATTCTGCTTTTGTGAAAGAGAATCTCTACATCAATCGTGGGCTACTTTGTCACTCTCCCAAGCCTGTTGAATTCGCAAGACCATTAACGACATTTGAAACCTAGCGAGTTCTTCCACGTAATGGACGATCTCCGTGCTGTAGCAGTGTCTGGTGTTGTAAAGTGGCATCTCTCCAGAAGCACATACACCAGTCTACGAAATACCGACAAGTTCCTGTTCGTATCAAAACGGCCATTTTCCTAGAGTTGTTGATTGGGAACGTTTTGGGACCGGCGACGGAACCTTTCCCAAGAGAAATGCAACACATTTCAGCGGGAGGCTCAACCGTTGCCTGATTGGGATCGTTTTGGGATCAGCGACGGAACTTTTTCCAAGAGAAATGCAACACATTTCAGCGGGAGGCTCAACCGTTGCCTGATGTGACATGTCGGACATGACCACAACTGCAAATTAGTTGCAACTGCGTTCCCCACGCGAGCTCCTTGGTCCCAGTGAAAGGTGTGCCCGCCTCACTGTGCCTCAGCGTACGGATCAGCCGTCACAACATAAGCCAGAGATTCTCATCCGAGGCAAAGCAATTGATAGTTTTTACTAAGGCATGTGTACTGATTACGTTGTCTACCTTGTTTTGTCTAAATATAAAGTAACTGTAATTCGATATGACTTTTTTTTATAAAGTCTTGTATATATTGTAGGGTGTCTGCCATCATATATGAAGACGATCTGGATGTCAAATGAATACAAATAATACTGAAGTTACGTACACCCCAAGAGCACGACTGTCCATAACCCAGTATTATGCAAGTTGACAGTGTCTGCTCTATCTTAGCAAATATCTACATTAACTAGGCGTTCACTCTGTTTTCACTGTCCACTCGTGGCTAGCTATACTACATGTGAACTGTGGTTTGTGGGCCAAATACACAGTTCATCACGTTGCGCCGAAATACGGAAGTACATTAGGCCCGGGAGTACATTAAAGTTTTACTCAGCTACCTATTCTGCCAGTCGATACGTCTAGACGGCTAATGTTATTGTTGTGGCTAACTAACTAACTAACAATCCTCGATGTAGCACCGTTCCATTGAGTTACAGGCGGCGTTTTCGCTGCGCACGAGAAGTCACATAGACGACCTTTGAACCTTCGTTAAACAAACATTCGCATATGCTGTCGTACATATAGAAGGACACCTTTGCTTTAGTCGTACGAGTCATATCAGCCGTATCAATATATACAATTTTCACGACAAATGTGGTCTCAAGGCGATTCTCCCACGAAAGGTTTCCAGTGAAAACATGCACCTCAGCGCATTCAGTTTTAGTATCATACGCATTTATATAATCATGCTCAACATAGATACGGTCATTAGTGTGTACACGTCATACTATTGTGGCGGCGGCAATGTATTTTGTTCATAGACAACCATCTTCTACTGGGGCACGGTCGCCTTTAATGTATCATTCTTCCAGAAATCATGTGTTGCGGAGACGGATCTATTTCAATCCAGTCCAGTCCAGTCCAGTCCAGTCCAGTCCAGTCCAGTCCAGTCCAGTCCAGTCCAGTCCAGTCCAGTCCAGTCCAGTCCAGTCCAGTCCAGTCCAGTCCAGTCCAGTCCAGTCCAGTCCAGTCCAGTCCAGTCCAGTCCAGTCCAGTCCAGTCCAGTCCAGTCCAGTCCAGTCCAGTCCAGTCCAGTCCAGTCCAGTCCAGTCCAGTCCAGTCCAGTCCAGTCCAGTCCAGTCCAGTCCAGCCCAGCCCAGCCCAGCCCAGCCCAGCCCAGCCCAGCCCAGTCACCAGTCCAGTCCAGTCCAGTCCAGTCCTGTTCAGTTCCTGTCAGGTTGCACGGGAGAAACGAGGGACGAAGCCGCGACTAATTCTATCCAGCGGGGAGAGCAGTAGTCTAAATATAGCGTCTGGACGGCGCGGTCGGTCCACTCCCGTCTGTTGTCCATCCAGGTCCTCCTCCATCTGCTACCTGTCAGTACGTGTAGTGCCACGCCACAACACGAACAACAGTCGACACTGACACCTCGATACATCCCCGGCACAACAGTCGACACTAAAACTTCGATACACCCCCGTCACAACAGTCCACAGTAACACCTCGATACACCCCCGGCACGACAGTCCACAGTAACACCTCGATACACCCCAGACACAACAGTCCACAGTAACACCTCGAAACACCCCCGTCACAACAGTCCACAGTAACACCCCGATACACCCCCGGCACAACAGTCCACAGTAACACCTCGATACACCCCCGGCACAACAGTCCACAGTAACACCCCGATACACCCCCGGCACAACAGTCCACAGTAACACCCCGATACACCCCCGGCACAACAGTCCACAGTAACACCTCGATACACCCCCGTCACAACAGTCCACAGTAACACCCCGATACACCCCCGGCACAACAGTCCACAGTAACACCTCGATACACCCCAGGCACAACAGTCCACAGTAACACCTCGATACACCCCCGTCACAACAGTCCACAGTAACACCTCGATACACCCCCGGCACAACAGTCCACAGTAAACACCTCGAATAACACCCCCGGCACAACAGTCCACAGTAACACCCCGATACACCCCCGGCACAACAGTCCACAGTAACACCCCGATACACCCCCGGCACAACAGTCCACAGTAACACCTCGATACACCCCCGTCACAACAGTCCACAGTAACACCCCGATACACCCCCGGCACAACAGTCCACAGTAACACCTCGATACACCCCAGACTCAACAGTCCACAGTAACACCTCGATACACCCCAGACACAACAGTCCACAGTAACACCTCGATACACCCCAGGCACAACAGTCCACAGTAACACCTCGATACACCCCAGACACAACAGTCCACAGTAACACCTCGATACACCCCCGGCACAACAGTCCAGAGTAACACCTCGATACACCCAGGCACAACAGTCCACAGTAACACCTCGATACACCCAGGCACAACAGTCCACAGTAACACCTCGATACACCCCCGGCACAACAGTCCACAGTAACACCTCGATACACCCCCGGCACAACAGTCCACAGTAACACCTCGATACACCCCAGGCACAACAGTCCACAGTAACACCTCGATACACCCCAGGCACAACAGTTTTTACTAACACCTCAATACACCCCCGGCTCAACAGTCTTTACTAACACATCGATACACCCCCGGCACAATAGTCTTTACTAATACCTCGATACACCCCCGGCACAACAGTCTTTACTAACACCTCGATACACCCCCGGCACAATAGTCTTTACTAACACCTCGATACACCTCCGGCACAACAGTCTTTACTAACACCTCGATACACCCCCGGCACAATAGTCTTTACTAACACCTCGATACACCCCCGGCACAACAGTCTTTACTAACACCTCGATACACCCCCGGCACAATACGGTGAGACGGTCAGACGGCCACACTCTTGAGTACACGTCGGTACACGACACCTTCTTACGAGTGTTACGTGTCTTGAAGTGATTACGCCGCTCCTTGTTTGCGGATGTCCGCCGGATGTACCACACATGCACACGCGAGTAAGTAATCTCGTGGCACGCTGCCGTCTATGACAACATGAAGAACTACCGACAGGTGACCGTCGCACCTACATACGCCTCTACAAGTGCCGACAGTCGCGACTGATCCATCAGAATGCGCCCGAAGTAGCAGCCATTAGACCAGGGCAACTAGGTGAAGTCGTTAACCACTTGTGGGGCATGTCCAGCTGACACAACTGCACCGGAATCAGTATCCTTTTGGAACTGTCCTCCTGGTCTACTGATGTGTTTTGTTCTGCCAGAGTAGTCGATATTTATATTATTTGCTTGCTCCTGTAAGAAAACCTGTTCAGCTTCGATCATCTAATTCTGATTTAATTGTTGTCCCTAAAGTCAATACTAGTATTGGGACTAGGGCTTTTGATGTGGGTGCACCTACTCTTAATGTTAATCAGTAGAACAAATATTTCTAAATTCCGCCGTCAGTTAATACACACCTTTACAGCCTTACCTATCCATCATAGCTCCCTGGCGTATCAATAAAGTTGATGACAACTGGATCTGTTTATTTATTCTGATATCGATTAACCAATTTGTATTGATGCGCCTCTGAGGTTGGTTTCTAAGGATTTAGGCAAAACAGAAGTTACCTAATTATTATTATAATTAAACTTATATATGTGGACTCTAATGCTACTGAATTCATATTTACATGCTCTGGTGTAGACGTGACCGTAAATGCTGTCTTACTGCATTCACTAATGTTCCGCATATATAGGCTATAACTAATTATTGTAAATATGGTATGCAGCGATACACTGAATAGTATCACTCAAGAGGATCCGGATTGAAATTCTGTGCCGCCGCTTTGAATATTTGGCAAGTTCGTTAAGTATACGTGACTCCAATTCACTCAGTTGTACGAAAGAGTACGTAGCTATAGAAAGTGGTAAACGTTCATGCGCGAATAAACTTCGCGCATTAATTTCAGCGTGGCTGAAAGCTTCCCAGATAAGAATATACGATGTTCGATTTAATAGATGTACCGGGGAGTAAAGTTTAAAGGGCTATTATTGTTATAACCAAAAAGGCAATAATTATTATATACAATAATTACAGATTATATTATTGAAACTTGAAACACTTATAACACGAGATGAATCCATACGCCTTTATTCACACTCCAGGTTTGATCAGCAAAACGCTTCAGCAGACATTGACATAAGCAGCGTCAGTGCACTGCTGCCGCTGCTATCATGTAGCTGTTATGACGTTTTCACGATGCGAACATGTGTATTCAACAGTCTCTGTGGGTCGCATTTCTGCGAGCGAGTAGTCTCGCTGATATATCCCGATATACCGGACCATGCCCTGGGAGGTATTAGCGGATTTGCACAAAGCAGACCGTGTACCTTTCAACGTCACGCACATTATGCCGTTAGTATCGCTCTGGGGGCGTCAATGGCGCACGACAGTCGTTCAGACTTATTCCGTTCTCGCTTACATTCGTCCCGAGGCTGACCAATGCTACTCTGGGCACGCAAAACGCAGACGGGACGTGATGAGACGGACTGGAAAGTGACCACCCCAGGCACGGAACTCTCTGTAGTTAGACTAACGGATATGCAGTTAAACAGAAATCAATATATGGTGATTTGCAGCCACTTGATACGTGCTTGTATTAAACTGCCAGTACCCGTAGAGTTCGCGATGTGAACATGTGTAGGGTGCAGGCTGAAATACCCGGATGTGTCGCTGTTCTGCCTTACGGGGCACCGATCGGATTTACGTGACCTTATAATATGGGCAAAGTAGGTATGGTTTTATGATAGTTACGCCCTGTGTACTTGGAATATTGCAGTAACTGAATAAATGCCACACCCACGCACGTTGGCTTGGATGGACATAATCCAGGTATTTCATGGCGTCTCTAGATATAAGTTTGAGAATCAGAGCTGAGCTGGCAATGAAATCATCCGTCTGCATCGATCTGAGTGCCGATATTCCATAGAACACATGCACAGTATTGCTTATTTATAGACCTACCTACGTGGCAGTTAATTGGCAATCCTAGAATATGTAACCTCAAGTGTTTTTTAACAGCAAGTGTCGCAGCCAGAACGTTATTACAGTTTCACAAATAATACCGACAGTGATGTAAAATAATATATTTGGGTTGATGTAAACACAATTACAATTATCTGAATGAAATACAATTATCTTACAAAGAGGTAACAAAATAGGTGGTAAATATGACATTTTGCAGGATGTACATATTAAATGTGGAGTTCAATGAAAGTATAATAACAATCGCTGAAACAGCGGATAGCGCACTGGAGTGTTGACGTGTGTGACGTGTGTGACGTGCGTGTGACGTGTATGAGACGTGTGTGACGTGTGTGACGTGTGTGACGTGTGTGACGTGTGTGACGTGTGTGACGTATGTGACGTGTGTGACGTGTGTGTGACGTGTGTGTGACGTGTGTGTGACGTGTGTTTGACGTGTGTGTGTGACGTGTATGTGATGTGTATGTGACGTGTATGTGACGTGTGTGTGTGATGTGTGTGTGATGTGTGTGTGACGTGTGTATGACGTGTGTGTGACGTGTGTGACGTGTGTGTCGTGTGTGACGTGTGTGACGTGTGTGTGACGTGTGTGTGACGTGTGTGTGACGTGTGTGTGACGTGTGTGTGACGTGTGTGTGACGTGTGTGTGACGTGTGTTTGTGACGTGTGTTTGTGACGTGTGTGTGTGTGACGTGTGTGTGACGTGTGTGAAGTGAGTGACGTACGTGTGTGACGTACGTGCGTGATGTGTGTGACGTGCGTGACGTACGTGACGTACGTGACGTGTGTGATGTGCGTGACGTGTGTGACGTGCGTGATGTGTATGACGTGTATGACGTGTGTGACGGTCATCTCTGGTGTGACGATAAAGGTAAAGTACAAAATGCTGGTACACATCCATTATACAATGGAATATATCTGACAACATTGAAATGATGGTGTTCCTTAAGACCATGATGGTTTTCAGCAGAGAATGACTCTAGCAGATGTCGCAATGTCTGTTGTGCATTAGACAATGATAATCAATTATTCTTGAGGATAACAAAAGTAATATTTTGCTATGTAGACATCTTATTCACATTTGCGTACGCAGGAAATATATTGCATATTAAACCAGCCTGATTTGTTTAAGGAAACGTCAGGTAAGTTTGTTGAATTAATTAGTGCCTTGAAAAATGCGCATAGCACGTTAAGAGTTGTGATACAGATAAAGATACAATACGTGTTGATAACATGATTTGCGTGGGCTGTAGATTACTGCGCTATTCCTACGGTGGCGGTATGTACGGTACATTGACTCGTCAACTGCAAGGCAATAGCGTTACCACTGGTTGTACATACACAGTGTGCTGTCACGTTTTCCTTCGGACCATATGCGCTCTGTCCATAGAAAGTTCACATGTGACATATAATAAATCAGAGTAAACGTTAGACTCATAAGCATCAAGTTTCCCCGTATGCTAATACGCTCTGCTGAGTTGACTATTTAAAACACTTGCATTCTTATATATTAGAAATATAAATATTTTATGTCAGCAAACAATGTTATAAAAACAATAGTCATACACGTCACACACGTCACATGAAAAACAAAAATACTTATGGATGACCTTTCAATGCAAACATACATTTGAAGAACATATAAGTCAAATGGTAAATAAGGCAACTGAAATGACACAAATAATTAGAAGAACTTTCCAATTTCTAGATAAACAAATGTCAATAAGACAGGAATGAAACTAATATGACATTGCGAGTAGAACAGGTCTCCGTGGTGGAACGTGTCTGGATGCAGCAATGACAGACACAAATATTTGGAAACGAATCGTCAGGTTACCATTTCACTTGGTTGGAAAAGCTCCTCTATTATAAAACAGTGTTTCTTTATTTGTTGGTTTTTAGATTTGTCCGTTTGCTTGAGGATCCACATTTCCGTAAGTATCGCACTGAAATTCTGAAAGCGATCTAGACGGAAACGAAATAACGTAATTTCTAAAGGTTTTAATGCGGGTAACTGTCTTTTTTCATAACCATTGTTGTGGAAACGCAGTGGGGATGGAACCATGGGAGTGGCACTTTTTATGTTTTAGGGCCGACGTCTGCCTTTTCAGCAATCATCACCTGATGTCTCTACTAGTAAAATATAAATTGATACGTTGAAGGTAACGTTGTCATTAAAAGTATGTCTAAATCGCTCACGGATGTGCGATTAGAACAGATGCAAACATTGTGTTACTATTATGGCAATTTTCATATTCACGACTGTTGTAAATTGCACAGTAAATAAAACAAATTATAACAACTCATGCATGACTTCGCCCTTCTTCGAATACAATGACCAATAAATAGCATATTTCATTAGCCTTACAATCGCTGTTCAAACTGTCTTGATATTTGTAATACTGCATCATTGTGCGTCACTGTATTTGTAGTGCACTCATGGAAATCACATCATACTCAATACTGTCGGGGTCGACACAGTATTCTTTCCTGTACATGACCTTTTGACGGATCTATTACAATGTCTGCTGCACTTAGGCCTGTCGCGGAAATGTTGACCTTTTCATCAATGGCTTTTAGTACTTCGTATAATGTCATATTATATAACACGTATTCAGGAAGAAAGTACGCTATACGGCTAAAGGTTGCAGTGATACTTGCGACGTCAAAACGACAAGTGTTCGTTCATCGCGAACGGTTATAAAGGTGTCAGAATTGAGCGAGTACAATCGAACATTTGCTGTTCGTTTGCGTGCGTACCAACTACCGTTAGGAAGGAAATAATCGTGACGTCAGTGAGATTCGTAACAAGCTATAGTGACCAATATGTACTTGGATTCAAACGCACACTGACTAGCTTCGCTTCCTTCACACGATATGTTGTGTGCCGCTCCGCACTCTAACACGACGACAGTTACAGTACCATCCAACGGCACAAATAGTCCCGGGACATTGTTTAAAGTTCCCAGTGAATGTAGTGTGTTGTTCGCTTCTTGCTAACATAGCACCTAAGTACGTCTTCATTTAAACAACCGTGGTAGCGCCTCGATCTCATCGTACACAGCACAACACGTTATGTCATAACGCGTCTTACAATTGTTGATTCATGTGACATCACCAAAACGTGACGATACAAAAACCAGTCAAGCTAGTCTTCGTACAACAATATATGTGCTACCTTAGCATGCCACATCCGTTGGGGACAGAAACTAATTGTTGCTTATTCTTGCGATAATTGGAAACCTAGAGGATCTTTATAATAATAATAATAATAATAATAATAATAATAATAATAATAATAATAATAATAATAATAATAATAATAATAATAATAATAATCATAATAATAATAATAATAATAATAATAATAATAATAATAATAATAATAATAATAATAATAATAATAATCATCATCATCATCATCATCATCATCATCATCATCATCATCATCATCATCATCATCATCATCATCATCATAGTCATAGTCATAGTCATAGTCATAGTCATAGTGATAGTGATAGTGATAGTGATAGTGATAGTGATAGTGATAGTGATAGTGATAGTCATCGTCATCGTCATCGTCATCGTCATCGTCATCGTCATCGTCATCGTCATCGTCATCGTCATCATAATCATAATCATAATCATAATCATAATCATAATCATAATCATAATCATAATCATAATCATAATCATAATCATAATCATAATCATAATAATAATAACATACTTATTTTGCGCCAATATCCTCGAAGATCAAGCTCAGTGGCGCGACAAAACCAAGGGATTAAGCAAACTCGTAATCGTAAGATAATGCGTAAGTCGTCAATAGATGGAAGGATTAGGGGGTGCTGATGCGCAGTTCGGGTTTGTGGTGTATTCGCATTCTTCACGCGCTGTTTAATTTGGCTTCAGTTCACCTTTGAGGTCTTCTAGTTTCCACTTATTAGGCTATGACTATAAGGCATATCTACAACGCGTGTTAACAAACGCTGGATATAATGAATGAACGCGGCGAAACGAGGTAACGGAACGCTGGCGGTTGACGGCCCGAGGCCCGAGTTGCGTAACGGCGCCACTTGAATTATTAGTTTTGTAGGTTCCACATTGCCATAGTTAGAATATGGCTGTCATAGTTACGGACAAGTCACTTAAACACTATCACGTCGCCTACTAGGTACTCCAAAACGAACGGTGCACTGGCTCAATGTTGAGGGAGGATTTACCTTTTTCACGGACGCAGAGCCTACTCATTCGAGGTCAACGTTTTGTCGTCAATATCGCGTGGACATCCGACTGCGGTCTCCGTAGGCGTATATGGGTCATGTGTGTAAACAACAACGCATTTGCGCAACTCCAAACTTATATAAGTGAGATATCACAGCATGTCCCCGCAAATCTCTCAAATTCAAATTATTCGAAGAAAATGTATTCTGAATAGGTTTTGTGAACAGTAATTACATAGTTTGTTGTGATCATGTTTACGTGGCGATGGGCGAAAGTGGATATCGTATTTCCCGGGTCGACATCCGCGTACTGAAATGCGGTGTCAGCCGCTCGTGAATACAATATGCGCGCGGGGGAGTTGCGTGGATGTGCGTTGGATGTGCATCTTTTGAAACTGCGTGGCCTCATACTTCAGATTGTGCGTTCATCGTGAACAACAACAAGATCAGAACGCATATGTTCCGCTTCCGTTTGTACACAAATAAACGTTGACAATATGTTTAGTTATTTTTAATACTAATTGATACTTACACTAAGTGGCAAGTAAACTTTCATTCAGTCACTCGTTCATTCAAACGATGAAGCGCTCGATCCGCTTGAGTACAATCCAACATCGTAGCCTGGTTACCGAAAACAGTACGATATTAATTAGATATAATTCAAATTACTTATTATCCTGCCTAATATAACTTCTTATTTGTTGTGGCGTTACAACATTATTTGTTATAGCGCAGAGAACACGTTTAGTAATATACTAATACAAGTTATTTTGTTATATTTACAAAATATATATTCACATAAATACATTCGCCGATGTGATTATGTTGCCATTAACTGGGTAGCCTAACATTACGCAAATCGATTAAAAATATCAATTTCAATTGTGTGTAGGCTAAGGCATGTGATAACGTATGCACTTGACTGCGACAATAGCGACCATGTTTGGAAAATGTCAATCGTTGCAAAAGAAACCTAACAGTATAATCAATTATAATGACAACTGCTAGAATAAATGTACACCATATGATCGCTCACGCGGACACAAATTGACTGTTAAACGAAGACCCACTAATTCGGTACCGGTGATACATTACAACAGCGACACAATGTGCCGGCGACACGGACGCTTTTTACGGTATTTGGTTTGATTGCGTTTGTTTTGACGCAAAGGCAGTGTAGGTCACTTCCCACCTTAGAATCTATTTAAAACGTGAATCTTACGTTTTTAAATGTTATAATGGTGGAAGTGTATATACGTTTTATATATGATAATACAGGAGCGTTTGTAATATGGACAGGTTATTATAGTCAACCCGGGCAAGAGATACGTTCAACTGTAACTGATACAGATGAAGGTACTGCTCTCTACAACATCGCAACCTTTTTTTACATGTATAACTGAATTGTTACCCTTTATAAGGCGCCATTGCAAGTCATTCATCACGGTTCCGTGTCGTATGCTAAAAAAAACACTTGAGTCTTGCGCCAAGCGAAATATTGATGGGAAATGTACACCACAGAAAACAGCAAAACACGAACTCATTGCGTCATGGACACCACATATGACGTGCACAATCATACCTTCCATACCAGAGTGGTGCTTCACCCGAATTCCACGTAGAACTACCTAAAATCGTATCTTAATGAGATTTCTGTTTATTTTTGCGAACCATCCGAAATCCTTAATGCCATCGTTTGACGTCTAGAAGTGATAGAAATCACATTTCCATCCGATAGCCTATTAATCTATGTCACGCTACTTTTTAATCGTTCCACATTCATAGTTTAATACCGCGAAAAGAAAAACGTTGATATGTCACATTTTCCAACCATCCAGTTAGAAATTGTTTTGAGGCCAATACATAAGACCACAGAAATATTGGATTTCACGTTGGCTTTTAAATTATAGTACTATCGTCTTTTTACGCGTCTACTTGGTTACGGAATTCCTAGGACTAATAGCTGATATCTACTTCGCTTCCAGGACTGTTATTATCAGTCCATAGGATGGACGCAAATAAATCGGTTTAACATTACTTCATCTACTGCTGCAAGTTTACGACTACACAGAATGCAACGAAGACATCGTTTTGTTTTGTGCTATATACTTATTGGGGTTTTTCAGCTGTTAAACTGTTCGATATTTGTCTACATCTGTCGATCAACGACTGCGAGTCGTGTTTTATTAGCATAGAACATCTTCTCCTCTCCTTCATCAACCCTGGTTTTTCTGATTCTTGAGGGGTCGCCGGTGTGGGTGTTGATTTTCTTCCTTCACATCGCCCTGTTTATCGCCTCGACTGCGTTGAGATTCACGGTGTTCATGTCTCTTTTACAGGCATCTTTCCACCTCGTATTTAGTCGGCCTTTCTCTCTTCATCTGGTGCGACTGTCGTCCGTTTCATTAACAAAAAGCAGCGGTTGTTTTGTCTTGGACATGTGAATAGCTGCAGATGGATCGAAGACTAGTTGAATATGACATTTTAAAAAGTGGTTGTTGTAACTAACTTGAATGCAATGAAATAATGAAGTGTAACTATGTTTGACAACATATATCAATATTCATAAATAAAGACGATACGACTCAACTAACCAACGCAACACGGCAACAACACAAACACCGTTGAGTCGCCCTAGTTCGAAACCCCATGTATATCGAACTTTTGACGGAATGGTTAACTAGGAGATCTCACAATCGTGACTGCATTATCCCATTGAAACGTCATTATTTCATGTAAGTGCCATCATTTTCCACTTGGCGCCTGCCGGCGAAGGCGAGATTTAACGCGCTGCTAGCCGCGTTGGGCAGCCCGACCGACATGCACGATTAATACGTTCGGGCGAAGCGCCACGTGAAATATCTGAGCTTGCAGTTTTGCGTGCAAATTGGTCGTTATGTGTAATACTGGACATGTATTATTTAGATAGCATGTCGCAAGTAATTTTAATGGAGGCGGATCTTTTTCTTTTCCTATATATGACGCAGATAGTAGCTGTCATTGTTAATATAATTATATTGTAATAGTAATATTTAATATTTTCGGTTTCGTTTTCATTAGACAATATAACACAGGGAAACTAACACAATGTGCAATGATACCCTTTTCGGGTTTTTACATTTACTTCTGATTACAAATAAACTATAAAAGTTCAACCTTTCACTTTGCTACGTCAACAAATTATTTGTTCCGCCTCTATTTCAATATCCCAGGAAGCTCTATCATAAATATCTTTAAAAACTGTGTTTTAACATTATATATATATAATATATAATATATTATATAATATATATATATAAATATATATATATATATATATATATATATTAATATATATATATATATAAAATATTATAATTATTTTAAAATATTATATATATATATATATATATGTATATATATATATATATATATATATATATATATATATATGTATATAATATATATATATATATATATATATATATATATATATATATATATATTGTATATACATATGTATATATATCATATATATATATATATATATATATATGTATTTATATTATATATTATATATATATATATATATATATATATATATATATATATATATATATATATATATATATATATATATACATATTAGATAATAAATAGTTCGAACTTGATGAACTGTGGAAAGGTGGTTGCTGCACCAACTCTGTGGAATTCGCTTCCTGTCAGTGTCAAGTCGGAAGGTAATATAGTTTCCTTCCGCCGACGTCTAAAAACATATCTCTTTAATGCTGCCTATCCTCCTTAGCTTCCTAGAACCTTCGTCCATCCATCAACGACTCACGCACTGTTCTACGTTTACGCAATTGCTTAACCCCTTGGTTTTGTCGCGCCACTGAGCTTGATTTTCGAGGATATTGGCGCATAAGAAGTTATTATTATTATTATTATTATTATTATTATTATTATTATTATTAACTGCTACAACAATGCTAAATACATAGGCATATGTTTGGTGCGCAATCGTCTTTAAATGGTGTTAAACCTGATCTGCTTAACGCCGTCAGGCAGAGAGTGAAACCGCATTCCCCGACGATGTGGAGATAGACGACAGTGACCCGTTAATCATATTCCTGTCTATAAAGTTGATATGTCAACGCCTGAAATAGGTGTCAGGTGCCACACCACGGCGAGGACGAACCGACCAGAAAGGTTAAGTAATAAGCCAGCACCACCCGAGGCGTAACAGGAAATAGACACCGCTGGTCCTAAGCTCGGATATTGTAGTTTTTGTTGTTGGGCGTCACGACGTGTTATGTGATTGCAAAAACGAAACAATCAAACGAAATGCAGCCGAATGCTTCACACCACACGAGAGGAGACTAGATGCTTTATTAGATGTTCTATTAGATGCAGATATCTTTAAAAAGGTGGTGCAGATGGACTATTGGATGTAGGCATCTACATCTTTCAAGAAGTAGTCTCGCACAAGAATGTACGATTTAATAACATAGACTACTTGCGACTAAAAGTAGTACTTTTTGACGTTTCACGTTTAGAACCACTTGGGCACAGGTAAATGTTGTAGTATAAATAATGAATTGCCTTTGTCATGCCTCTGCGTCCTGCCGTGACAACGGGACGACGAAGCCTTTGTAGTGAACAAGTATATGCAATTACGAACGTCGAACTAGAAAAATGTTGTGAATTAAGAACTTCCGAAGAAAATGTGTGTGTGTGTGTGTGTGTGTGTGTGTGTGTGTGTGTGTGTGTGTGTGTGTGTTGTGTGTGTGTGTGTGTGTGTGTGTGTGTATATATATATATATATATATATATATATATATATATATATATATATATATATATATATATACGATCGCTTCCTCACAACTGACCACCAATGACTGCCGTGCCATATATAGCATGTGACATACAAGACCGTTTGAATTAATGAAAACATCGCGCAAGTCTTGCCTTGTTTTATGAAAAGTATTAGTATTAGTAAAGTAAAATTCAATCAAAGTTTGCGTAGTTTTAAATGTAAATCAACTTCATTATGCACTTAAAACTTTATTTTGCATGTCGACTGGTCTGGTTTTGTAACAAGCATTCTATTGTATTGTGTATTCGGGACAAACAAATAGTTCGTGTTCCTTTTGTTGTTGCATCATATTGTAGCCAGGACGATATCGTTTATTCCACGTCTCCGCATCTATTATTAAATCTCCAATGTCCGTGTCTCCGAGACGGCTGCAGATTAATTTCTTGGCAACATGACCTTCTCCGGCCACCAGCCATATCAAGGACGTCATGTGACACCACATTGCTCATTTCTCGACAGTTGGACAATAACTGCAAATGGCCAGGCGGGGCCGACAACTGCGAAGTGTCAGGAGAAGGACAACATGTATTTATAGCAACGTCAGCAAGTATGTGTCCGAAGTAGGGGTCGTAATAATGGACACTTTGTGAAAAAGAAAAAAGAAAAAAAATATATATATAATATAATAGAATATAATATAATAGAATAGAATAGAATAGAATAGAATAGAATAGAATAGAATAGAATAGAATAGAATAGAATAGAATAGAATAGAATAGAATAGAATAGAATAGAATAGAATAGAATAGAATATCATATCATATCATATCATATCATATCATATCATATCATATCATATCATATCATATCATATCATATCATATATCCGTGCGCGCGTGCATGTATCTACATGCGGCGGATAAACATCAGTTTGAGATGTCATATAATGGGGAATGGTAGTTATGTTGGTTTGTAGTATTCACCGATATACATATGCGCCACTTCTGTTGACTTGTTGGTTTTCGCATGACAATGACGTCAAGCATGTTTAAAGAGTCAGAGTTTATAAGATACGAAAACGGATTAACATTGCATTGACTATTTAACAGGGACATACATAATTGCACGCATGCATGACAATCTGATGTTTATTTATCAGCCGCTTAGTGTACAGCAAAATCGACTTCCGGTCTTGTATATCTACATTGAGCTATATGCGACCACACAAAGTGACACACGGCCGACATCGGCGGTTCAGGAGACGATAGTCTAAAGTGGAATTTTCATCGCCGTCCCCTTTACTTTCGCTAAACACAACCATCCAATATCTCCACAAGTTAACCTCCAGTTAAATCCGCCGATGCTCGACACACATAACAACACGAAATTATCCAAAATACTCCAGTTGCACCCTTTTTGGCTCGCCAAACGTCATCCTCCGTGCTCTCCTAAACATTCCTGCAAGTGCCAACCTTATGCTTACCAACTAAATGGTCCATTAGGTCTCGCCTAAAAAATGATCCCCAAATGTATAGCAGAAGCACGTGGCAGTAGCGCGGATACGTATAGAATATGACCCGTATACATCACAATCGGGTTACTAATTATTAAGAAGGACGAACAAATTTAGTGTTGACGTTTGACGTGTTATGGATGAACCACAATACAGCTATTGTGTACAGCATGGTAGCTATTTTAACTCAAACATGAACGTAAACTCAGATAGACATGCACACACACTTTTTCATAAATCTCACGTACATGTACGCATACACACCCACCCACCACACAATACACACACGCATGTAAACACATGCATGCGCACACGCATGCACAAAAACCAACGCACACACACGCACACACGCACACACGCACACACGCACACGCACGCACACGCACGCACACACGCACACACGCACACACGCACACACGCACACACGCACACACGCACACACGCACACACGCACACACGCACACACGCACACACGCACACACGCACACACACACGCACACACGCACACCACACACGACACACACGCACACACGCACACACGCACACACGCACACACACGCACACACGCACACACGCACACACGCACATACGCACATATGCACAAACGCACAAACGCACACATCATACACACTCGCAAGCACACACACGCACGCACACACAAACAAACACACACAAAACCACCCAACCACCCACACACACACGCACACACATGCATGCACACACGCATGCACACACCCACACACACCAACTCACATGCACACATTTACACACACACACACACACACACACACACACACACACACACACACACACACACACACACACACACACACACACACACACACACACACACACACACACACACACACACACACACACACACACACACACACACAACACACAAACAATCAAACAAACACACACACACACACACACACACACACACACACACACCAAAAAAACGCACATCAACACGCACTTTCACTATTGGACAAGCGTAACGCACCGGCCGTCCGAATTGTAGTTTGTAATTTTGACACAGCCAGCAAGCAGAACCGTCTCGCGTAAGCATGTGCTAAATTGATGTCTTTCGTTGACCGTCTGTCGGACATGAAGAAAAATCAATATCGCTGACAGAAATATCAAGTCTAGACCACGAATCGACTTCGATTACCTCATCTGGGTGATGGGATTTTGTGAGGTAACCAAATTCGAGGGTGTGGAGTGTTTTCGTTACGCGGTTAAGGAATCTGTAATGTGATCTTCTATGGAGTGTAAGATGTTTTCGTTACGAAGCAATTAGTGTTGCTATGCTGTAAGGTGATCTACTCGGAGATGTTCGGATGAATGACTTTGTAAGGTGATCTATTCGGGGGTGTAGAATGTTCTCGTTACTAGGCCAATGGTTTGTAATGTGATCTACTCGGGGGCATAGGGTGTTCTCGTTACTAAGCCAATGGTTTGTAATGTGATCTACTCGGGGGCATAGGGTGTTCTCGTTACTAAGCCAATGGTTTGTAATGTGATCTACTCGGAGGCATAGGTTGTTCTCGTTACGAGACAAATGACTTTGTAATGTGTGGTGTTCTCCTTACGAAACCAAAGGATTTGTCAGTTGTTCTTTGGATGGCATAACGTTTTCTCGTCTCGATGTCAATGGTTTGTAACAATATATAACGAGGAGTGTATGGTGTTCTCGTTTCGAAGCAATTGGTTTTGTAACGTACCTACTCATAAGTGTAATGTGTTTTGGTCAAGAAGCCGAGATCTCAGGGATCCAGAAGCCTCAAGCAGCAGCTGTATTTTGGCTGAGTCGGATTCACACACAATAATAACACGGATGGCGCATCTGGGGTGCAATGCAATCACATGAAGACCCTCTATGGAGCAGACAGCCAAGTGCCGCTTTACCTGACAATATGCAATCGCTAACAACACCTGACTCCCTCAATGTTGTCGCAATGATATTACATGATCCTGTGGCGCCCGCTGTACTTGATACCGCGGTGTACGATGTCGGAACAGGTGCATCGTGACAACAGTGACGTCCAGGCACTTAACCTTCTCGCAGTCCGGCCGTCTTGGTGATCCGCACACTGTCCAGCAGAGTAATCCGCCCAGTACTACAGTCATCAGGTCCACTGCGAGGGAATCAAGGGATTATCCGGCCAGACAACCCGGACAATACTTAACACGGATATAGTTTGTCAGTGACCACACTGCTTCTGTCGTATAGGCGTCTTCCACGTGTTCTACAGGAAACATTAGCGGGGTCAACACGCACGACCCGTTGTGTTCGAACTCACCTGCACAGTTACTCACCAGGTACCTTTGTGTAAGCAACCATCAGAGTTACATTCGTTGATTAGTCCTATACTAGCCAGCTACGATTGTCTTGTTCTGATTTACTTTTTTCCCTCGAGTAAATAATAATATTGGACTACGGCTTTTCATGTAGTTGCACATTTGGAACTGTATGACTTCTAGTGATAGATCAGTGGAAAATATTGCCAAATTCCCCCGTCATTCAAAACCGTGTCTTTAAGACCTTGCCTATCCCCCATAGTTCCAAGGCATATCAGTCCATCTGTTGACAACTAAAAGGTTTATTGACTCTGAGATCGATTAATCCTGTTGTATTTAGCACCTCTGAGCTTAGTTTCCAATGATTAGGCTCAATCATCCACGTAGGCCAGGGAGCAACATTGCCCGTGGTAAAGTTGGGAAGTGAGCGGAGTCGAACTACAAAATAACAGCAATTGACTTCGCCAGTCGCTACTGCGCCAGTTGTGGATACCCGCCCCAACTTGAAGACAGATACACGACGGTGGGAATCCCAGTATTGTATATTGACCTATTTACATCTTTAACATTGCACGCAGCACGGACAGCCTGTGGTTGAAATCATCCACAGTATTATATCACATGACCTGAGGCCGGACACACTCATGTTGGGCGATTTCACCGGCTGACTTTAGAAAAGCAGTTTTTGAAAGGCATGTGCCATGGTAGAGAATTGCTGGTACGTAAATAATCACACGCACACACGCACACGCACACGCACACGCACACGCACACGCACACGCACACGCACACGCACACAGCACACGCACACGCACACGCACACGCACACGCACACGCACACACGCACACACGCCACACGCACACACGCACACACGCACACACGCACACACGCACACACGCACACACGCACACACCGCGTCGATATAGTCCATTATCTAGAGGCTATGGCAGCATATGTGAAATAGTAAAGTTCCGAAAACGATAATTATAATTGCACGGCGACCAGTCAGTACGACGGCTCAGAATGTTGAATATGAATATTCAACATTCCTGGGGAGCACTCGGCCACGCGGCAGAGTACACATGTGGATGTACAAAAACATGTAGAAACATCCTTCGCTTAGTAGTTGTGGAATGGAGTATTTCTTTTCGTAGCAATGGTGAGATGATATTGGAAGATGAATTGTCATTGATTGTAAAAAATAATGCTCTGAGCCGTCCACTGGTGTGGATATAACACACCGAATAGGATGTTTTTATATCCACGAACGTACGATATTTGAAATGGGATACGCCGACATGCTTATGCAACCATTTCTATCCCACTGCCATGGTTGTGCCGCAGTCAACCACGTAAGCTTGGTTTAACGAAGAGGGCATCAACAAACGCTTCGAATGTGAAACGTCAACGCCCATGTGACGCATCTACAGTTTTAATTTGCAACTAGTATACGTAGTTACATTCGATGTTGATATCTCGTCATGTCATGTAAATAATAAATTGCGTCTCGTGTAGATAGATGAAACGTGATTTCCTGATAAGGTATAATCCGATTGTGTTGCTATTCGTAAACGGCAATGTGTAGACTCTGTAATATTATGCGTTTTAATGTAAACACCACACGCTATCGATATAGATGTAGACAATATATGGACTGCATGGGGTTATGTATGTCGATTTACAATCCGGAGTAATTTCAATATGAAACAATATACAATACAGCATAACAATTTAATATAAACACCGGAAAATGCTGCAACTTAAATCAGGAAGTACGACACCTAGCGGGAGTTGAGGGAATGTGGGTGAAATTGAGAGATTCGGGCTTCGTTGGTGTGGCCACGTCCACATAACAGAGAAGAAGATAGAACGACAGTGTAAAGCCAGGCATAGACTTGAGGGGGCTGAAGGGGAAGATTTGAAAGACCGGAGTAAGTGGCAGCGACTCGTAGACTTCAGGCCGACCCTTTGAGAGAACATGACGACAGAAGAAGAAGAAATAGCAATCACTGTCTATGTAAATCAAGGATGTGTAGCACATATATCCATGACAACGGACACACGCGCCCGGACAAAATGATCTAATGAACGTTTTAATGCCGCACCTACCTAATGGATATTAAACTTATTTCCCGATTACAACATTTGGATTATGCCAATGTTTTAAGAGTGCATTATCATCCAAACGTGTCACAAAATCAGCGGTATTGAGTTTCGTTCAATCACGCACAGCTGGGGGTAGTTTTTAAAGTTTACAATGTTCAACTCACGAGCGGGGATATATAGGGATAGAGACAGATGGGACAGAGCAGACATGGGGAATAGAGGGAGGGAGCAAGAGACGGAGTGAGGGACTAAAGGTGGAATGGACGGAACGTAGAAGCGAGAATTGTGTAAACGCAAACATCGAGCCAGTATCCGTGAAGTGGGCCTTTTGCAGGACATTTGTTGTTGTTGATTTATGACATCAGCATGTTTAGCCGCCAAACATCCAGTAGCCGACATCTTAACTGGCGGATGTAGTCGATACGATTCCGGTGAAATGTAGCCTATCCGTATCAACCGATGTTTTGAAGGTATGAAACATTCACTTTCATCGTGTTGTGCGGCCATTCATCTTGCCGGTTAAAAGGGTGTGTCGTGATATGCGCATGACCGGAGAATTCGTGCCACGTCAACAAACATGTCAATGAGTCTAGTAATCCAACGAGCTCGGCCTACTTTTACACAGTCTCTGGTCTCGCTCATGCACTATTGGTACGTTCTGACCAGATGGCGATTTACACTGGCCTTATTATACACGGTTTTGCTATATTGTTTGCGAGGTTAGAATTTCGTAAGTTCACTCACTAAAATGTTTCTAACAGTTTCGTTGAACCCATTTATCGGAATAATTATTAAATAGATTTAGCATGTAGGTAACTATCACGTTTTTAGTTCATTCAGCAGTATTGGCGACCATAGCCATGGGAATATTTGTGTACATACAATGTTTCGACCATTAATCGCAAAATGGCTTATTTATTCCTAGGGACGTTGAGATGGGGAGAAATTGAGCATATCTCTCAGGGGGTAGATTGTATAAAGCATTTGCATGTCCTGCTTTATACAAGAACTGTTGATGAGACAGTTACCACAACGACAATATGGCTGCTGTAGACGGATG
>JAODUO010000344.1:240000-260000 GCA_025642075.2 Ridgeia piscesae
ACTCCACGGGACATCGTCCGCAACATCACGGCTCCTGGCCCGCATATGCTTTTTGTCGGTGTGTATGTTAATATGCAAACGTCGGCGCAACGTAACTGTTTCGCCTCCATGGTGCCAGGGGCCGCTCGCAACGTTCTCTGTTCGTTTGCTTCGTTGAACAGATGCCCTTTGAACTTATCACGCCCTTTGAACTTATCACGCCCTTTGAACTTATCACGCCCTTTGAACTTATCACGCTCGGGACTGGGCGTAAGTAACATGAATAGCGAAGTGACCCAAATAGTGAAACTGACTTTATGTAGTGAATGGTTGTGGAACTCATTCGGGACTGTCTTTGGATGACCTTAATTGCGAGGTGAATGTATTACGAGGTGATCGTAAAGGGAGGTTTAGCTGTACTGTATTGAAGATAATTGCAGCACTTGTGGGTGGAATAGTAGTTAAGACCATACCTAACTCCACCGAATATCGTAGATCTAGTTTTATTAACACACAGTTATTGTGGTGACAGGGCAATGCCACCAAACAACGCTGGTTGAACAGTAAACTGTGATCGTAATTTGAGCCGCTCAACCGCGAAATGGTCGCTATGAAGGACAACCTCACATAATCTACAGGCAATGGGACAGCAACACCATCAGCGGTGGGTTGGATCAGTTGACAGTCGACACGTTCGCCTAGTTCTCGCATTCAATACGACTGACTCAGCCAACATCCTGATAAGAAATATTGCAAATATTTTCCGCATCCTGGTAAATAAAGTGATGATATTGCTATAACAGAACGTCGAAGACACTAGCCTCAGTCGAGTGGATTGGATTAAAGTGGAGTGAAATAACTTGCCCAAAGTTCGAAACATCTGTAAGCTGATTGCTGTGGTTATTCTCAGTATGTATAAGTATAATTATTATTCGCCTCCGGAATCTACGTATTGTGAACGTGTTGCTCTAGCTCAATAATATAATAGAGGCCGCTCAACAGCAGCTTCGATCATGGACACGTTGTCTATTGCCAGAGAGAGTTGCGTGAAACGAAGCAACAGACAGTGGACATATTTGCCCAAAGTTCGACGCAGCAACAGCAGGAGTCCAAACTGTAAGTTGTTAGCTGAATGTCCGATATTCTACCATCGCACCACAGCGCCCTACTTGTACCCATCGCGTTGGTATCGGTGGAATCTAGCGCTTTAATCGTCTTCGCTTCTTAAGACCAAACAGCACACGATCAATGTAATAACAGAGTATGCTAGCTACTACCAGCAATGTTAGTGTCTTTGCACAAGACCCTTGGCAGGCGCTTTATGGAGTTCAACACGCAACAAATGCCGCATTGTGGGCATTGGAAACGCGATTATGTGTTTGTCGGTAGTTATAGACAACGGCAGCTACACTTTCGGCTTGTTAGGGATGCTTTATTTTACAATTATTCCAGTTAAGCCCCCGACAACGTTGACGTGTCGGCCTTATGCCAATGCAGCGGCAATGCACATATTCCATGCATAAATATATACGCTTAGCGATAAGGGCAGCACGTATGTAATAACTGGAATTCGTATAGCGTCGGAGTCGTCCAAAATTCGGCCAGCGCTAACGGCTTACGGGTTAGCATGCAATACACTCAGCTGTATTTCAATTCGCCACTGACTGGATCCTTACGTCGACGTAAATCACTTTAAATTGTACCGGTTATTCGCCCGTCATCGTAAATAAACACATTTAGCTAGCGTAAATCTGCGCGCGTGTCGATAACAAGTTATATTGATCGCAGTTTTACAATGGCACTTGTAAAAAAATTATATAATGAAAGTGTTTTTTCTAGAAGACATACTAAATCGCGTTATGGTAATAATAAATGAAATAATTATAAAAAGTACGATATTTATATAGCGCCATAATAACACAGTGCTCTATGGCGTTAACGGACGACCAGGGGTCGCTGCAATAGATCGTTGTCATATCAAATAGACTGTGCGCGAAGCTTAACGCTGATACTGTTTCCCACGATGTAAGCTAGGAAAGATGTACAGAATATTGTAATATAAAGCCGTTATACATATTTATCACTTAACCGTGATAATCCAAATAATTGCGAGTGAGTGAGCGAGTGAGGAGTGAGTGAGTGCCTGAGTGCCTGAGTGCCTGAGTGCCTGAGTGCCTGAGTGCCTGAGTGCCTGAGTGCCTGGGTGCCTGGGTGCCTGGGTGCCTGAATGAATGAGTGAATGAGTGAATGAGTGAATGAGTGAATGGGTGATGAATGAATGAATGAGTGAATGAGTGAATGAGTGAATGAGTGAATGAGTGAATGAGTGAATGAGTGAATGAGTGAATGAGTGAATGAGTGAATGAGTGAATGAGTGAATGAGTGAATGAGTGAAAGAGTGAAAGAGTGAAAGAGTGAAATGAGTGAATGAGTGAATGAGTGAATGAGTGAATGAGTGAATGAGTGAATGAGTGAATGAGTGAATGAGTGAATGAGAGAATGAGTGAATGAGTGAATGAGTGAATGAGTGAATGAGTGAATGAGTGAATGAGTGAATGAGTGAATGAGTGAATGGGTGTATGGAGGAATGACCGAATGACCGAATGAGTGAATGATTGCGATAGTGTACTATTATAAGCTTATAATTAACAAAATAAGAGCCATCGCCACATTAACTACATTTCCGACGTCATCCTTCTCTCTTTACAGTGCTATAATTAGCAGAGAGCCTTCTCTAGTTATGTATTACCGTGGCGGTCCCACAGTCATGTGGTGGAACATAGTCACAGACGTCTCGGTTCTATGAACCAGGGGAGGAGTCTCCACTGTGCCAGTGGAAGATGGGTTTTTTGCCCCGTTTACTATCTGTATAATATTAACATACATTCAAACAGCTTATTGTACGCTAGGTTTTTGTTATGCTTAAATATGCTTTTTGTTATGCTTAAATATGCTTATCATATACCATAATACTCTCTGTCAATCACTGTACAATTAGCCCAGCGCACACCACCGGTGAGCGCCAGGCATTCCAGTTTTAAATAAACGGTCTGGATTACCAAATTTCTTTAGCAAGGTATATCTTGTTGTCTTTATCTACCGTAAACTGTGCCAGGCCCGGCTGTGGTTATTTACGGTGTGTTGAGCGTACCCCTTCGAGCGGGAAGGGCGCAGGCAAGCAAAATGCAATTCCGTCTTTTTTATGTTCCCGGCTTTGTATTCAGCCTACCATAAATATTCATGCGAAACACACGTTACAATTGGTTTGTATGCATTTTATAAACCTCACAAGCATACCTTTATTTGATAATACCGCGTTGTAAAAAAACCTCATTGGATGTCCTAACTGATTCTTGATAATCACTATTTTTTTTTTACAATCAAAACATGTTTATGGGTTTAGCCACATCATCTTGCCTAGATGGTAGACACAAAATAACACCAACGATATCATGTTGATGGTAGACACTAAACAACACCAAAGATATCATTATCCGAGCAAAACAAGTCGAACGAGACCCTTGGAAACGGCAGGTGAATTCGTGGAAATCTTTCTTAAGAAATCGCGTGACTTTGTCATGATGATAGAGCACACCTTATTTATCTTCGCCTTTGACGAGGAAGATGATTAATGGTTGGAAAACAGTACATGATCGACCACGTGTCGACGCCAGCAGTGGGAGAATATGTTATGAAACACAATTGCAAAATATCATACACAGGTGTGCGAGATTTAAAATTGCATGAAGGATCATTGATCCGTTTATTATGTAGTTGCTTCATGTTACGCACTTGGAGATTACCGTGATATCGTGTTAAATCTCGAGACAACGCGTGACTTTGTTTGCATTCGGGTAAACTGAATGACACTTTTTATGATATGTGGATGAGTTTGCTAACGCAAATGTTGGAATTTTGTGGTGACAATATTGCCTTAACAGTTCGTGTCATGATACAGTACCGCTAAGGTACACTGAAAGAAGTACTTGCAACTACAATCTCTGTAGGCATGTAATGGTATTGCTGTGACGATATCATCTACATATTTATTTGTTAGATCAGAATGTGCAGAATGCATTTCTGATATCTGGTCAAATCGAAATTGGATCAGGCATAGACTTTAAAAAACCATAATCGCACAGATATTAACGTACATTCCATGTCATATCATGAAACATAAGGATCTAGCAGGATTCATTTATCTGAACGAATGTCTGTTTTGAAAACTACTTGTAGTGTATTTTATTATGAATTTAACTTAAACATAATTATAGTTTCTAAGCTTATTTTAGTATCTTACTTAATGATTAACTTATAATTGTATTTTATTATTCATTTATTATTTTATTTTATATATGAATTTATTGCAGATAAGTTTAGGTAATTCATTATAATTTTTAGAAGTTTTATTTATTTATATATTTATTTTATTATAATCATTTAGTTTTGTCTTTACCGTGTAAGTTTAACTTATGTTTACGTACAGATTACATATTTATGTTTACCTATGTTGTATTTTATACGTCTGTGAGTGTAAGCTTATTCCTGATATGGCACATATCAGGAATAAACTTCCACTCAGAGACGTATAAAATACATTATTTTATTTAAGTGGCATGCTTAAATAAAATAATAATTATTATTATTATTGCAGGCGTTGTGGATGTCGCGAGAGAAACCACAAACGGGTCACACACACTGACAGGAACTGGAAATGTCGCAATTTGAAACAACAGCAACAACAACAACTGTGATTACAGTATAAGTGAACAACGACGACGACAACAACAACCACGGTGTCCCACTTCGCTGCATAATGACACTCAACAATCTGTTGCCGGGGATGCGGTTCGGCTCGAAAGACTTTGGTAAGTAGGTGAAACTCAGTTCGGAGTGCAGTTATCGATGGTATTGTGAAGCCGAATGGCGGACAGATGAGGGAGCAGAAGTATAATCTCTTGGGACAATTCGGGTGGAGAATGTAAAGCTTCGGATCAACTTGTCGTTTAAAAAACATTTCTTTTGAGATACTATGAAACTACTTCTATAGAGATAATAATGTGAATTAATGTTTTGTATCCACGACACTTGTCGTTGTTGTTGTTGTTGTTGTTGTTGTTGTTGTTGTTGTTGTTGTTGTTTGTTGGTGTTGTTGTTGTTGTTGGTGTTGTTGTTGTTGTTGTTGTTGTTGTTGTTGTTGTTGTTGTTGTTGTTGTTGTTGTTGTTGTTGTTGTTGTTGTTGTTGTGTATTATATAACGTATTTGTGTCACTGTTGTGCGTCAACCGTATGTCGTTACTGTCTTTATGCCACATCCTGGTTTTGTTCCTTTGCTTCTTCGTATGTTGACACGGTCTTGTTTCACCGTACCATGTCAGTTTGTATGTCACTATACTGTGTAATTGGCTAGAGTTATTTGTGCCACTCTTTTACAAAGTCACTACGTGGTGACTTACTCTTGTGTGCCATCGTCCCTGTCGTCATTTTGTGTCAATATTTCTGTCACTGGCATAATTATGTCATTGTGTTGTGTCGTTGATTTATGTCACTGTCTTATATCAGATTCCTTTGTCTTCACTTTTTATCACTACGTTTAACTTAATTTCGCTGGCCGTGTTATGTCACTCTGCTCAGGCATAATTAAGTGACTCTGCCTTACGACACTGTCTTATCTTATTGAATGTATCACTGTCACTGTTTGCCCTGTGCAAGACACTGTCTTGTGTCAATATCGTTTGCCTCCGTCTTGTGTCAACATCTTGTGTCAATGTCGTGTTTTCACTGTCGTCTTTCATAGCCTCGTGTCACCGACGTGCGTCATTATTTTATGTCAACGTCGTGTATCGTTATACTACGCCAGTGATTTTTATATTTGCCGAGAGTCACAATCTTTTATTATCATTTTAGATCAACGAACGGTGTCATTGTATTGTGACACGGTCTTTCGTCAGCCGTATATGTCTTTGTCTCTGTGTTACTGCCTATTGTCGCCGCATCACCGTCTTATGTCCATATCCTGACCAGGTCCCTTCCGACGCAGTTTGCGGATGTCTCGCAAACCTTCCCCGTTGTTTCAACCGCAGTGACGCAGCGGCAGAATGTCGCAAACGTCTCCCGATACTGCATCAATCCGACATCCGTGTCTCCTTCATTAACTGCCGTCTCGCCAGACCGGAAGTGTCCCTAACTGACACACTTTTCAACATTCGCGATCACTAATACATGATCGCTAATACCGACACCCGCAAATCCAAACACAAGAGCGCGCCACGGAAGTACGACGTATTTTTGGCTTGCCGACTTGACGCTTTGCTGACAATATCCGTCCGACTGACCTACTAGTCATTAGACTGATATTTCTCGACAATACACTATTGTTTCATCAGATATTCCGTGTACTGAAAACATTTCATACGAAACTGCATGGCACGAAGACAATATAATCTAGATGTTGTCCATTATCATATTTTATTATCGTTTTATTTGCCCTGTTTGATAGATTACGGTAGATACAAAAACATATAATATGCAGCGTACACACACATACACATATACACCAACACCTACACGAATGCAACTATACACACATATACACGTATACACATACACACATACACACATACACACATACACACATACACGCATACTCGCTCACAAAAGCATACAAAAGCACACTCGCGCACACACAAACAAACAGATTTATATCGCTTCTACGTATTATATACGCGCTTACACACACGCACACGCACACACACACGCACACACACACACACACACCCCCACACACACACACACACACACACACACACACACACACACACACACACACACACACACACACACACACACACACACACACACGCATACAACTAATATTTCTCTACACGTATATCAATTCAATCAACACTGGTTGAATCGTCTGTATGCAGACAACGCTGCAGATACGAAGAGGTTCTCCGCGCTGCTTCCATACGCCGTTGCTCTGAAAATAATTGTCAAGGCCATATTGCAATCATCTAATATGAAGATGTGTATGCTGCAAACGACAACTGCAGCGCAGAAAGTGTGCTGTGTATTACAGTGCGAGCGGCCTTGGGGTATTAATTGCATAGACTGCTTCGCGATTGCAAACACCGTGGCGTATTCCTGCTCGTGATTCTAATACCAAAGGCTATGTGCTGCTAATATTAGTCGTACCTCCCATTTATTCTTCAGGTGAATTTAATCCCGAATTTGCATTATCCTTGGAACATACAAGTATATCCTTGGGTGTTACACCAGAATTAGACACTATATATGGAAGACATATTTATGTTCTATTTGCGCAAATCTAATAGGTGAGCGAGTAATATAGAACTTATTACATACATAAATAACTTTTGTGCAACGCAACGGAAAGACGGTGTCACTGTAGCTTCACAAGTGGCAAGACAGGAAACAACACGACTACCAGGACAGTGTAGACACGTGACACCGATGACACGACGTGTCCTAATTTGCAATAAAACGGTATTGTGTGTTTAGGCTGGCGCAGTAATTTACAGATAATAATTTCCATCTTGAAAGTAAAACTCCAGGAATCGCTTTGAATATTAACCCCGATGTTGTCATTAACATACACGCATTTATGTTGATAATGTCTTAGCTTTCTTCCGACGCGGATTGGGTGGCGGTCATTTATTACTATACGTTGCTGCCATTGTGACGTGTTGTCTTACCAAAATGGCGACTTATCGTCGTGTATATTCTTAATTTTAAAATGTGCATATTTGTTTTACCTAGTTCATAACATTATAATCCATTTCTATGCAGAGAAGGCACCGGGCAAGGTACAGCGTTAAGCACAGTCGTTGTTAAATCTAGCTAATTTGTAAGATGGAACAACATCCACTACCGCACTATAGTCTATACAGCGAAGTCTCAATCCTGTTTTTGAACGTATTCATAACCGAATACATAATTTATGAAGCACAATCATTGCTAATGTAAAGGTCTCACATATGAATACATATACGAATGCAAGTGGATTTAATCCAGTCGTCCTACCCATTGATGTGCTAAGTTAACGAAGACATTCGTTCAAAGCCACTAATCGATTTTGATCTCAAATAAGTCGATATTTAAAATCTTCGATCGGATGTCATTATTCCCGGACCCGATGAGTTACTACACACAATGGTGCAAATCATACGTGGTTTGCTGCCAGGATAAAACTCGCAATGTGAGAACTGTGAGAAAATGGCTTATGTTGTCTGATAGAGATACTGGTTTTGAAAACGGACCCTATTGTTCGTAAATGTACTTACACAGAACGTCGCCCCGTTGTTATAACTACTGAAAGCGGCGACCGGAGCGATACATCACTTCTTGATACGACACGTATCATGATACACATTAGAGTGACCAGAATCGTGTAACAACGACAACAATAATTATTTATGAGAACATACTGACTATATGCTGAACAAACAGAATGTACGCACACGTATAGCGAAAATATCGTGATGGACTTGCGCGATACCCGGTAATGATTTGCTAATTCTAAAAAGTTAACATAAACTCATTCACACTTTGATCAATATGAGGTGATTTGGTATCGACCGCAGTTGCATATATATATATATATATATATATATATATATATATATATATATATATATATATATATATATATATATATATATATATATATATAGTAATATATATGTATGTATGTATAGCGTAGCGTAGCGTAGCGTAGCGTAGCGTATCGCGATACGTATATGTTGTGCATCATGGATGGTACCGGAGTGTATCACGATACCAGAGTACTTCTGTGCCGCTCTGGCCACTCTCTAAACACCACATCGAAGCGGACCTATTTCTGCAAACACCATTTCAACTTCTCTCGGACGGAAGTGCTGCAGCTACTTCGCAAAGATCATTCGTACAAGCATACGCTCCGTAGTTACAATGCCAAACCCTTGAACTAAGGGTACATAGAGTGAACGAAATTTCACCAAACGGCAACTAGAATAGTCGTATCCGAACTCCCTCGATTGAAGTAATCGAAGGAGTTCGGATGCATGACGTTGAAATTACGCCACACGCGTTAATGGAGTCAACAGAGAAATCTTTCTGGGAAACGTGATGGTCAGTTACGGCCAAACCGCGGTCAGTTGCGGCCAAGCAGTTTGGGAATTCGACGTGTTTCACGCCAATTGCACGGCATTAATGCGTTAGCGAATGAGCCATGGCCGTTGCGCATTCCCACGTCTGTCATGTGGCGCGCGCACACGTAACGCGAGATTGATCTTCGATGTATATGAAATATTAAATAAGCTCGTTTGCAATACATTTGACGTCCCGTAGAGTGTTCGATTAGCGGAATGCGAATCTGCTAATATTAATGATTAATGAACTGTCAGGATTAATCTGACACTGTCGAGCGTGGAGATGTCGCGGGCTTTGTCAGGACAACTTTGGTGGGTTGTCCTTAACAGTCGGGGTCAGCGTATGTGTGTCAGTGTATCCGAAGTACTAATAATATAATATATATATATATATATATATATATATATATATATATAATATAATATAATATAATATAATATAATATAATATAATAAATAAATAAATAATAAATAAATATAATATAATATAATATAATATAATATAATATAATATAATAGAATAATAGTAATAATAATATGAATAGAATAGTATATATATATAATATAATATATATATATATATATATATATAATATAATATATATATATAATATATATATATATATTATATATATATATATATATATATATATATATATATATATATATATATATATATATATAAAAATATAATGCTAAATCTAGTTATAACTATTCAGGGCGCTTTACATGAAGTAGATAAGTAGAGATTATGGGGTACACGAAAATTTGAATTTACGGCGTATTTTGAAGAGGGTCAGCGTGTTTCTATAGCAATACAAACGTGTTCCGTGATAAGTGTTTATATAATCATCATCGCTGTCGTCAACAGCGTTGTGATTGTGATTGTCATCGTCATCGTTATTGTAAACATCATCATCATCTTCAACCTTCATCACTATTACCATCATCATAGTCATCATCATCATCATTTCATCATCGTCATTGTCATAATTGTCAACATCATTACCATCCTCCTCCTCATTTCATCATCGTATCAATTGTTATCATCATCAAAATCGTCATCCGGAGTGGTTGCTACGGGAACGACCGCCAGTGTCCTACAGGCAGTGTCACTGATCCTATCACATTATTTATTTGCAGCGACCTAATAGTCCACCTTTCAGATATTCTGAATGCATTATTATATCAATTATTCTACTTTTACATTGTATGTTTTAGTTAAAAACACCGGTGTACCTGATCTGGTATTTTCAGCACACATTATTTCGTATTTGAGCTGTATCTATATTTCAGTTTTTTTTAAATTGTACCGTTTTGTTATAATATAATATAATATCTGCTGCATAAAATCTCGTGCCGAAATATTTGTCTGTTTTGTTCTGCTTCCTGTTTATATCCTGTAGATAATGGAGCAATTTAGAGCTTAATTATGTCCGGACACGTGAAACGGACACTCACGTGTTGGATTCCCAGAAACGTAATCGTCTCTGTGAGGATAACAATGTAATGATTCTAAACATAGCGATATCGCTACCAGATATGAGGTTAGAAAACACACACGATGTAAACAAGTCACATTAACATTCTTTACGTGACGCATTACGCATTACTTTCGCCAAATCCCCGTCACAATAACCCACAGCAATCACAGCACACCACGACAATGTGAAACATGAACAGCGAAACACGACCCAACCTTACCATCGTGAGCACGTTCATTAGAAAACCAATCATGTATCTTGCTTCCGAGATACCGACACGGTGTGTTAATTAAGATCGAGATCGTTTCGTTCTTTGTCATCGTCGTATAAATAACGTCATGCGAGGAGGGTGATGGTCGGCAGAACCGGTAGCGTTTGGTGGAACGTCAGGTATCTGCGCGTTGACGGTGGACGCTCGTGAGTATCTGTTGACGGCAGACACTCGTGAGTATCTGTTGACGGCAGACACTCGTGAGTATCTGTTGACGGCAGACACTCGTGAGTATCTGTTGACGGTGGACACTCGTGAGTATCTGTTGACAGCAGACACTCGTGAGTATCTGTTGACGGTGGACACTCGTGAATATTTGTTGACGGTAGACACTCGTGAGTATCTGCTGACGGTGGACACTCGTGTATGTCTTGACAGTGAACACTCGTGAGTGTCTGCTGACGGTGGACACTCGTGTATGTCTTGACAGTGAACACTCGTGAGTGTCTGCTGACGGTGGACACTGGTGTATGTCTTGACAGTGAACACTCGTGAGTGTCTGCTGACGGTGGACACTCGTGTATGTCTTGACAGTGAACACTCGTGAGTGTCTGCTGACGGTGGACACTCGTGTATGTCTTGACAGTGAACACTCGTGAGTGTCTGCTGACGGTGGAGACTCGTAAGAGGACACTTATCAGTGGCTATTGACGGTGGACATTCATAAGTGTCTGTTGACGGTGGACACTCCTAAGTATCTGATGACAGTGTAGATACTCGTGAGTGTCTTAGAGTGTAGTTTATAGGTGAACTACTCAATCGAAATAAGGATTAAGGGGGACAAGCCAAAGATGTACATTCAGCTTCATAATATGCGAATGGAAGAATTTTGTTTAAATTATCGAATATCAGGTTTAGATGTTTTACATAGTTTACGATAAAATTATGAAACGATGGATAGGCGTGACAAATACAATGGCAATCTCATACTAACATAAACGCAGGAAAATAAGCTCAATTCGAAAGCGCCGTACCAATTGTAAATGATGTTCCTACTCCACCGCATTGGATTCACACACACGCTCGCACGCACATGCACGCACACGCACGTACGCACGCACGCACACATACATACACACACGTAAAAATACACACATACACACACACTCACTCACAGGCATACACACATACACACACACACACACACACACATACACCACACCACCACACACACCACACACACGCATGCACGCATGCACGCACGCATGCACGCATGCACGCATGCACGCATGCACGCATGCACGCATGCACGCATGCACGCATGCACGCATGCACGCATGCACCATCAACCCCCCACCCCCACCCCCCCCACACACACACACATACGCACATTAACATACTGACACTCGCGCTTTCACATTACCTGTCATCTCGACAACACCCAGTATCATTCCTAGTACCAACTTCCGTCATGGGATAATAAAGCGATGGTTTTACGATGCGCAGTTGCCATATATCGATTCACATTAGAATCTTTCAATAATACTCACCAAACATGTATCATTTGACGTATTGTAACTGATGCCTTTATCGCTGATGAACGTCTTATGCACATTCTATGAGTATGCAACAAATTACAAATGAACTATGCAATGAAAACCCCTTCATAGATCGTGACGTGAATTGGTTGGCTAACTGACTGTATGTGCCATTGTTAGTACCTATTTCGCCAAACCATACCAGATCAAATCGTTTATACAAAAAAATATATATTTACATACATTCTGAATTGTGTAAAATTAGCAGTATAAAATGCTTTCAAAAATATGAATGTCTGTCTCTTGTTGCACTAGAAGGGATAGACACTATTGCAAGTCTTTCTGGATCACGATGTGTACGCATGTTTGTTATCGTTCAGTCAATTAAGACCTATACCTATAAAAAATACACTACCCCTACGCACAAAACAGTGACCTGTCGTTGTCCATATTGCGTGAAGGTAGCTCGTTATACGTCAATATTTTCATGACAGTTCCCATTCGCTCAGGCTGTCATTGCGCAATGAGTAATTTATGAAGATGCTCCCTCGTGAATAGAGGTAATCTCAGTTTTCAAAGAGATGACGTAGACATGTTTACACAAATTCAATCCGCCGCTTTTTCTTAGTCTCTCTTTGAATGTTAACTGGTTGTTTTAACTAAATTAGCGGGCGTTGTCTGAGCAAAAAATAGTGGCGTTTAACTTGTTGATAAATTGCTGAAATAGTGCAGTAGGTGTCGTTTTGATTTGACTTCTTTATGCACGAGTTGTAGTCGTTTGTTTCATAGATTCACTGGCATGAAAATGACCTACACGTAGAAAGTGTTGAAGGAATTAATATCGTAGGTAGTGAACAATGTATAATGTTATATGATATATATATATATATATATATATATATATATATATATATATATATATATATGTATAAATGTATATATATGTATAGTATATTTTTATATATATAAGTATAGACATATATATATATATATATATATATATATATATATATATATATATTTGCATTTTAAATCAATATAACGTACGCAGAACATATACGTATAACTACACAATATGTATATTATAAATGTATAGAAAGATATATATATATATATATATATATATATATATATATATTGACATTTTAAATTTCAATAAAATCTCATACAAACGTGACGACAGAACATATACGTATAACTACACAATTGGCTAATTAAAATGTCAGCCCGTGACGTGGTTCAGCGGCCATAAAGTTGTGTGGCCTGTTTTCAGTAAGACAAAGAGCTTGTCGGGAAAATCCGTCATAAAACCGGAGCGGACATAACCTTTTATGAGCTTACTGTCTCTAAGATGCCTGCTCATAAAATTTACCTTGAGCTGACGGGCAAAGTATTCATATTGTGCATCACATAAAGCACTTGGTGAGAAGCATGTCGTGTATATAGTGTTGTAGTGTCGGAACTTTTAAAAAGACGTTCCATTGAACACGTACGTAAACGTAAAGACGACAGATGGACAGGCGGAGAAACGGACAGACGTCATACTGACAGAGTGAGAGAAGGACAAAAGGACATATGGATAGATAGGCGGAGAGAGAGAGACAGAGAGAGAGAGAGAGAGAGGGAGAGAGAGAGAGAGAGAGAGAAGAGAGAAGAGAGAGAGAGAGAGAGAGAGAGAGAGAGAGAGAGAGAGAGAGAGAGAGAGAGAGAGAGAGAGAGAGAGAGAGAGAGAGAGAGAGAGAGAGAGAGAGAGAGAGAGAGAGAGAGAGAGAGAGAGAGAGGAAGATAATTCTATACCTCCCACACTGCAGTCGCTGGTTTGTGTTCTAATGGCGCCATCCATAAATGAATTCTCACGTTTGTGGTGTTTCTAAAACAATTGTTTCACCTCAGCGACAGGAGACATTATTTGTATTGAGTTAGTTAATCATCATGCCACAGTTGATACATGGAAATGGACGTAATTAGAGAAAACACAAGAACACGTCGTCGAATAATGTCTGATGCCTGCCATTTTATTCCCTGAAGTCTAACCGGTCATGCAAGTTCGACCCCGAGGAATTTGGGCGTGGCACCATAAAAACACATATAACATGTCGAATTGCTGGATGTTTAATATGGATTAATCTCCTCCGGGACTCCCTATTTTTTACAAGGAAGCCAAACATAAATGCATCTGAAGTTATGTCTGCGAAACAAGTGTTTCATGGTATCATTATTAGTCCAAATACAAGTTAATAATATGTCATCAACAATCACATGACCTCGAGACTAGAAAAACAAGCAACCTATTGCACTAAGCCATTTATTGAAATTGTGTTCTTTTGATGACATTTTAGTGCCAGATTATTATTTTGTTATGGTTAACAATGGTGAGCTAATATTTAACCGTTATTCCGCGGAATTCGACAAAACAATGAAAGTGACATAATTTTACACAAACAAGTACGACACTCTTATTTTATAACGCCAAATAGAGCAAATTAAGCAAAAGAAAGACGAGCAATGCATTTATAGAAAGCCTAGCTTTGCAATCGCGTTCTCGCCTCCACCAATAGATTACGAGATTACGAAAGTACAGTTCATGCTCCAGTTGCACATTTGCAAATTTCCTTCATTATAAAAACTCGCAGCCGTCTAAACACCTGGACACTGCCGAACAGCGTATTTGTCTGTTGTACACAGTCCCACTCTGGCAGGTGTCCGAATCTTACTCGTGATTAATCACCTCTGCTACGGTTTCTATAGCGATAAGGAGAAGATGACGGATATGGCTGCGTATGTTCGCGGAATGGCCTCTGGCGCGCAGCCCGAGACAGCGTATAACGCTGGGTAGCTGACGATAGGAGACGCCATTGCGTGAAGAAACATTGCGAAACTTCTCGGAAAGCAGCTAGTGAACGGGAAATCTACAGGATCGCTGGGGCGCTGATATGCAACATGGGTCTGTGAATGAACGCGGCGTCCTGAGGTAACGGGACGCTGGTGGTTGACAGCCCGAGGCGCGAGTTGCGTAACAGCGCCACCTAGTTTATTTTATGTATGTTCCCCAGAGATGTATTCAGTTCGTCGCGCTTTGCTTAAGACACAGTCAAAATGATGCGGGAGAGTTCCGGCAAGAGTTGCCTTTGCCAGCATTTGTGAATGATATTACTACTGCAGCAAGACATCACCTGGAGCAGACATTACTGCAAACATTTGACATATCAATAACTTTCTCTTGGCATTTTGTCATGTAATGATACTTTTGAAACCATAATTTCAACCAAATATAAGATGAATATCACGTATTGTGTTGGCCGTTTGACAGAGTTTGCTACGGAACCAGGGTACACAAATTTGGAAGCAATTTTAAATTTATATAGTATCTGTAACTCACGCAGAGTGGATAGACAGTTGCACGGCAGGTGTAATTTTGGTGGCGTACACAATAATGAAACGACAACACAAAGGTATTAATCGGGTACTTAAAAAACCGTGACATTTATAAAGCGCTAGTGTACACATTTTGTTTCGAACTTCAATAAAACACATTTATATATGAGACAGCTGTGTGTACATATATGTCTGGGTGCGTGCGTGTGTGAGTGCGTGGCCCTTGTGGGAGTGAGCAAAGACAGTTTTTAGGACTGTTACTTTAGCAATTGATAGCGTGTCTTTGTTTCGTACTTAACCAAAGGTGCGCAGCGAACAAGCACTAAATCGTTTTTATACCATAAACATACACGTTTTGTCGCAAAGTTAAATACAATTACGTCACAACTGCAATGACTCTGACAGTGACGTTGATTAATGGCGACAGCTGAAATTCACCCTACGTCCGGATTTGTCCTAAAAGAGCCACCACTCACGTTAATCTAACCTAGGCTACTTATCTAAATCCATCGTATGTAGATATAAATATCATAAATACCGTCGCACTGTCTCCATTTACTAATTGTGTCACTCACATGTTGACATATTTTCGGAATTTCTACGAACATAGTCTTATTTATAGTTGCTCGTTTGCCGTAAGCGTTTACGTCTGACGCGTTGTAACCGCCGCCATCTTGAATGAGCAAAACGCGACGCTGATATGGGATGGAGAAGCAATTACGTTGCACCAGATAGTGTCATTAAAGCGGATTCGCCCGAGGCATGTGAATGTCATCGATGTATGAAGTCACTCAAGCTGCGAAATCTGCAAAATTTTCATAGCATCTTATCCGTGATTTAGAAAGCATCAGTTAAAAAACCTTGGATTTTCTTGAATCAGGCTCAACTGAATGCAAATGTCACAGACGGCACAAATGAGGAATGGTGCCACTTTCGAAGAAGTAGATAAACCAACGCTGCCCAACTGCGAATTATTTTGAGTGCAATTTATTCAGATATATTATTTTATTATTGACACTTAAATAAGTATTTCAAATGCGTGTCATAATTAATGGCTTAAGAATCGATATATAATTACGTTTAAGTAATTATGTTTGTGTTTCGCTACAATGTCAGCGTTCTACAAGTCATAACGTAACGTGTTCGTGGATCTATAACTGCAAATTCGCCACACCGATGCGTTGGCAATGTTGTTTTCTCGCTATCTTAGGCCATAGTTGCATTTAAGAAGGTACTTCACGAAATATCAAATACTATCAAAACGATCCATTGGCTTCTCTCATCCAGCACTAACATGAACACCAACAGTTGAAAGACACTTTCAGGCGGAACACCTTTTCAGAACGTGTCGACGTCAAAATAATATTACACAGTAATGCTCAAGAATGCGTGTTGTGCAATATGATATGGACACTGTACATAAGCTCAATGACGATTTTACGAGCATGTTTCTTAGAGAAACTAAGACAATAAAATATTATGACCGGTCAGTTTTTATGATGGATTTTTCTTATAACATCTTTCTTCTTTGTGAACAGGCCACACAACATTACGACCTGCTGAAACATGATACGTACAGACATTTTAATTAGCCTATTTTTTATTGATACGTTCGTACGTAAACACACATACACACACACACACACACACACACACACACACACACACACACACACACACACACACACACACACACACACACACACACACACACACACACACACACACACACACACACACACACACACCACCACCACCACCACCACCACCACCACCACCACCACCACCACCACCACCACCACCACCACCACCACCACCACCACCAACCACCACCACCACCACCCCCCACCCCCCAAACACCACCACCAACCACCACCAGCACCACCACAACCACAACCACCACCACCACCACCACCACCACCACCACCACACATGTTCCTACACTTCCTGTTGTGTCCTTCAGACTCGCCGTGTCGTGACGTCAACTGCGGTGAGGCTGGCTGTATCGCGGTCGACGGCAAGGCCGAGTGCAAATGCATCGGCACGTTACAGCCGCCCGACGAGAAACTAAGATGCAACTACACCTTCCCGTCCCTCGTCGACCCGACGGCTGAGGCCGTGCCCATCAACAACCCAGGCTAGTGACCTACATACGTCGTACGACTTCGTCTGTACCTATGACATTCATAACAATGTTTTATTTTAAATTATGAATCCAGTTGTTATAGCAATAACTATTTATTTTTAATTGATAATATATATTATATATATATATATATATATAATATATATATTATATATATATATATATATATATATATAACTGTATCCGTTTTAATTCATAATATATATTGTATAATATAATATCATAAAATATTATATATAATATATATATATATATATATATATATATATATATATATACATATATATTTATATATATATGTAGAAAATAAAGTATTATTGATATAACAACTGGATTCATAATTTAAAATAAAACATTGTTATGAATGTCATAGGTACAGACGAAGTCGTACGACGTATGTAGGTCACTAGCCTGGGTTGATTGAATATGCTTATATATATCATATATATATATATATATATATATCTATAATATATATTAAATATATATATTTATATATATATATATATATATATATATATATTGTAAATATATATATATATATATATATATATATGTATGTTGTGTGTGTGTGTGTATGTGCGTGCGTGCGAGCGGTTTTTTCTATTTTATCGAGAGTCTCCTCGACCATACATGTATTGCAGGAATAGATCTAATAAATTGTATCTGAGTTCTGAGTTCTGACGCCGAATGACGTCGTTGTACACGCGATACAATCGTAGTCCTCCATTCCGTTGTTTGGCAGAGTCACTAGACAAGAAGATCGGCAAAGTGAAACCGCATGACCTAGAAAGAAGAAACACACTGACCAATATTTGAACATTGTGTTCAGCCATCCCATATAAGAACCACAGACGCGGGGACAAGGGGGGCAAGAGGGCACCTGCCCCCTAGAATTTCGATAGCGGCAGACATGTGGTTTTTCCCGCCCCCTCGAGCGGATACGACGTAACCGTTATGAATAGGCCAACGGTTTGAAACGAGCAGAGGTGAACACGTACGAAATGGAGTTACGTAATAGAAGAACCATTATATTATGTAGCCCTAAGTCCAGGGCCATGACAGCTAGTAGGAAAACGAAAAACCCACAACGGCTTAATATGCGAGGAGATGCCCAGCTTTTTATATTTAATATGCATATTGTAGGGGACGAAAGGATATCACAGTTTGGTAAAAAAACGAACGTAATTCTTATAGTTGACAACGTTGCCCTTTTTTATAGCTGTATTCGTCCGGATGACGTTTCAGCGTATGTCCTAATTAGTGTTTTAAATTTGGAGTTCCAGGAATCAATTGCCGCTTTTTAAGACGAGGAAACATCAAACACTGTAATAATGATTTGCAAATAATCACCAAATACAATTATGCATGCTCACGTTTCTGATGCGTCTTTTTCCTTTTTTCAGATTACCGAATGATTCTACCGAACTTACGGAAGGTGAATTGATTTTTTCTGTCACGGATACAAATTAAGTTGATATGGTGTGATCGAAATGCTACCGTACTGCATATATTATTCGTCCGTTTAAAGTGTTCAATATAACAAAACAATTACGGGAAAATTGTAGCATTGCTGATACTTGAAATTCATGATGTCACGATCCTGTGAACCTGCGTAGCAACGTATGAAAAACGGGTGAGAATTACGTGACGCGTAACTGCCTCTAGTCATTACCACATTTTGTAAGTGTGAAAGTTTACATTTTACAAACAATCAATTAACTACTGTTAAAACACCAAGTGCATTGTTGTATTGTCGTGCGCTTGCGCGTGCGCGTGCGCGTGCGCGTGCGCGTGCGCGTGCGCGTGCGCGTGCGCGTGCGCGTGCGCGTGCGCGTGCGGTGCGTGAGCGTGAGCGTGAGCGTGAGCGTGAGCGTGAGCGTGAGCGTGAGCGTGAGCGTGAGCGTGAGCGTGAGCGTGTGCGTGTGTGTTGATACTACTTGCTTTCTTTCTTACACACTTACACACTTTGCCGTTAGCAGCCGCCAGCGCCGCCCCAGCATCCATTCACGACCGTTGTGACACTGGCGAGTCGGACACGACGTGTGCGTGTGTGTGGTGTGCGTGTGCGTGTGCGTGTGCGTGTGCGTGTGCGTGTGCGTGTGGGTGTGCGTGT